>CAUDMG010002480.1:4285000-4407169 GCA_958450375.1 Homarus gammarus | reverse complement strand
CGGTCTTGGGTATGAGAGTTTGTTGACCAAACTGGAGTGGTCCACTGAAGAATTGGCGAAGGCCAAGTTAGAAATTGAGAGGCACGTTGGAGACTTGAAATTAAGGGAAGAGCTGGCGATGTTAAAAGGAGAGGCTGGACGAGTAAAGCCAGTGGCTGACGAAAAATCAAGCGAGTGGAAAATTGTGAGTAGTGGGAAGACAAAGCTTTTGGTGAAGAAGCACACCAAGGATACGACAACAACGACAACAACAGCTAAGTGTACCAACCCGTTCAGTCCCTTGATAGACGAATTGGACGTTAGTACAGTCAGGGACAGGGATGACAAGGAAGGTATAAAAACTTTAATTGTTGGTGACTCACAGGTAAGGTACATGGACAGGGCCTTTTGTGGTAAAAACAAAAATAGGATGAGGGTGTGTTTGCCAGGAGCTGGGGTGGGGGATATAATTGACAGGATGGACAATATCTTGTCTGGTAATGGGAACAAACCCATTATCTGCCTCAGTGCAGGAGGCAATGATATTGGCCGGTGTAGGAGCGAGGAGCTTCTTGATAAGTTCAAGGCAGCCATAGATCGTATTAGGACTAAGGGAGGGATCCCTATCATATGCGGTGTCCTGCCTAGAAGGAGAGTTGGCAGTGAATGGTTGTCAAGGGCAGTTGGTGTTAACGACCGTCTTGACAGATATTGCAAGTCAATATCAGTCCCATTCATTGACAACTGGGACAACTTCTATGGCAGAAGGGACCTTTATGCTAGGGATGGGGTGCACCTGTCTAGGGATGGAGTAGCAACCCTGGCTGGGGCTCTAGAGGGGGCAGTTCAAAAGATATCGAAGTCTTTAAACTGCTAAGAGAACATAGGGGCACGGGGGTGGAGGAGACTGCAGTGGGAGCGGGTAAACAAGGCGAAAGATTACAGGGAAATAGTGTTAGGAATGATGACATAACTAAATTAGACAGGGAGTTTAAAACTAAACGCGGTAAGGGAAGGACTCAGAACACGACTAACTTAAATGTATATTACGCGAACAGTAGAAGTATGAGAAACAAAATGGATGATATTAGGGCCTTGGTATGTACCGAAGAAATCGATATAATTGCATTCACTGAAACATGGATCAACCTAGACACACGTGAATTACCAGTCGAATACCAAATTGCGGGTTACAAACTGTTCCATACCGATAGGCAGACCAGGAAAGGAGGCGGAGTAGCAATCTATGTTAGGGATAATCTGAAGTGTGAAATAAATAAGGAAATAAAAACTGAGAGGAATACAGAAACAATTTGGATAGAATTAAGCGATGGTCGGGAAAAATTAATCACAGGAGTAATATATAGACCCCCCAATCTTGACAGAGTCAATGAGCGACTTATCTGGGATGAAATGCGCAGGGCTTCCATACACAACAAAGTCTGTATAGTAGGCGACTTTAACCTTGGCCAAATAGATTGGACCGACCTTACGGGAAACTCAGAATCAGAGGATTTTCTCGAGACGATCCAGGACTGTTTCCTAAGTCAACATATAACCGAACCCACACGGGGTAATAATATATTGGATTTAGTTTTGTCAAACAGAGAAAACCTCATTAGCAATGTCGAGGTAGGGAACGAACTTGCAAACAGCGATCACAAAGAAATTCGATTCCAGTTAGATTTTCAGGGCAGACGTAAGGAAAATTCCACTAAAGTACCAGATTTCAGAAGGGCAAACTTTGACAGTTTAAAGAGGCAGCTGAGAGAGGGGGTGTCGCGCTTGGCCGTGAACCTGACAGATGACACCGACCTGATAACGAGATCTGAGATTGCCGAGTTCCACGACAATTTAAATAGTGAGTTACTTAATGCACAAAGGCAGAACATACCATACAAAAAACTCAGATCAAACAACAATGACCCTAAATGGATAAATAATTATTTAAAGAACATCATTGGCCAAAGGAAGGCTATAGGTAGAAGGATAAATCGTGGCGAAATTCACCTCCGGGACTATTATAGGGTATTGGCGAGTAGGGTTAAAACCGAGATAAGGAAAGCAAAGAGGAATAATGAGGTAAGGATAGCAAGGGAGGCAAAGACAAACCCCAAAGGATTCTACCAAATGTACCAAACTAAAACACGAGAAAAGATTGGACCAATACGGTCAGACTCCGGCGAGCTCACTGATAACGACGGAGAAATGAGCAATAATTTGAATAAATATTTTTCAACAGTTTTCACCAGCGAAAATTTAAACATGATACCCGAGGCACCGACTCTATTCAGAGATAGTGAAGAAAACAAATTAAGTGAGATAGTAGTGACTAGTAACGATGTTAGTAAGCAAATAGACAAACTAAAGCCTAATAAGTCACCTGGTCCCGATGAGATATTTGCCAGAGTATTAAAGGAATGTAAGGAAGAGCTTAGTATGCCCTTAGCAAAGTTGTTTAACATGTCCTTAAAAACAGGTGTAGTACCAGAATCCTGGAGGATAGCGAATGTAATACCGATCTTCAAGAAGGGGGATAGATCACTATCCTCTAACTACCGCCCAATCAGTCTAACATCAATAGTAGGCAAATTACTGGAAGCAATCATTTCAAACTCTATTCGAAATCACCTGGAGAAGCACAGATTGATCAATGATTCCCAGCATGGCTTCACAAGCGGACGTTCTTGCCTAACTAATCTATTAACATTCTTTTCATCAGTTTTCGAATCAGTGGACGAGGGGCACAATTATGATGTGGTATATCTCGACTTTAGCAAAGCCTTCGACAGAGTACCCCACGAAAGACTAATTAGAAAGGTAGAAGCTCATGGCATCAAAGGTGACATCCTTAAATGGATTAGGGCGTGGTTACAGGACAGGAAACAGCGAGTGAGCATTAACGGCACTAAGTCCCATTGGAGCAACGTCACAAGTGGAGTTCCCCAAGGCTCAGTACTTGGACCATTATTGTTTATTATATACATAAACGACATAGATATCGGCATAGACAGCAACATAAGTAAATTTGCTGATGATACTAAAATAGGACGTGTTATCAAATCTGACGAGGACTCGGCAAAACTACAGGAGGATCTAAACAAATTTTTCGAATGGTCTGAAAAATGGCAGATGAAATTCAACATTGACAAATGTAAAGTACTCAGTATAGGGAATGTAAACAGGGAAACCAGATACCAGATGAACAACGATGCCATAGAGAAATCCGACTGCGAGAGAGATTTAGGAGTAATGATAAGTAGGAACCTTAAGCCAAGTAAACAATGTGTTTTTGCTCGTAACAAGGCTAATAAAGTACTTGGGTTCATACAAAGGAGTGTTAGTTACAAGACTAGCGAGGTCATCCTAAAACTGTATCTTGCTCTTGTGAGACCACACCTGGATTACGCAGTCCAGTTCTGGTCACCGTATTACAGAATGGATATAGAATCCTTGGAAAGAATTCAGAGGAGAATGACAAGACTAATCCCGGGTATCAGGAACCTTGAGTATAGAGACAGGTTAAAGCATCTTAATTTGCACTCCCTTGAGAGACGTAGAGCGAGGGGCGACCTGATAGAGGTGTATAAATGGAAGGCAGGGCTAAACAAAGGGGACATTACAAAGGTACTCAAATTATCCAACCAGGAGCGAACTCGTAACAATGGTTTTAAATTGGACAAATTTAGATTTAGGCGTGAAATAGGTAAACACTGGTTTGGAAACAGAGTAGTGGATGAATGGAACAAGTTACCAAATATCATCATTAACTCGAATACGCTGAATTGCTTCAAACATAGGTTGGATGCTCATATGAGCAATAGGGGTTGGGTGTAAACGGGACTGCCCAGTATGGGCCAATAGGCCCGCTGCAGTTTCCTCCATTCTTTTGTTCTTATGTTCTTATGTTCCTCCTCCTCGTTTTCTGCCTTCTACTTCTTTCTTTTTCCTCCTCTTTCATTTCTTCCTCCTCCTCTCCTTCCCCTTCCTCCTCCTCCTCCTCCTCCTCCTCCTCCTCCTCCTCTCCCCCTCCTTCACCTTATCCTCCTCTTCCTCCTCATCCATCTTCTCCTCCTCCTCTTCTTCCCCCTCCTCCTCCTCCTCATCCACCCCTCCTCCTCCTCCTCTCCCCCTCCTTTTCCCCCACCTCCTCCTCCTCCTCATCCTCCTCCTCCTCCCTCTCCCCCTCTCCCCCTCCTTTTCCCCCCACCTCCTCCTCCTCCTCCTCCTCCTCCCTCCTTTTCCCACCTCCTCCTCCTCCTCCTCCTCCTCCTCCTCCTCCTCCCCCCCCTCTCCCCCTCCTCCTCCTCCTCCTCCTCCTCCTCCTCCTCCTCCTCCTCCCCCCTCTCCCCCTCCTTTTCCCCCACCTCCTCCTCCTCCTCCTCCTCCTCCTCCCTCTCCCCCTCTCCCCCTCCTTTTCCCCCACCTCCTCCTCCTCCACCTCCTCCTCCTCCTCCCCCTCTCCCCCTCCTTTTCCCCACCTCCTCCTCCTCCTCCTCCTCCTCCTCCCTCACCCCTTCCTCCTCCTCCTCCTCCTCATCCCCTCCTCCTCCTCATCCTCCTCCTCCTCCTCCTCCTCCTTCTCCTTCTCCTCATCCACCTCCTCCTCCTCCTCCTCCTCCTCCTTCTCCTCATCCATCTCCTCCTCCTCCTCTTCTTCCCCCTCCTCCTCCTCCTCATCCATCTCCTCCTCCTCCTCCTCCTCTTCTTCCCCCTCCTCCTCTTCTTCCCCCCTCCTCCTCCTCCTCCTCCTCTTCCCTCTCCTCTTCCTCTCCACCTCCTTCTCCTCATCCACCTCTTCCTCCTCCTCCTCCCCCTCCCCCTCCCCCTCCTCCGCCTCCTCCGCTTCCTCTTCCCCCACCTCCTCCTCTCCCCCTCCTTCTCCACCTCCTCCTCATCATCCATCTCCTCCTCCTCCTCCTCTTCTTCCCCCTCCTCCTCATCCATCTCCTCCTCCTCCTCCTCCTCTTCTTCCCCCTCCTCATCCTCCTCTTCTTCCCCCTCCTCCTCCTCCTCCTCCTCTTCCCTCTCCTCTTCCTCTCCACCTCCTTCTCCTCATCCACCTCTTCCTCCTCCTCCTCCCCCTCCTCCGCCTCCTCCTCTTCCTCTTCCCCCACCTCCTCCTCTCCCCCTCCTTCTCCACCTCCTCCTCATCATCCATCTCCTCCTCCTCCTCCTCTTCTTCCCCCTCCTCCTCCTCCTCCTCTTCCCTCTCCTCTTCCTCTCCACCTCCTCCTCCTCATCCATCTCCTCCTCCTCCTCTTCTTCCCCCTCCTCCTCCTCTTCCCTCTCCTCTTCCTCTCCACCTCCTCCTCCTCTTCCTCTCCCCTCCTCCTCCTCTTCCTCTCCCCTCCTCCTCCTCTTCCTCTCCCCCCTCCTCCTCCTCCTTCTCCTCCTCTTCCTCTCTTTCCCTCCTCCTCCTGTTGCTATGGAAACTAGTCCATCATATTGTTCTCATTGTATCATTCTCACTCACACTGTTCCGCTATTTTCACCGTCGATTGTTGTTTTATTGTTATATTGTAAATAACTTGGTCCACTTATACCTACTTCCTGTTGTTATTATGACAGGCGGGGGGGGGTGATAGTGTGTCAGGGAGGGTGATAGTGTGTCGGGGGGTGATAGTGTTGTCAGGGGTGATATTGTGTCGGGGTGGTGGTGATACGACTATGGTGTTATTGTAAGTCAAACGGTGTCAGGATTGCATTGTTTATATACTGTACATCCTGAAGGAATTTAAATTTATATATTGGTTTTAATCTTTATCTGTCTGTCTGTCTGTCTGTTGTGTTGCCAAAATTGTGTAGGTGAGAGACGGGTTGTGGCGCAGGTAGGACGACGAGGGGGGAGGGAGGGCGTGGCACCTGTCCCTCACCTTGATGTGTAAGTGTTGGTAGGGAGGAATGAAGATGCAAGTGTGTGTGTGTGTGTGTGTGTGTGCTAACAGACTGTAAAAGACCTGTTGGAGAGAGAGAGAGAGAGAGAGAGAGAGAGAGAGAGAGAGAGAGAGAGAGAGAGAGAGAGAGAGAGAGAGAGTCATTCATTGGAGTGTCTCATAGCTCACCTGGGATTACCTGTAAGACTTTAAGAGGCAGGTAAGGTGCGCCAAAGGACGTGTGTCAGCCTGACTTGATGCCGGACAAGAGATAGACTGGTGGTGGTGAGAATCGGCTTTACATTAATAGTACTTCACCTTAAGCTTAATATTGGTGGTGAAAATGACAGGTGTAAATGGGTAATGATTTATCAATCTCTTTTAATCTTAATGTATGGGAAGGAACATGACGCGAAAAATGCATTAGACTTTACTGTAAGTATTGATTGAGGGTAAGATACTGTACATGTACGTAGTGATGATATATTAATACATTCTGGGAAAATATACTTGGGCATGTGGATGAGATCTTGATGCTGTGTAAACAAGACTGTTATAGTGGACAAGAAGAATGGGTTGTTGTTGTTATGATGAGTGTCTTGTTATAGTTGTTACAAGTGATCGTGGGCCCTTCGTGCCCCGTGAAAGTTTGAACGCTCGTGCTTGGCTAGCACGCAACCGCTGTCCAGCTGACAGTGTAAGGCGACATCGTTTTCCAGCGCAAATAAAATGGTTAATTAATGCCTTCCTAAAGAAACCTTCGACATGGGACCAGGTTTGTCCCACTCTACAATTTTTTTTTGCTATTTTTCCACCAAGTTTGATGAAAAACGATTGTGCCTTTTCGGCTGCCCAGAACAGACTCACGGCTATTCCTATAGTATATTAGATAATGAGGTACATGTCTTAGTTGTTATAATGAGTGACTTGTTATAGCTCTTGTAATGAGAATAGTAAGTTTTGTCAGATCAAACCAAGCCAGTATAAAAACATACATACCAGTATATTTAAGGTTATTGCTTGTAAAATGTGAGATGCATTATTGCCCCAGGGGCTATAGTAGATACTGCACATGATATTAACTGTTAATATATATTCATAGGGGAATTTTCTAAATGCCAATTCTAAGTACAGTTATTTAATAGTTAACTGAATGACATGGACACATTAATAAATCATTATATCGAAGTTACTAGACAATGATTCTTGGACACAAACATGAAATGGATACACTTCTCACCGTAAGTAACTCACCCTGCGGACCGCTCTGACAATGACTCACGTGTGACCTGAGGGAGGCCCAGCGACTGGGGAATGTCTGCAGGTGCTGTGGGACTCTGTCTCCTGTGGGGGAGACTGCTAGCTGGGGAGGGAAGTCTCCCTTCCGACCTTGACTAGTGACGAGCGTGACCCCTGTCTTCTTCTGTGTTCTGTCTCTGCCTGTGAGTCTGTCTGACTATGGGAAGGAGCTGTCGGCCCCTTCCCTTTTAAAATAATAATGCCTGTGGAAGGAGCTGAAGGCCCCTTATATTAGCGGAGACAAGCCGGAAGATGACCTCTCTTAATTAACACTAAACTGGGTAGGTCTGGACAGCTGTGTTTGCCCAGGTGTGTGTTGCTGGCTAGGGGGTAGTATCTCGAGTTAACGCGGTCATGATCGTGTGGCGGTGAGAATTCTGGTTCCCTTTTAATCTCACTTTAATTACGAAGGGTGGGTCAACTTATGAGGGTGTACACACCTGCGCTTCCGGTCACTGCTATATGTGTTGTTCTGGGCTGTAAGCTATGGTCTGATAAACAATCACTACATGAGTGACTTGTTATAACTGTTATAATGAGTGACTTGTTATAACTGTTATAATGAGTGACTTGTTATAGTTGTTGGTGTCATATTAAATACTTATGGTCATGAGTGAGAATCCCAGTGTGAAGAGAAACAATGTTGAGATGAGGACTTAAAAGTTGCTTAATATACAGCAGAGTCAATGGTGGTACAAGACTGTATAACATATAGCCCTGTGAAGGAGGGTGGGGGTCCAGGGCAGTGTGTTGGGGGCTGGGGATGGGTGGTGTTCTCTGGTGTAACGGGAGAGGGTACTGTACATCCTCACCTATTTGTCATATGACTTTTTAACTGTTCGGACACCAGAAGAACCATATACAGCACATCCCCACCATACTATACTCGGCTACTCTCTACCCTACACCACTTAATACCCGGGTGTAGATACTATAGTGTACCCTGGAGTATAGGTTATAAGCTAGAATGAGCTCCGGGTATCATCTTTAATTGGCTATATAAGCTCTAGGGTATATAAAATCTACCCCTGGGTATAAATTAACCATCTGGATGCGTCAGAACTCCATAATGGCGTCAAAGTAAATCCCTATGAAACTCAGACAAATATTGTATATACGAGATCTTCGCCTTCAGGTGTTGGGTGGTACGAGGCTCAGATTGCTAGCCGTTGTGGGTTAATTCGTATATGTTTCCAGAGCGGGAGGAGGAGACGTTGGCGTGGAGTAGCTGGGAGCCTGAGTGGGACGGTCAGTCGAGGCCTCGCACAATAATGGAACTGGTGGAGTGGAAAGAGAATTAGTGGACAGACTGCTTGGTGGGAGGGTGGTTTTGTCAGGTGGGATGTGGAATAAAAAAAATGTATTGAGGTAAGTGAAGAATTCGACACATGATATCTAGGTTAGTAAACACCAGCTGTGCCAACAAATTAAGAAGGATCTCTAGTAATGGTTAGAA
Source organism: Homarus gammarus (assembly GCA_958450375.1). Classification (NCBI taxonomy): domain Eukaryota; kingdom Metazoa; phylum Arthropoda; class Malacostraca; order Decapoda; family Nephropidae; genus Homarus; species Homarus gammarus. The sequence goes on along the minus strand of CAUDMG010002480.1, from coordinate 4,398,559 downwards.
CATAAGAAAATAAGGAGTCTGCAATAGGCCGGTTGGCCTGTGCATGGCAGCTCCTGTCTTGAGTTACAACCACTCTCTATCATCCATGAATCTATCTAGCCTCCTTTTGAAACTTTCCAGAGTTCCAGCACTTACTACAAAGTTGGTAAGCTTGTTCCACTCGTCCACCACCCTATTTGTGAACCAGTTTCTTCCTATCTCCCTCCTAAACCTAAACTTATCCAACTTAAAACCGTTGCTCCGAGTTCTATCCTACTCGGATATTATAAGAACTTTATCTATATCCCCTTTATTGATTCCTTTCACCCACTTAAATACTTCTATCATATCTCCCAGCACTCTTCGTCTTTCTAGGGAATGCAAGTTAAGTTTCTTTAACCTATCCTGATATGGAAGGTTTCTAAGTCCCGGAATCATTTTCGACTTGTGAAAGAGACCTAGGGGTACTTGTAAGACCGGACCTACGGCCTAGAAAACAGTGCGTTAATGTTCGAAATAAGGCAAACAGAGTATTGGGTTTTATATCTAGAAGTGTAAGTAATAAGAGTGTGGAGGTCTTATTGCAACTATATCTTGCGCTAGTCAGGCCGCACCTCGATTATGCGGTTCAGTTCTGGTGCCCTTATTATAGAATGGATATCAATTCACTAGAGTCGGTGCAGCGAAGAATGTCTAAAATGATTCCGGGACTTAGAAACCTTCCATATCAGGATAGGTTAAAGAAACTTAACTTGCATTCCCTAGAAAGACGAAGAGTGCGGGGAGATATGATAGAAGTATTTAAGTGGGTGAAAGGAATCAATAAAGGGGATATAGATAAAGTTCTAATAATATCCGAGCAGGATAGGACTCGGAGCAACGGATTTAAGTTGGATAAGTTTAGGTTTAGGAGGTAGATAGGAAGAAACTGGTTCACAAATAGGGTGGTGGACGAGTGGAACAAGCTTAGCAACTTTGTAGTAAGTGCTGGAACTCTGGAAAGTTTCAAAAGGAGGTTAGATAGACTCGTGGAAGATAGAGAGTGGTAGTAACTCTCGACAGGAGCTGCCATGCACAGGCCAACCGGCCTATTGCAGACTCCTTATTTTCTTATGTTCTTAAGTCTCTTTCACAAGTCGACTTCTCTAGGTTGATGTTGTTAAGGCTGTATACATTGTCAGTATTTGTTCTTCCAATATTAAGTACGCTGCACTTGCTGGTGTTGAATTTCATTTGCCATTTTTCAGACCACCCCTGCAGTTTATTTAGATCCTCCTGTAATGCATTTGCATCCTGCCCTGAATTAATCTCCCGCCCTATTTTGGTGTCATCCGCAAACTTGCTTATGTCACTGCTGATCCCAGTATCTAGATCGTTTATTTAGATTTTGGATAAGAGTGGGCCTAGTACTGACCCCTGGGGAACCCCACTGGTTACACGGCCCCACTCAGATTTAACACCATCTGCGCTGACCCTCTGCGTTCTATCGGTGAGCCATGATTTTATCCAATTTAAAACTTTCCCCTCGATACCATGAGCCTTAATTTTTCTCAGAAGCCTCTGATGCGGTACTCTGTCAAATGCTTTGCTAAAGTCTAAGTAAATAACATCGTAATTTTCGTCATTATCTACTACCTCGAAGACTTTCCTAAAAAACGTCAGCAGATTTGTTGGACAAGATTTTCCCTTTGTAAACCCATGTTGCGAGTCGTAGATTAATTTGCTTTTCTCTAGATGCGATCGGATGCTATCTGCTATAATTGATTCAAGAAATTTCCCCACTACTGACGTCAAACTGATCGGCTGGTAATTTGACGCTGATGCTCTGTCTCCCTTTTTGAATATGGGTACTACATTTGCCTGTTTCCACAAGTCTGGCACAACTCAGGTGTCTCATGATTTTGTAAATAAATTTACAAGGGGTCCGCTAATCTGTTCCCTACACTCTTTCAAGACTCAATGGAAATTTCGTCCGGCCCTGGGGATTTTGTCTTCTTTAGTTTATTTATCCTCTTAAGAACATCCTTTTTTCTGATAGTGATATTCTTTAATTTCTCTTCTTCCTTTCCCCTAAATATCAGTTCCATCTCTGGAATTTTCTCGCGAATTTCTTCTGTGAAAACTGATAAGAAGTAGTTGTTCAATGCTTTGCTTATTTCTTCACTGCCATTTATTTTTTCTCCCCTCCCTGACTTTAAAGGCCCAACTTTGTCCTTGACTTTTGTTCTATATACCTGGAAAAATCCCTTGGGATTCGCCTTGGATTCTCTTGCTATTTTGACTTCATAGTCTCTCTTTGCTTTCCTTACATTTTTCTTAACATTCCTAGATAATTCATTATACCTATTTCTGAGCTGCTCATCCCCTCCCTTTAATTTCTTATAAATTCCTTTCTTTACTCCTATGTCATGTTTTAAGTTTTCTGGTTATCCACCTTGGCTCATTCTTATTTGACCTAATTTTTCTGTATGGTATATTTTGTTCTTGTGCTTTATGTAGTATACTAGTGAATATATTATAGTCATGATCAATTGTTGTGTCATCTTTGACCTCACCCATTCCTACTGGGGACTGACGTGACTGTTCCCAGGTGACCTCACCTAGGTACCTTCTTAATCCCTGATAATCCGCCAACCGAAAGTTTGGGACTCTGACCATATTGTCATTGTTTTTTGTTTCCCAATTTAGGGTGAACCTGATTTCTCTGTGATCACTGTTACCTAGTTCTTCCCCTACTGTGATATCTCTGATAATATTTTCTTTATTTGTTAATACTAGGTCTAATATATTGTCACCTCTAGTAGGTTCTGTAATTAGTTGTTTCAAAAAATTGTCCTGTACTGCGTCTAGGAAGTCTTCAGATTCATAGTCACCTACAATGTTGTCCCAGTCAATATTTCTGAAGTTGAAATCCCCCATAATGCACAGGTTGTTATATTTTGCTGCCCTACTCATTTCCTGCCATATGGGCTGAGCTGCTTCTTTGCCCAGACTTGGGGGCCTGTAAATCACTCCCATAATTAGTTTTTCTCTTCCCCCTTCGGAGTGACAATTTCACGCTCCAGGGATGCAGACAACGTCTTTACCCCCGCACGAGACAAGTGTACTCCGTCTCGACTGTACAGGTAGTCGTTGCCATAGAATGGTTGCCAGTTATCAATAAATGCCCAACCATTGTTTGCATAATGTTTTTCCAGTCGGCAATTTATAGCAATTGCCCTGGACAGCCATTCACGACCAACCCCTCTTCCTAGGCAAGACACCACATACTATCGGGATCCCTCCCCTATCTCTAATATTCCCCAGCGCCTCCCTATACCTCTTGAAAAGTTCCTCACTCCTAACCTTTCCTATGTCGTTTCCTCCCACACTAAGACGCACTACTGAATTTGTACCCGCCCCTGACAAAACCCTGTCTAACCTCTCAGCTACATGCCCTATCCCAGCCCCAGGAAAACACACCCTAGTCCTACGTTTCCTATCTCTTGTACAAAAAGTCCTATCTAAAAACCTCACCTGGCTTACGTCATGTCATCGTGTGTTGAAACAAAGGAGCCGTTAGATTACCTCCTATTGACTTCATCCCGCAATAGATACACTTAACTAGACACTCATTCATGACATATTACCATTAGTAAGTCAAGTATGTTTTTCTCTTGTAAATTGAGGGTCTTTTATTCCTCAGGGGTTTAAGGCGGAGAGTTGTGGTCGAGAAGAATTAATTTTACGTGTGTTTTTATAAATGTATAACGAGTACAATTCAGTATAGATCTTCTATAATAAGCTTCATGTTTATGTGATCCTGGACACAGTGAAGGCGGCCGGGGTGTCGATGGTATTTATTTTATTTTATTTTTTCATTCCACTTATGATTTTGTAAAACATCGCATTTCACCAACTTGTAAGAATCCGCATTTCACAAATTAATTAGGATCCGCATTTCACGAATTAATTAGGATCCACATTTCACGAACTTGTAAGAATCCGCATTTCACGAACTCTTAAGAATGGGCATTTCACGGACTTCTAAGAATTCGTATTTCACCAACTTATAAAAATCCGCATTTCACGCCACCAATCTGTAAGACCCCAGATGCTAATACCCCATCTCCTTTCCTCTTGGCCTTGTAATAACCACAACACACTCAAGGACAGAATCTATTGTTAACTAGATTACCTGATAGCCAGAAGGGGGAGAAATAAATATACTGCATTACTTCAACCACGGCATCGAGCACACAGGATACGTCTGCTTTAAAATTACAATAGTGATCCTTAATAACCGTGAGACTGTCGTAGTTTTGTGTATGTCTGTGTATAATGTTTTGGTATTTAGTGTGTGTGTGTGTGTGTGTGTGTGTGTGTGTGTCCATAATCTCCACTACACAGAGTATTGAGCCGTTTGGCCTCGTCCTAATATTACCTTAGTTCACTTAACCCAACCTAACCTTACCAAGTCTATTTGAACGTAATCTAACCATAAGCTCACCCTATTGCATCCTATCATAAACGCCGAGGGGCAACATGTATTGTTACTGTATATCTTGACCTGACCTAACCTAACCTGCCCCTACTCATGTCCATATATTGATTTACTACTTATTGAAGTGGATTAGAGTGTATGAGGGAGGGGTGAGAGGGTGTGTAGGGAGGGGTGAGAGGGGTGTGTAGGGAGGGGTGAGAGGGTGTGTAGGGAGGGGTGAGAGGGTGTGTAGGGAGGGGTGAGAGGGTGTGTAGGGAGGGGTGATAGGGTGTGTAGGGAGGGGTGAGAGGGTGTGTAGGGAGGGGTGAGAGGGGTGTGTAGGGAGGGGTGAGAGGGTGTGTAGGGAGGGGTGAGAGGGATGTGTGGGGAGGGGTGAGAGGGATGTGTGAGAGAAAAGTATATTATCACAAAAAAAAACATTTGGTTACAGGGAATTCATCATACAATTCCTTATTATAATGTGTCACCACCACCATCACCACCACCATCACTTTCACCATCATCACCACCACCATCATCACATTCACCACCACCACCACCATCATCATCATCCAGGTAAAGGTGCTCGTCATTAATAATTGCCTTCACCCCTCAGATTGTCTCCCCTCCCCGGTCAGAATAGTGACTTCCCCTCCATCTTACCCCTCCTCCCCTCTCCTACCCCTCCCCCCTCCTACCCCTCCAACCCCTATCCCTCACCGCTCCATTGATCCCATTACATCCACCTGCCATTAGGCCATCAGGTGGTGGTAAGGGTGAAGCGGGTGTAGGCTGGAGTGGAGTCTTCGCCCCAACACACCGCTCGTGTACGTGTGAGTAGGAAGGATGTGGCTTATGCATTATCGGCGCTTGTGTTCTCCTCGTCTCTTCCTCTCTTCCTCCACCTTCTCGTCTCCTCCTCCTCCTCCTCCTCCTCCACCTCCTCGTCTCCTCCTCCTCCCCCCCACTTCTCCTCCTCCCCCTCCTTCTCCTCCCTGAGACGCCCTGCACCTGCTGTTGGATCGAAAGAGGACGAGTGTAAGTCGGGATTGTTCTGGGAGAGACAAGTCGTGACAGTCAGAGGCAGGTCGTGACAGGCAGAGGCAGGTCGTGACAGGCAGAGGCAGGTCGTGACAGGCAGAGGCAGGTCGTGACAGGCAGAGGTAAACCATGACAATCAGAGGTAGATCAGGGCAGGCAGAGGCAGGTCGTGGCAGGCAGAGGCAGGTCGTGACAGGCAGAGGTAAACCATGACAATCAGAGGCAGGTCGTGGCAGGCAGAGGCAGGTCGTGGCAGGCAGAGGCAGGTCGTGACAGGCAGAGGTAGGCCATGACAATCAGAGGTAGATCAGGGCAGACAGAGGCAGGTCGTGGCAGGCAGAGGCAGGTCGTGACAGGCAGAGGTAAACCATGACAATCAGAGGTAGATCAGGGCAGACAGAGGCAGGTCGTGACAGGCAGAGGTAGGCCATGACAATCGGAGGTAGGTCAGGGCAAGCAGAGGCAGGTCGTGACTGTCAGAGGCAGGTCAAAGCAGGCAGAGGCGGGTCGTAACAGGTACAATGTAGAATTCATATGCATATCTGGAGTAGATTTTTATCTATATATCAGGGAATTGATACTGACGTCCATAGAAGTCACATAATGGCGGTTGTTTATATTACGTTGTGCCGTATCTTAATGTCCGGGGAAGGGCGTGAGGGGGAGCCACTATTACCTAAATGGATTGGCTCTTTATATTGCATGAGTCTGGACGGAGTAACGCATCAAGCTTCTACCCTTCCTCCTTCCCTTACCTCTCCCTCCCTTCCCCCACCTTCCCTCCCTCCCTCCCTCCTTCCTTCCCTCCCTCCCTCCTTCCACCTCCCTCCCTTCCACCTCCCCCCTCCCCCCACCTCCCTCCTCTCTCCCTCACTTCCCTGAATTATGATTATTTGATGACCGAGGATAATACTTAGTGCAGCTGATGTGATTATGTCGAGCTACCTGGTCTGATCCTTCCCCCCCTCCCCTCCTCCTCCCACATCACACACACACACACACACACACACACCGAGCAGTACACTTAAAGACAGACACCTGCAATAAGTCACTCCCTCAAACCAAACTTCACACCGTCATCCTACATGTGTGTGTGTATGCCAGGTGGTGGGGGGCGGGGGAGGGTACTGTGTGTGTATGCCAGGTGTTGGGGGGGGAGGAGGGCACTGTGTCTGTGTGAGGCAGGTGTGGGTTGGGGGAGGGGGGGTCCTGTGTGTGTGTATGCCAGGTGGTGGGGCGGAGGAGGGTCCTGTGTCTGTGTGAGGCGGGTGTGGGTGGGGGGTCGGGGGGGGGGGGTTCTGTGTCTGTGTGAGGCAGGTGAGGTCGTGGAGGTTTATGGGTCGTCAGCGAGCACACAGGTGAAACAGTCGCCTCTTATATTCAACAAGAGTCAGAGGTTATACATAAAGCTACACCTGATAATAAAACATCCCTCACTCACGAAATATTTTAAGTCAGATCAGGGAAGGCAGACATTGGAATAATTAAATATAACCCCGAATTATAGGCAATATTTATGGTGGTGTTTTGTACAAGAGGAGTTACTGAACATATTATAGAGTGGATATCGCTTTGACATGAATAAATCACCTTCTTAATCAGCCAGCTAGTCACTCAAGACGCCATTATTTTGTCTGAGGATTGGTGACCACAGCCCACCTCGCCAAACTTCTCGGGACTGTCTTTATCAATCATGTTCGTCTTTTTTTTTATTGATCCACCCCCCCCCCCCCCTTGGTTTCGCCCTCCCCCTGGCTCCCCCTTTACCCCCCAGTAATACATCCACCATTAACACACTCCGTCGCCCCCTGTGAGAAAAGGTTCCAGAAAGAAAGAAAGATCATTTACCATATGTTATTAGTTATTTTCTTTATGGTGGTTGTGTAGTTTTTTTCCTTACCTTCTCATTCCCCCTCCCCATCAATTTTTCCCCTCGCCATCACATTTTTCCCCTCACCAACACATCCCCCCCACCATCACATTCCCCCCTCACCATCAATTATTCCCCTCACCATCACATAAGGGGATATAGTCAATCAAACTAACTACCCCGTGACGTATGAAATAATTCAAGAAGACAAGTATCGTAAGTGTGGGAACTAGATACTTGTGGATATCGTCTCTATTGTATATTACTCAGCCCCACTTAATACTTTCCAGCGATACATGTGCTAGAATGTAAACACACTATATATGGGTAATGTTCTCGGGATACCTATAGATCCGGGTTTGTCTTAGTTAACACAGTGTAAGTCACGGGGTGCAGTAAGTTAGTGTGTACACCCTTGTTGACTGTGTGAGTATTATTAACCGTAAACAAACTCGAAATAATAGCTTTGTTTTCTTTTTCCAATCTTTTCTATTTCCAATCTTGTTTTTTGCTTCCATTCTTTTTTTCTTTTTGTTCAATCTTTTCTTTGTTTTATTTTTTTTTCAAATATTTTATGATGCCAATCTTTTTTTGTTTTCAATCTTTTTTGTTTCCAATCTTTTTTGTTTCCAATCTTTTTTGTTTCCAATCTTTTTTGTTTCTAATCTTTTTTGTTTCCAATCTTTTTTGTTTCCAATCTTTTTTTGTTTCCAATCTTTTTTGTTTCCAATCTTTTTCCTCCACAAGTCGTGTTAGAACAGGTGTGTGTCCTTAAGTTACCTGAAATAATGACTTCATTCTTCAGGTCATAGGTCTTGAGGCAATTATGTTTAAGTAATATAGTAACAGTCATTACTTGTGATTATATGTTGTCATGTTGATATAGCAGAAGGTAGAGCTGCCCTTATGGTTAATTCTGAGGTAATAAGGAACTCAACGGGGAGGTGGGGGGAAGGGGCAGACGGGATAATAATGTATATTTAACCTGTTATTTTTTCTTTAGTACTAGATAGGGGAGAGGAGGGGTGAGGGGGGGGGGGGAAGTTCCACGAAGATTATCCAGCAAATATGATGAAATTTTGGAATTTATTCTTGTTTTATTGGTTATTTCAGCCAGCAAGTAATTTTATATAGTTTTACAATGGGAAAAAATTAACGTAGGAACCCTTTGAGAATCGTCGACCAGTTAGTTGTCAGGTTTCACTGTCGCAGGTGACGAAAAAGTACAACATCGCAAGTCCCACACCCTAGATGCTAGACACATGTGGTACAGGCTCCTGGTACCCTCCCTGGTCGTGGTACAGGTTCCTTGTACCCTCTCTGGTCGTGGTACAGACTCTTAGTACCCTCCTTGGTCGTGGTACAGGCTCCTTGTACCCTCTCTGGTCGTGGTACAGACTCTTGGTACCCTCCTTGGTCGTGGTACAAGCTCCTGGTACTCTCCCTGGTCGTGGTACAGACTCTTGGTACCCTCCTTGGTCGTGGTACAGACTCTTGCTACCCTCCCTGGCCGAGGTATAGGCTCCTGGTACCCTCTCTGGCCGAGGTACAGGCTCCTGGTACCCTCCCTGACTGTGTGTGTGTTTACAGGGACCCTCTAGGAGTTTACACACTTAAAACGTCGATCGATATAAACGCTGTCATTTTCTACACAACCTCTGTTTCTTACCAAGTCTTCAGTGATATTCTCCTATGACGCACAAAGGGAATAAAATATACAATACATTCCTTACAAACCCACCAATAACTTAAGTCGCAACTACCTCGGTGGGGGAAGACAGGTGTGTGCAGCAAACGACTTGAGCTCACACCTGTGTTTGGACGTGTAACTTCCTCAAGGGGACTTTGTAAATATTCATGACACTGGAGGGTGGTAGCGGTAGCGTCGTCAGTAGTGATAATTGTGCGTGTAAATTACAGTGACGTAGGGAGAGGGAGGTCCATCATGTGACAGTAATGGAGGGTGAGGTGAGTGGTCAAGTGGAGGGGACGGGCTAGCACATTAATTCAGCTCCCCCTCCCTCCCTCCCTCCACTCCTTCTCTCCCTCACATACACACACGCGCCTGACACACCTCAGACATTACGCTATTTGCTAGTGTTATGTGTTGGTGTCTCCCCTTCCCCTGCCCTCCCCACTCACACACATTTCATATACCTGATAAATTACGGTATATGTTTATGCTATGTAGTGGTGATGACGCTATGTACACGTGCTTCTCTTCTCCTACTGTGTGCTTAGACACACACACACACACCTCAAGAATAAACAATTACAGAAGTCCAAGATTGCCTGGCCGCTTACGTCTTTTTGGCTGGGCTTCTGAAACCTTAAACATTCTGAAGATAGAGGCTAAAATAGTAAAGACATTGCATTAAATTGACTAAAACTACGTACAGTAACTTGGCTCTATATAAACCTAACCTATCCTAACTATTAAGAGTGGGGGGCTAGTGCTATTGGGCCCCAGTCTTAATGGGTCTAATGCTAATGGATTCCAATGCTTACCATCATGTGTCCCGATATGACTGGGGCCCATTTTCAATCTTGAATGAGTGCAGTGCTGGTATCTGAATCTCCGGTCAGGTTGGGAACGGAACCAGTAGTAACTCGACTTTAACACGATAACCTGAAACTGGATTCTCGTAGGTTCTTACATTAGTGTTTTTTTTCTTATAAGTAGTAATATATAAATGCATCTAACTGGCTGTTAAACACCCCAATATACAACAGGGACAATAAGTTACTGTACGTTGTAATGTTTACCTTAATCCAGCGGAGAGCAAGAGGAGAGTGTTTTAGTGATAGTAGAGTGTTTGGCTGATGTATCCCGTGTAGGGAGATGTCAGGTGAGGAGCCAACACGGTGACACATTAGCAATATTCTTATAGTCAAGTTTTTCAAAATGGTCGCCATGTAAGTTTTATATTTCTCTTGTGTCTTTGTTCAATATGGTTGTGTAGTAAGTCATCAGGAGTTGTTGGTATATATTATAAAACACAACTCATGTTATATTGATCCTTGTGTTACTATACTGGCGACAAAGATTAATATTATATGTACAAGAGAATCCAAAATGGCCGCCAACATGTCGCCAAATAATATGAGGAACTTTGAGTGTGGAGATATTCTGGAATGATAACAACTCACTCTTCTATGCCCTGATGCCAACAGAAGCCTAATTATAATTGTGATCTGCTTTAATGATAGAAGGTGGCCGCCAGAGAGAGACATGACCTCATACTATCGTAACAAGTGATGGTGACATGAATATAGTGTTGTAAATGGGGTTCTGGTGACCGCTGATTGATAATAACAGTAAATTCAGGTGAGTGATATCCTAGACTGTCATCATATGTTTGGGTGAACAACAACAACAACAAACAGTAAGGCAACTTGATCAAGGATAGCCGAAGGAGCTGTCAGATGGCTATTTCCTGGAGGGTCCTTTAATTAGGCTTGGTCTCTCTAATCAGTAATAGTATATCTACAGGAGTAATATATACCGTACAGGGTGATTCAGCAAAGAGTACATTAAATTGGTGGATGATATCCTCGGATAATTCTAAACCACAATGTCTCTATGGTAAAATGATTCTGCATAGCTTCCATGTTACAATACATTTAAGATGTTGTATTAATGAGAGTGAATTTGGTGTGAAACTCTCCCCCCTGTAACTGCCATTATCTCATTCGGTCGTTCACGGTTCCTGTCTCATTGCACCTGTGTCAGCCATCTGTATCACGCTATACTGCTGTACATAAGACATCTGTGAATAAATGATTACAAAAACCTAGGGGGGGTTTCACATCAAATTCACTCTCATTAATACAACATCTTAAATGTATTGTAACATGGAAGCTATGCAGAATCATTTTACCATAGAGACATTGTGGTTTAGAATTATCCATGAATTTCATCCAACAATTTCATGAACTCTTTACTCAATCGCCCTGTATATATATTTTTTTTTAATTCTACATTGCGCTTGGACTATCCGAGGCCGGCAGATCACTTCAACAATACAACATTCTGTGGTTAATTGTATAGAAACTCGCTCTCTTCTCTCGCTGTAGCGTCATCTGTTATGTATTTTTTTAGTTTTAACTTCGAATTGGTCAGGTAACTTGTTCCAGTCTGTTGTAGCGCCCTGCCAGTTCATATTCCTAATCCTGACAAAGTTTGTTGTTAGATACTGGGAACACAGTCCATTCCTGGAAGCGTGATTCAACCTTAGTTGCTTCACTCCGTCCGCCACACTTAACCTGTTCAGTGGCTGGAGGACTTCATGACCAACGTGATCTCTTGCTTCCATGTTAAGATAAACTTCACCACCTTGTTTTGGATAATTTGTAGCTTGGATTTTAGCTTCTGTGTTAAGGCAGAGTACCACCATGAGCAGGAATAGTCCAAGTGACATTGTATGATCACCACACGAAGACTCACTCCTCCGGGTATATCACCTGAGGCATTTAACACTTCCATAAAGAAAAGCAAAAAAAAAAAAAAAATTATATATATATATATATATATATATATATATATATATATATATATATATATATATATATATATATATATATATATATGAGAAAACTGATCACAATAATGATGACAATATTAACAAACATTATTATTATTCATCACAACACAACCTACGAAAATCTGCACCACTACAACACCATCTATTCGTAACAACATTTGTAACGCTGTGTCCTATCTTCACCCGTCTACTGTAAACACAACTAACAATAAAAAGTGTGTGTGTGTGTGTGATAATTAACGGTTTATTGAGAAAGTTCTGCAGCCCGAAGGCTAAAAATATACATTAAGACAAAAATGACTTATTACATACAAAGACATGGGGTGGGTGGGTCGTTTAACAAAAGCTTTCATTACTGAAAGGAGAAGGAACATGAATTGAACAAACAAATTATTATAATTTGCAGCTGATGGTCCGGGCTGGTATCTTGCCATACTGTGTGAGGTCACCTGGCCTCGTGGTTCAGTAACTCGTCCGTAGGTGTTGATATGAAGGCCCTCACGGGGTCATGGAGACACCGAGTGGTGTGTGTGTTGAGGGAGAACAGTCACCAGTCATATATTATGTTCTACAAGTTGGAATATTGACAGGATAGGAATGTTCCCTTCTACATGTTCTCGTGTGTGGAGATAGTGAGCGTTGTCTTGTGTACACCCGGCAGGACAGTGGCTGTGGTAGTGTCTATATGGAGAACTGACAGCGGGGACATGACTCGGGTAATGTAAGGTGCTGGAGGTAAGGTGGAACGCTTAGTCATCACTTACATTATGTGTGTAGTGATGATGGTTACTGTCCAGGTGGTGATGATGGTTACTGTCCAGGTGGTGATGATGGTTACTGTCCAGGTGGTGATGATGGTTACTGTCTAGGTGGTGATGATGGTTACTGTCCAGGTGGTGCTGATGGTTACTGTCCAGGTGGTGCTGATGGTTACTGTCCAGGTGGTGCTGATGGTTACTGTCTAGGTGGTGATGATGGTTACTGTCCAGGTGGTGCTGATGGTTACTGTCCAGGTGGTGCTGATGGTTACTGTCTAGGTGGTGATGATGGTTACTGTCCAGGTGGTGCTGATGGTTACTGTCCAGGTGGTGATGATGGTTACTGTCCAGGTGGTGATGATGGTTACTGTCCAGGTGGTGCTGATGGTTACTGTCCAGGTGGTGATGATGGTTACTGTCTAGGTGGTGATGATGGTTACTGTCTAGGTGGTGCTGATGGTTACTGTCCAGGTGGTGATGATGGTTACTGTCTAGGTGGTGCTGATGGTTACTGTCCAGGTGGTGATGATGGTTACTGTCCAGGTGGTGATGATGGTTACTGTCCAGGTGGTGATGATGGTTACTGTCTAGGTGGTGATGATGGTTACTGTCTAGGTGGTGCTGATGGTTACTGTCCAGGTGGTGCTGATGGTTACTGTCCAGGTGGTGATGATGGTTACTGTCCAGGTGGTGATGATGGTTACTGTCTAGGTGGTGATGATGGTTACTGTCCAGGTGGTGCTGATGGTTACTGTCCAGGTGGTGCTGATGGTTACTGTCCAGGTGGTGATGATGGTTACTGTCCAGGTGGTGCTGATGGTTACTGTCCAGGTGGTGCTGATGGTTACTGTCCAGGTGGTGCTGATGGTTACTGTCTAGGTGGTGATGATGGTTACTGTCCAGGTGGTGCTGATGGTTACTGTCCAGGTGGTGCTGATGGTTACTGTCTAGGTGGTGATGATGGTTACTGTCTAGGTGGTGATGATGGTTACTGTCCAGGTGGTGCTGATGGTTACTGTCTAGGTGGTGCTGATGGTTACTGTCCAGGTGGTGCTGATGGTTACTGTCCAGGTGGTGCTGATGGTTACTGTCTAGGTGGTGATGATGGTTACTGTCCAGGTGGTGCTGATGGTTACTGTCCAGGTGGTGATGATGGTTACTGTCTAGGTGGTGATGATGGTTACTGTCCAGGTGGTGCTGATGGTTACTGTCCAGGTGGTCCTGATGGTTACTGTCTAGGTGGTGCTGATGGTTACTGTCCAGGTGGTGATGATGGTTACTGTCTAGGTGGTGATGATGGTTACTGTCTAGGTGGTGCTGATGGTTACTGTCCAGGTGGTGATGATGGTTACTGTCTAGGTGGTGATGATGGTTACTGTCCAGGTGGTGCTGATGGTTACTGTCCAGGTGGTGCTGATGGTTACTGTCTAGGTGGTGATGATGGTTGCTGTCCAGGTGGTGATGATGGTTACTGTCTAGGTGGTGATGATGGTTACTGTCCAGGTGGTGCTGATGGTTACTGTCCAGGTGGTGCTGATGGTTACTGTCTAGGTGGTGATGATGGTTACTGTCTAGGTGGTGATGATGGTTACTGTCCAGGTGGTGATGATGGTTACTGTCTAGGTGGTGATGATGGTTACTGTCTAGGTGGTGCTGATGGTTACTGTCTAGGTGGTGATGATGGTTACTGTCTAGGTGGTGATGATGGTTACTGTCCAGGTGGTGATGATGGTTACTGTCTAGGTGGTGATGATGGTTACTGTCTAGGTGGTGCTGATGGTTACTGTCCAGGTGGTGCTGATGGTTACTGTCCAGGTGGTGATGATGGTTACTGTCTAGGTGGTGATGATGGTTACTGTCCAGGTGGTGATGATGGTTACTGTCTAGGTGGTGATGATGGTTACTGTCTAGGTGGTGATGATGGTTACTGTCTAGGTGGTGATGATGGTTTCTGTCCAGGTGGTGATGATGGTTACTGTCCAGGTGGTGATGATGGTTACTGTCCAGGTGGTGATGATGGTTACTGTCTAGGTGGTGATGATGGTTACTGTCCAGGTGGTGCTGATGGTTACTGTCTAGGTGGTGATGATGGTTACTGTCCAGGTGGTGATGATGGTTACTGTCCAGGTGGTGCTGATGGTTACTGTCTAGGTGGTGATGATGGTTACTGTCCAGGTGGTGATGATGGTTACTGTCCAGGTGGTGCTGATGGTTACTGTCCAGTTGGTGCTGATGGTTACTGTCCAGGTGGTGCTGATGGTTACTGTCCAGGTGGTGATGATGGTTACTGTCCAGGTGGTGCTGATGGTTACTGTCTAGGTGGTGATGATGGTTACTGTCTAGGTGGTGATGATGGTTACTGTCTAGGTGGTGATGATGGTTACTGTCCAGGTGGTGATGATGGTTACTGTCCAGGTGGTGCTGATGGTTACTGTCCAGGTGGTGATGATGGTTACTGTCCAGGTGGTGATGATGGTTACTGTCTAGGTGGTGATGATGGTTACTGTCTAGGTGGTGATGATGGTTACTGTCTAGGTGGTGATGATGGTTACTGTCTAGGTGGTGATGATGGTTACTGTCCAGGTGGTGCTGATGGTTACTGTCCAGGTGGTGCTGATGGTTACTGTCCAGGTGGTGATGATGGTTACTGTCCAGGTGGTGCTGATGGTTACTGTCTAGGTGGTGATGATGGTTACTGTCCAGGTGGTGCTGATGGTTACTGTCCAGGTGGTGCTGATGGTTACTGTCTAGGTGGTGATGATGGTTACTGTCCAGGTAGTGCTGATGGTTACTGTCCAGGTGGTGATGATGGTTACTGTCTAGGTGGTGATGATGGTTACTGTCCAGGTGGTGCTGATGGTTACTGTCCAGGTGGTGCTGATGGTTACTGTCTAGGTGGTGCTGATGGTTACTGTCCAGGTGGTGATGATGGTTACTGTCCAGGTGGTGATGATGGTTACTGTCTAGGTGGTGATGATGGTTACTGTCTAGGTGGTGATGATGGTTACTGTCTAGGTGGTGATGATGGTTACTGTCTAGGTGGTGATGATGGTTACTGTCCAGGTGGTGCTGATGGTTACTGTCCAGGTGGTGCTGATGGTTACTGTCCAGGTGGTGATGATGGTTACTGTCCAGGTGGTGCTGATGGTTACTGTCTAGGTGGTGATGATGGTTACTGTCCAGGTGGTGATGATGGTTACTGTCCAGGTGGTGCTGATGGTTACTGTCCAGTTGGTGCTGATGGTTACTGTCCAGGTGGTGCTGATGGTTACTGTCCAGGTGGTGATGATGGTTACTGTCCAGGTGGTGCTGATGGTTACTGTCTAGGTGGTGATGATGGTTACTGTCTAGGTGGTGATGATGGTTACTGTCTAGGTGGTGATGATGGTTACTGTCCAGGTGGTGATGATGGTTACTGTCCAGGTGGTGCTGATGGTTACTGTCCAGGTGGTGATGATGGTTACTGTCCAGGTGGTGATGATGGTTACTGTCTAGGTGGTGATGATGGTTACTGTCTAGGTGGTGATGATGGTTACTGTCTAGGTGGTGATGATGGTTACTGTCTAGGTGGTGATGATGGTTACTGTCCAGGTGGTGCTGATGGTTACTGTCCAGGTGGTGATGATGGTTACTGTCCAGGTGGTGCTGATGGTTACTGTCTAGGTGGTGATGATGGTTACTGTCCAGGTGGTGATGATGGTTACTGTCCAGGTGGTGCTGATGGTTACTGTCTAGGTGGTGATGATGGTTACTGTCCAGGTGGTGCTGATGGTTACTGTCCAGGTGGTGATGGTTACTGTCTAGGTGGTGATGATGGTTACTGTCCAGGTGGTGATGATGGTTACTGTCTAGGTGGTGATGATGGTTACTGTCCAGGTGGTGCTGATGGTTACTGTCCAGGTGGTGCTGATGGTTACTGTCTAGGTGGTGCTGATGGTTACTGTCCAGGTGGTGATGATGGTTACTGTCTAGGTGGTGATGATGGTTACTGTCTAGGTGGTGCTGATGGTTACTGTCCAGGTGGTGATGATGGTTACTGTCTAGGTGGTGATGATGGTTACTGTCCAGGTGGTGCTGATGGTTACTGTCCAGGTGGTGCTGATGGTTACTGTCTAGGTGGTGATGATGGTTACTGTCCAGGTGGTGATGATGGTTACTGTCTAGGTGGTGATGATGGTTACTGTCCAGGTGGTGCTGATGGTTACTGTCCAGGTGGTGCTGATGGTTACTGTCTAGGTGGTGATGATGGTTACTGTCTAGGTGGTGATGGTTACTGTCCAGGTGGTGATGATGGTTACTGTCTAGGTGGTGATGATGGTTACTGTCTAGGTGGTGCTGATGGTTACTGTCTAGGTGGTGATGATGGTTACTGTCTAGGTGGTGATGATGGTTACTGTCTAGGTGGTGATGATGGTTACTGTCCAGGTGGTGCTGATGGTTACTGTTCAGGTGGTGATGATGGTTACTGTCCAGGTGGTGATGATGGTTACTGTCCAGGTGGTGCTGATGGTTACTGTCCAGGTGGTGCTGATGGTTACTGTCCAGGTGGTGATGATGGTTACTGTCTAGGTGGTGCTGATGGTTACTGTCCAGGTGGTGATGATGGTTACTGTCTAGGTGGTGCTGATGGTTACTGTCCAGGTGGTGATGATGGTTACTGTCCAGGTGGTGGTGATGGTTACTGTCGAGGTGGTGATGATGGTTACTGTCCAGGTGGTGCTGATGGTTACTGTCTAGGTGGTGCTGATGGTTACTGTCCAGGTGGTGATGATGGTTACTGTCCAGGTGGTGATGATGGTTACTGTCTAGGTGGTGATGATGGTTACTGTCCAGGTGGTGCTGATGGTTACTGTCTAGGTGGTGCTGATGGTTACTGTCCAGGTGGTGATGATGGTTACTGTCCAGGTGGTGCTGATGGTTACTGTCCAGGTGGTGCTGATGGTTACTGTCCAGGTGGTGCTGATGGTTACTGTCTAGGTGGTGATGATGGTTACTGTCTAGGTGGTGATGATGGTTACTGTCCAGGTGGTGATGATGGTTACTGTCCAGGTGGTGATGATGGTTACTGTCCAGGTGGTGCTGATGGTTACTGTCCAGGTGGTGCTGATGGTTACTGTCCAGGTGGTGCTGATGGTTACTGTCTAGGTGGTGATGATGGTTACTGTCTAGGTGGTGATGATGGTTACTGTCCAGGTGGTGATGATGGTTACTGTCTAGGTGGTGATGATGGTTACTGTCCAGGTGGTGATGATGGTTACTGTCCAGGTGGTGATGATGGTTACTGTCCAGGTGGTGATGATGGTTACTGTCCAGGTGGTGCTGATGGTTACTGTCCGGGTGGTGATGATGGTTACTGTCTGGGTGGTGCTGATGGTTACTGTCTGGGTGGTGATGATGGTTACTGTCCAGGTGGTGCTGATGGTTACTGTCCAGGTGGTGATGATGGTTACTGTCTAGGTGGTGCTGATGGTTACTGTCCAGGTGGTGCTGATGGTTACTGTCTAGGTGGTGATGATGGTTACTGTCTAGGTGGTGATGATGGTTACTGTCTAGGTGGTGATGATGGCTACTGTCCAGGTGGTGATGATGGTTACTGTCCAGGTGGTGATGATGGTTACTGTCTAGGTGGTGCTGATGGTTACTGTCCAGGTGGTGCTGATGGTTACTGTCCAGGTGGTGATGATGGTTACTGTCCAGGTGGTGATGATGGTTACTGTCCAGGTGGTGATGATGGTTACTGTCCAGGTGGTGATGATGGTTACTGTCCAGGTGGTGATGATGGTTACTGTCCAGGTGGTGCTGACGGTTACTGTCCAGGTGGTGATGATGGTTACTGTCCAGGTGGTGATGATGGTTACTGTCCAGGTGGTGCTGATGGTTACTGTCCAGGTGGTGCTAATGGTTGTTGTCCAGGTGGTGTAGGCAGGTGGTGTAAGCAGGTGGTTGTCCCCAGGTGGTGTAGGTAGGTGGTTGTCCCCAGGTGGTTGTTCCCAGGTGGTGTAGGCAGGTGGTTGTCCCCAGGTGGTGCAGGCAGGTATTGTAGGCAAGTGGTTGTTCCCCAGGTGGACCAGAAAGTTGATCTAATAGACAATATACAGTACTGTACCAGGAGGCACCGTCCCCGCCCCTGGGTCAATACCCCCAGTGTGGACACAGCGGGTCGCCACGTACCACCACCACCCACGAGCCTCGCCGCCCCTTCCCTAAATACTTTTCCGAATACGATAGAAAGACATGCTAAAATGGCGTCGAAATTGTGCTTAGACTTGAGTAAATTATAGGTTTATCGTATTACTAACTTGAAGAAATTATACGGGAGTGTTTGGGAGGCCTGAGCCCAGCTACCCAGGTCGTGTGTGTGTGTGTGTGTGTGTCAACATGGGGTCAACGCTCGCTACAGGGTCTAAGAACTTGGCTGCATGCTTTGGTCAGCTCAGTGCCCGTCTTTCATAACTGATTTGACTGACAGTATATACATCCTCTTGAGGCAGTTATTCCTCACTATTTACATACTATTAAACCTTCAGTAACACATCTATATCGCATTCTGTTTTACTCTTTATATTCTCTATGTCCTTGAATTATAAAACCTGTAATTAACGAATGGTGACAGTTCGTAGGGTTTTTTATGCCTTATCTGGCTTCTGATTGGTTGAGAAGTATCCAATCACAATCCTCGTAATCAGTGGTCAGGTTGGCGGTGTATTAAAACATTAAACTCGGCCCAGCGTCGCCTCGGGCCTGCTGGCTTACATGGTTACACGGTTGTTACTGCCAGTTTTTATGTGTTTACAAACTGAGCACAAGAGGTAACTGGATAATTTAAGTAACTGGACACCATAGGTAACTGGACATTATAGGTAATTAGACACTATAGGTAACTTGACACTATAGGTAACTTGACACTATAGGTAACTTGACACTATTGGTAACTTGACACTATAGGTAACTGGATAATTTAAGTAACTGGACACCATAGGTAACTGGACATTATAGGTAATTGGACACTATAGGTAATTGGACACTATAGGTAATTGGACACTATAGGTAACTGGACAGTTCAAGTAACTGGATAAATTTAAGTAACTGTACACTTTAAATAACCGGCCAATTAAACCTTTGTGTACGATGACTTAAATTTTCGAGTACGGTGGAAACCTCTAGAGTACTGGGATAAGTCATGATACTCAACGGTTAAAGTCATCATACTCAAGGGGTTAATATGTAGGAAATTTAATGTGAGTAACAAAGTGCGTGTGTGTGTGTGTGTGTGTGGGGAATGGGAGGAGAGTATGGTGGTAGTGGTTATGGTGGTTGGTGTATAGGAATGGTAGTAGTGGTTATGGTAGTTGGTATACAGAAATGGTGAAAGCATGATGGTAGGGGTTATGGTAGTTGGTTTATGGGGGGGAGAGTATGGTGGTTGGTTCACGGGGATGGTGAAGGTATGGGGTTAATGATTATAGTGATTGGTTTATGGGGATGATGGTAGTATGGTAGTAAGGGTTATGGTAGTTGGAGTACAGGAATAGAGAGACTATTTCCTGTCATTTGGAATCGAGTATGACGGAGTGGAGGGGGGGGGGGGTAGTTAAGACCGCAGGTGTGTGTGTTGTGAGTCACCGGGCAGCACAGGTGTTTCCCTGACGTTAAAACACACCTGCGTCAATTTGGTTTGTTTGTTGGTATTTTTATATAATTTGCACAAACATTTTCCAGGAAGCCTCATGACCCACAAGGCAACTAAGCCACCACTGCGCCACAACCAAGTGCAAAGGGCCATAACTGCGCCTTAAAGACACAATATGTTAACAACTGACTCTGTGTAATGTCTAGCTTGGTGACTATTCCTTCCAGTTATCTTGTTTACAATACCTGAATGCAGGCACAGACGGACACAAACATAATGTACTCTGTCTTCATCCTCCCCCCCCCTCTTCTCCTACCCCTTCCCTCCTTCCTTCCCCTCCCCCTCTTTCTCCTCCCTCCTTCCTTCCCCTCCCTCCTTCCTTCCCCTCCCCCCCAAAGGACCTCGGGAGAGAAATGTATGCCGCCCTGACAGCCTAAGAGGGATGTGTTAAGGCAGGCGGCTCGGTCCGGATCTTAAAGTTTCGCATGTTAAATTTTTCCCCGGTACTGGTGACGGTGGGGTAAGCTATATACATCTATCCGGCTGAACTGAGATGCAACATAATACCATCAAAACAACCGTCAGAATAACACCAAGGATTCATGATGGTTTCTCTATCTCTCGTAAATATTAATGTATAAGAATTTGGCACCACCCCGAGCCCTATGCTGCTAACTGTACCTCCCACTGGCTGGCACCACCCCTCGGGCCTCCTACCATATTAGTATAAAACTTACATTTCTTCAATACAGGCAATGCGTGCAGGTATGCTTGTGTCATTAACGTATCGATGCTTGTGTTACTTGGTTTTTGTGGTGGTAGGTGCCGAGTTTCTTGAACCATAACAAGCTGGGGAAAAGAAGTAAGAAATAGATAGATAGATAGACATTCAGTGAAATCATCATGCAAATTTACACTATATGGACCTTTTAGTTAATAGGTTTACAATCCAACATGCACTGTATGTGGATAAAGCAGGTACACACTTTAGACAGTACAGTTATACAGGACAACTGCTTTAATCAGACTGGAGAGACATTACTCACAACACACTGTTATATACGAGTATATGTCCCTAGATAATACTTAGGTTAAATATACAATGTGAACTAGTATGGTGGCTTTCCTGGATGAATCTCTCTCTCTCTCTCTCTCTCTCTCTCTCTCTCTCTCTCTCTCTCTCTCTCTCTCTCTCTCTCTCTGTGTCGCTGAAGATGAGAGAGAGAGATATTCTATGCACCGACGTGAGGCTCTTAGTCTACTTAGCGTCGACCTTCTGTTAATCACGAAGACTTGTGCAGAACAGAACTGTTATCACAAGTAATAAGATCCTTTAACTACCTCAGCGGCTAGCCACACACACACACACACCTCTGAGTAACACACACGCACCTCTGAGTAACACACACGCACCTTTGAGTCACACACACACACACCTCTGAGTAACACACACGCACACACACACCTCTGAGTAACACACACGCATCTTTGAGTGACATACACCACACACACACACCACACATGCACACCACACACACACCTCTGAGTCACACACACACCTCTGAGTCACACACACACCTCTGAGTCACACACACACACACGATCTTTGGGCTGCTGCCATTGTCTCGTGGCCACAGGTGATGAGTATTCATTACCTGAGTGTCTCCAGCACGTGTAGACTGTTAGTAGTGTAAACACGTCCTCCTGTTGTTGTTGTCGTCTCAAGCTGCACCTCCTGTTGTTGTCTCAAGCTGCACCTCCTGTTGTTGTCTCAAGCTGCACCTCCTGTTGTTGTCTCAAGCTGCACCTCCTGTTGTCGTCTCAAGCTGCACCTCCTGTTGTCGTCTCAAGCTGCACCTCCTGTTGTTGTCTCAAGCTGCACCTCCTGTTGTTGTCTCAAGCTGCACCTCCTGTTGTTGTCTCAAGCTGCACCTCCTGTTGTTGTCTCAAGCTGCACCTCCTGTTGTTGTCTCAAGCTGCACCTCCTGTTGTTGTCTCTGTAGTGAGTCGTTCTCACAAGAAGAGGTTTACATATATAGGTAGAATATTTAGTAGGAGGATGTAAAGAGAGTGAGAATTTGGTAGCGTGGCCGTGTTAGTTATTTACACTGTCAATACACTTAACATATCCTATACATCACACACATCTATTACGTTCTTAAGGACGATTCTCAAACACCGCTTCGTTACAACTGTTTATTAATTACGATAATGACATGGACACATTTATAACACCTTCTATCGAAGTTACTAGGACATCATATTACGTTACTAGACACTGATTCTCGGACAAGAACATGAAATGAATACACTTCCCACGTAAGTAACTCATCCCATGGATAGCTCCGACAAAAACTCACGTGACCTGGGGGAGGCCTAGCTGGGCACCTAGCTGGGCACCGGTGTTCGGAGGGAAGTCGGGAGGGAAGTCTCGCTCCCGACTGGAGGAGGCTTGAGGCTTGCCTCCGGCTCTCTCTGTCTGACTGTCTCGACTCTGCTCCGTCGACTCTCGTGAGGGAGGGCTACGACGTCCTATATATTGGGAGACGAGCCGTCAGGTTGAACTGATCGGGGGGGGGGGGGGGGCGAAGGGTCTCCTTACATTTGACCTCGCTAATTTTGGGTCAGGTCTGGACCTTTTCCTGAGATGTACTGTAGGTTATTGTGTATATTGGGGGAGAGTCGGCAGGTGGCCTCTTCGTCTGACTGGGTGTCTCTTACATATTTGTTGGGGCCATGTGACATGGCGAGGGGTACCCTGACACTTGACCCCCCTAATGTCGGGTCAGGTCTGGACTGTTTCTGAGATGTAAGCTGTGGTCTGACAACCCATCACTACATCTCAAGCAGCACATCTTGCTGTTGTCGTCTCAAGCTGCACATCCTGCTGTTGTTGTCTCAAGCTGAATCTCCCCTTGTTGTCTCAAGCCGAATTTCCTGTTGTTGTCTCAAGCTGAATCTCCTCTTGTTGTCTCAAGCCGAATTTCCTGTTGTTGTCTCAAGCTGAACCTCCTGTTGTTGTCTCAAGCTGAATCTCCTGTTGTTGTCTCAAGCTGAATTTCCTGTTGTTGTCTCAAGCTGAATCTCCTGTTGTTGTCTCAAGCTGAATCTCTTCTTGTTGTCTCAAGCCGAATTTCCTGTTGTTGTCTCAAGCTGAATCTCCTCTTGTTGTCTCAAGCTGAACCTCCTTTTGTTGTCTCAAGCTGAATCTCCTGTTGTTGTCTCAAGCTGAATTTCCTGTTGTTGTCTCAAGCTGAATCTCCTGTTGTTGTCTCAAGTTGAATCTCCTCTTGTTGTCTCAAGCTGAATTTCCTGTTGTTGTCTCAAGCTGAATCTCCTGTTGTTGTCTCAAGCTGAACCTCCTGTTGTTGTCTCAAGCTGAATTTCCTGTTGTTGTCTCAACCTGAACCTCCTGTTGTTGTCTCAAGCCGAATTTCCTGTTGTTGTCCCAAGCTGAACCTCCTGTTGTTGTCTCAAGCCGAACCTCCTGTTGTTGTCTCAAGCCGAATTTCCTGTTGTTGTCTCAAGCTGAACCTCCTGTTGTTGTCTCAACCTGAACCTCCTGTTGGTGTCTCAAGCTGAATCTCCTCTTGTTGTCTCAATCCGAATTTCCTGTTGTTGTCTCAAGCTGATCCTCCTGTTGTTGTCTCAAGCTGAATCTCCTCTTGTTGTCTCAAGCTGAACCTCCTGTTGTTGTCTCAAGCTGAATCTCCTCTTGTGTTTTAAGTAGAGCGAGGCAAAATTCGCTCTACAGTTCAATGCTCTCAGTAGTGTCGGCAGTCGTTAGCTTCACACCCTCTATAGTATCAGCAGGTCGTCAGCTCCACGACCTTTATAGTGTCAGCAGTTTGTCATCTCCACACCCTCTATAGTGTCAGGAAGGTCGTCAGCTCCACACCCTCTATAGTGTCAGCAGGTCGTCAGCTCCACGCCCTCTATAGCATCAGCAGGTCGTCAACTCCACGCCCTCTATTGTAACAATGTCTTGAATAAGTGAGTATTTCCTTTCAAGCATGAGCCAATCACAGTGGCCTGTGAGGGTGACGTCATAGGCCTAACTATGCTGATTGGCTGGAAGCCTAGTTCGTGTCGTCCCAGCAAGATGGGCACTCGGTTTTCAAACCCAGAGTCTCTGTTGGACTTTTGTGGAGGGAAGTGTGGGACGTCTGAGGTGTATTCTATTTGGTAAACCCTTAAGTTCCCATTTGTTGTATGACATGTGGTCCCCGTTTAACTAGCTAGATTAGGTCTAATTGTTTTGAAGTGTAACTGTCAAATCCTAATAATAAGTTCATTAAGCAAAGAACCGTTAAGAAGTGTTATAAATTCCCTCTCTTGGTGTTGAGTATAATATTGTAAGATATGTCTTTGGTGTGATACAGTGAGTCCTGAGTGACAACACACCTATCATTTGTTTCCCCTCGTGTCTCAGTTATCGCATGTTATCCCTGTTCCCCCAATCATCCTCCTCTCTCCCTCTCCCATCATTCCCCCTTGTCACAAGCGGGGTACCATAGGGCAGTGTATTAGGCCCGCTGTTGTTTGTTTGTTTCATAAATGACATGCCTGACGTTGTACACTCCTCCATACAAATGTTTGCCGATGACGCCAAGTTATTTCGGGAAATCAAGAACCATGCGGACTGTGAAGAGCTGCGGAAGGATCTCTGTGGGCTCCAAGAATGGTCGAAGAAATGGCTGCTGAGATTCATTGTCACGAAGTGTAAGAGGAGGCACCTGGGGCGTACCAACGGTCAAAGTCAAAGTTGTTAAGGATTTCTGGCCTCTTCGCCGTTAGGCTATTTCGGCCGAAGCTGATTAGTTGGACTTCTTTTTTTTCTTGGTTCTTCTTTTAGTTTTTACTTTCCATTCTTCTTCTTGTTCTTCGTCTTCTTCTTTTTGGTCTTCTTCTTTCTGGTCTTCTATTGTGATAATGTTATCAGGTTCTTGGTTGTTCTTTTCTTGTTTGTTTTTGTCTTGGTTGTTCTTTTCTAGATTCTTGACTGCAAGGAGGGCCTCCTTGTAAGTCAATTTTTCTTTAGCCCGCAGCCTGGCCACCCTGCACTCCTCCCTCCACTTGGGACAATGCCGGTCGGAGGAGGAGTGAGGGCCACCACAAGCCGCGCACTTCTTAACGGCCGCCTGGCAGTCAGCGTCAGTGTGGCCGGGTGCCCCGCAGCTTGAGCACACCTCGCGAGCACGACACTTCCGCGCCAGATGGCCATACTTCTGGCAATTGTAGCAGCGAGTGGGTTTTTGCTGGTAAGGCTTTACTGGGATTTTCTCCCAACCCAGTAAAGCGGAGCTAGGAAGTTCCTTAGGAAAACCAACCAGGGCAGTTGTGCTGGTCAGCTTCCTAAGTACTGAGAGCTGATCTCCAATCAGCTCGGCAAGTTCATGTTTTTCAAGATACTCAATTTCAGTGTGGCAAATGACTCCCAAAACTAAGTTATCCTGAAGGCAGGCGTCAAACATGACGTCAACTCCATTGATATTCACACTGGGGGGGGGGGGGTAATTTGTGGCCCTGCCCCCATTCCTGCGGACGACCCCTGTCACCCCCGTGAGGCCGATGTGGTCAAAAAAATCTTTAATGACAAGAAGATTTAGTTTCTTGCGCGAAGGGTGCTCGACCGGAATCAGTCTCACAACCTTCGCCTGGGCTAGGGTGAACATGGTCACGTGGTACCTCAGGAGGAAGGAGCGGGGAGCCGGGAGAACCTACCTCGCCGAGGTTCAGTTCTCAAGTGTGAACCAACGGTAAGGAGGCGTATCATATGTCCCATCGGGATGAAGAAACTGCAATATTTGAGACTGAATGTGAGAAGGACCTAGGTGTGTATGTTGACAATGAGCTGAAGTTCTCGGGCCATTGCGAGAAGAAGGTAAATCAGGCAAGTAAATTATTGGGTCTTATAAGAAGGTCGTTCAGATATCTAGACGGTCCGTCCCTCGTAACTCCATATGGAGTATTGTCACCCCGTCTGGTCCCCGAGATATGCTAGGGACTGTCAGTTGGTTAAAAATGTTCAAAGGAGGGCCACCCTGAGAGATTGGAGAGCCTGAACTTGCCTGGCTTATACTACAGACGGGCAAGGGGTGACCTAGTTGAGGTGTATAAGCGTCTCAAGGGGCACTACTCAGTCGAGTGTCCTTACTTGGAGCTGGCGGATGCTCGCCCCACAAGGGGTCACAGCTCAAGATTGAAGAAGCCGCAAGTCCAGAAAACTGTGAGGGCAAACTTTTTCGGAGTGAGAGTTGTGAACTCTTGGAACATTCTGCTAGAAAGTGTTGTGACGGCACTGAGTGTGAGCTCTTTCAAGACAAGACTTGACCAACACTGGAGCGGGTTCAGGTACATTCAGGAGCCGGTGCATGCCCAGTACTTGCCAAGAGTGCGTAACAGAGACGTGACCGATCGCCCAAGCGGTTAACGAGCCGAACAGTGGTGAAGAGGATAAAGTACATTAGTTACCCTCGGAGGGGGGGGGGGGGGGTTTAGTGACCACAGGCAAACCCGTACTCCCTCCTTCCTCAATTCTCCTGCCTCACCCTCCCCCCCCCCCCCCCCCACCCATCTCACGAGTATACAGAGAATGATATAAAGAGGAGAATTAAGAACTAAGAAGAACTAAATAAAGACAATTAGAAAGGTAAAATAAAAGGTATTGTTACACGATAACACCAGCAGGCCGTCAGCTCCACGCCCTCTTTAACGTCAACAGGTCGTCAGCTCCATGCCCTCTACAACGTCAGCAGGTCGTCAGCTCCACGCTCTCTATAGTGTCAGCATGTCGTCAGCTCCACGTCCTATCTCCAGTGTTCATTTCACCAATACTATTTCGTCACAAAAATTCCTCCGTGTTTACTTAACGTTGCGCAGCGTGATGCTCACCTCCACTCACCGGGAACAACACAAAAAAAACATTTAACTTCACAACAGTTTTCAAAAGGTGAACAGTTGGCATTGTATTGTGGCCTCTGACTCACTTATTCTTGTGTATATATAAATAATACTCCCATCTAAGTGTATATATATATATATATATATATATATATATATATATATATATATATATATATATATATCTTGATAAAATCACACGGGAAAATGGAAACAACGGAGTACCTTAGCTTTCGTCTTTATTCAAGACATCTTCAGAGGCAACTGGATTACATGGACAGAGAGAGGCTTAAATATACAGGGTGACCTAAAAACATGAGGTCAGGTCAAAATGATGACATCCACTAATCCACACACCAACACACACGTAGAGGAGCTTAAGAGAAGGGTGGTGACGTGACTAGTCAAGTCAGGTCAGAAAAAAGGGGACCCACAAAATAACTATCATACATCTAGATCAAAGGTTTTTAAAGCATTTTTAACCTTGGGCCACTGACAAATAAATTTATGTAACATATTATCAGTTTTGAACTGACCATCACTAAGGTTTATTGATTTTAATTCCTTAATCAAACTAGCTTCAACAAGAAGTCTTTCTGTGACACAAGATGATTTGAAAACTTCTAAGCTTTTTTCCCAAGCAATGGGGTGATTATTATTCCTAACATGAACGAACAAGGCACTGCTTTCAGATGCAGTTCTAATATTATACTTATGTTGTTTGATTCTGAGCTGCAGTGTTTTTCCTGTCTGACCTACATAATTACAATTACAATTACTCCGTTGTTTCCATGTTCCCGTGTGATTTTATCAAGATTTATCTTATCCACGTTTTCATTGTGGATTTTCATAAAATATATATATATATATATATATATATATATATATATATATATATATATATATATATATATATATATATATAATACACCCATCTAAGTGTTTTTATAAAAAATAATTCTTCCATATACGTTTTTTGTATGTATGTTTGTATGTGAGGATTAGTGTGTATACTGTGTGTTTAAGGGTTAGGTTAGAGAGTGACTGTGTTCTGAGCCTCTTCGGGGACCTTTATCTTTTTTGTTTTGGAAAAGAAAGCATCAAGTTCTTATGGCCATATTCAAGAACAGTTATGGGGTGTACGACGCCACTACGATGACCTTCTTGCCCTGATCTTTTTTCAGCAATATCGCCTTTAACACATGGAACTCTTCACTTTTCGAAGCTTTGGAGAAGTCTCGAAGCAAGTTTCCTGGTGGGAATTATTAGCTAGTAGTACTCGAAATATCGAAACTTCGAGATCTCTCCAGAGCTTCGACAAGGTGGTATTCCTGAAACAAGATCAGGGCAAGAAGGTCATCGTAAATGGCATCCTACACCCCATGACTGTTCTTGAATACGGCCTGGTAGGGAGGGGTGGTGGTGATGGATGGAGGGGTGATGATGGAGGGAGGAGTGAGGGTGATGGAGAGAGGGGTGGTAGTGGGGGTGAAAGAGGGAAGGGTGATAGTTTGGGAGGATAGTGGGGGGTAGTGGTGTTGGAGGGTCGATCATAATAAAAATAATAATTGGTAGTTTTATTTCATCAAGATTATTTCCCCGAACACCAGGAATTGAAGGTTAGTTTTATACCCCTGTAAGAAGTGAAAATAGGAATACTTACTAAATATGATAGGAATGGTAATGTTAGGAATAGTTAATAGTATCAAAAAAGTATGTCCATTCCGTGTAAAACATTATGAGACCACGGATGATAGATATTGGTATTTATTTCAGCGTAATTAATATGATGTTCGGTTACCAAATGTAGTAGGATTAGTATGTCACAGAGCCACACATACCAACCCTCCCGGGATATCACGAGTTGCATGTAGCGTTTCGGTAGTCATCAGACCATCCTGACATATATTTCTTTAAGATGCTGGACAAAGAAACAACAACAGCTGTGTATTTAGTGACAGAAACTTTGTTGATATTCTTATAATTAAAGATCAAAATAACTTCATTGTTAATAATTATAGTTCGTGATGATATAACGTTGACTTAATATATCATTCAGTACTTAAAATGTCAATCAGTTTGTGTTTAGTTTGAGTTGATAATGTTAAAATGCTGTTAAGTGTGTGTGTTGGCCACCACTTGTTCACCCGGCCGGGACAACACGCCAAGATCTTTTGTTTTTTTCCTCTATAATTATTCTAATGTGAGATTCCAGACTACATCATCAACCTGTAAGCAGAGTCGCCAGGGTGTACTATGAACAGGTTAGCTAAGATGTTGGGTTTTGTGAGAGAGAGAGAGAGAGAGAGAGAGAGAGAGAGAGAGACTTTCCTTCTTCCAGCCACACAAACTCTCATTCCAGGTATCTTGTTACGGCTGTGTGTCGGTGCTCTTGTGTTGTTCATATCAGGTGAGTTGCGTCTCTAGCCAGTCACAGGTGGAGGCAGGGAGTGAGGGAGGGGGGGGGGGGGATTAAATCGTACAAGGATGAAGAATCTGGTTTGGTTAATTAGATTTTGAGGCCGGTTTAGGGGAAATTTGTTCGCGTCAAGTACAACACACACACCCACCCACCCACCCACCTACCTACCCACCTACTCCACCCATCCACCCACCTACTCCACCCATCCACACACCTACTCCACCCATCCACACACCTACCCCACCCATCCACACACCTACCCCAATGTCTAGTGCCTGTACCGACAGACAATAACCATCCCGACACAACCCTAACACACTATTAGCTTAGCTAGGCGGTCAACCCGCCTTCTCTTACCTCCTCCAAAGTTTCTTCAATTTCCGAACTATAACTTCCTTCCCCCACCTCTAATCTTCTTTCACCCCTCCTTTCTCTACAAAAAACACACCTACCCCACCCACCCACACCCCTACCCCACACCCCTACCCCTACCCCACCCACACCCCTACCCCACACCCCTACCCCTACCCCTACCCCACCCACACCCCTACCCCACACCCCTACCCCTACCCCACCCACACCCCTACCCCACCCACACCCCTACCCCTACCCCCACCCACACCCCTACCCCACACCCCTACCCCACCCCCCTACCCCACCCACCCACACCCCTACCCCACCCACCCACACCCCTACCCCACCCCTACCCCTACCCCACCCACACCCCTACCCCTACTCCACCCACACCCCTACCCCTACTCCACCCACACCTCTATCCCACCCACCCACACTCCTACCCCACCCACCCACACTCCTACCCCCAGCAACCCCCACCACCCCCAGCAACCCCCACACACACCCTCAGCACCCCCACACACCCCCAGCACCCCCCACACACACCCCCAGCACCCCCCACACACCCCCAGCACCCCCAAACACCCCCCAGCACCCCCCACCACACCCCCAGCACCCCCACACACACCCCCAGCACCCCCCACACACACCCCCAACACCCCCCACACACACCCCCAACTCCCCCCACACACGCTCACACCCCCAACACCCCCCAAACACACCCTCAGCACCCCCCCACACACACACCCCCAACACCCCCCCACACACACACCCCCACTACCCCCCACACACACACCCCCAGCACCCCCACACACACTCACACCTCCAACACCCGCCACACACACCCCCAGCACCCCCCACACACACCCCCAGCACCCCCCACACACACCCCCAGCACCCCCCACTCACACCCCCAGCACCCCCCACTCACACCCCCAGCACCCCCCACACACACCCCCAACACCCCCCACACACACCCCCAACACCCCCCACACACACCCCCAGCACCCCACACACACACACCCCCAACACCCCCACACACACCCCCAACACCCCCCCAACACCCCCACACCCCCCCCCCCACACACACCCCCAGCACCCCCCACACACACTCACACCTCCAACTCCCCCCACACACACTCACACACCCAACACCCCCCACACACACACACCCAACACCCCCCCACACACACCCAGCACCCCCCACACACACACACCCAACACCCCCCCCACACACACACACACCCCCCCCCCACACACACACACACACCCAACCCCCCCCACACACACACACCCAACACCCCCCCCACACACACACACCCCCAACACCCCCCCCCACACACACACCCCAACACCCCCCCACACACACCCCCCAACACCCACCAAACTCACTCACACCACCCCCCACACACACTCACACCACCCCCCACACACACTCACACCCCCAACACCCCCCCCCCACACACACACACCCAACACCCCCCCACACACACCCAACACCCCCCTCCCACACACACCCCCAGTACCACTCACCCACACACACCCCCAGCACCACCCACACACACCCCCAGCACCCCCCACACACACCCCCAGCACCCCCCACACACACACCCCCAGCACCCCCCACACACACTCACACCCCCAACACCCCCCACACACACACCCCCAACACCCCCCCCCACACACACCCCCAACACCCCCCACACACACACCCCCAACACCCCCCACACACACACCCCCAACACCCTCCCCATACACACACCCAACCCCCGCCCCTCACACACACATATCCCCAACACTCCCTCACACACACACACCCCCAACACCCCCCCCACACACACACCCCCAACACCCCCCCACACACACACACCCAACACCCCCCACACACACACCCAACACCCCCACACACCCCACACCCCACACACACACCCAACCCCCGCCCCTCACACACACACATATCCCCAACACTCCCACACACACACACCCAACACCCCCCCTCCCACACACACCCAACCCCCGCCCCTCACACACACACCCAACACCCCCCTCCCACACACACACCCAACCCCCGCCCCTCCTACACACTTTCTGTCTCTCTCCAGCTATGACAGTAGTGGTTGCTCGTTGGTGTGAGGAAATGATAACATCACTTATGCACAGTCAGCCTGGCCCATTAATTTTTAACGGCTGAGCAACACAGTACGGCTCGGCTACAACCAACTGACATGACTTACCACTCCACATTTTCTCAGCTGGGTATGTTAGGTCCCCTCGAGGAGCCACCCGAACCTCGCCCGCCCTTTGTGATAAATTGGAGAAAAGTGACTTGGACGCGTCTGCTAAGGTTTGGTTAGGTTAGTTCTAGTGCATAGGACCTGTTCCATAACGTGTGGGGGGGGGGGGGGTACTGGCCAGCGTTACAGGGGGTGTCTTAGGACCTGTTCCATAACGAGGGTGGGGGGGAGTACTGGCCAGCGTTACAGGGGGTGTCTTAGGAACCTGTTCCATAACGAGGGTGGGGGGGGGAGGTGTCTTAGGACCTGTTCCATAACGTGTGTGAGGGTGGGGGGGGGGGGTCTGAGGACCTGTTCCATACCGTGTGTGTGGGTGGGGGGGGGTACTTGCCAGCGTTACAGGGGGTGTCTGAGGACCTGTTCCATAACGTGTGGGGGGGGGGGGGTACTGGCCAGCGTTACAGGGGGTGTCTTAGGACCTGTTCCATAACGAGGGTGGGGGGGAGTACTGGCCAGCGTTACAGGGGGTGTCTTAGGAACCTGTTCCATAACGAGGGTGGGGGGGTAAGTTTCTTAGGACCTGTTTCATAACGGGTGTGAGGGTGGGGGGGGGGGGGTCTGAGGACCTGTTCCATAACGTGTGTGAGGGTGGGGGGGGGGGTACTGTCCAGCGTTACAGGGGGTGTCTGAGGACCTGTCCCATAACGTGTGTGGGGGGGGGGTACTGGCCAGCGTTACAGGGGGTGTCTGAGGACCTGTTCCATAACGTGTGTGGGGGGGTGGGTACTGTCCAGCGTTACAGGGGGTGTCTGAGGACCTGTTCCATAACGTGTGTGAGGGTGGGGGGGGGTTACTGGCCAGCGTTACAGGGAGTGTCTGAGGACCTGTTCCATAACGTGTGTGAGGGTGGGGGGGGGTACTGGCCAGCGTTACTGGGGGTGTCTGAGGACCTGTTCCATAACGTGTGTGGGGGGGGGGGTACTGGCCAGCGTTACAGGGGGTGTCTGAGGACCTGTTCCTTAACGTGTGTGTGTGGGGGGGGTACTGGCCAGCGTTACAGGGGGTGTCTGAGGACCTGTTCCACAACGTGTGTGAGGGTGGGGGGGGGGGGGTACTGGCCAGCGTTACAGGGGGTGTCTGAGGACCTGTTCCATAACGTGTGTGAGGGTGGGGGGGGGGTTACTGGCCAGCGTTACAGGGGGTGTCTGAGGACCTGTTCCATAACGTGTGTGAGGGGGGGGGGTTACTGGGGGTGTCTGAGGACCTGTTCCACAACGTGTGTGAGGGTGGGGGGGGGGGACTGGCCAGCGTTACAGGGGGTGTCTGAGGACCTGTTCCACAACGTGTGTGAGGGTGGGGGGGGGGGTTACTGGCCAGCGTTACAGGGGGTGTCTGAGGACCTGTTCCACAACGTGTGTGAGGGTGGGGGGGGTTACTGGCCAGCGTTACAGGGGGTGTCTGAGGACCTGT
This sequence comes from Homarus gammarus, assembly GCA_958450375.1. Lineage (NCBI taxonomy): Eukaryota > Metazoa > Arthropoda > Malacostraca > Decapoda > Nephropidae > Homarus > Homarus gammarus. The sequence goes on along the minus strand of CAUDMG010002480.1, from coordinate 4,364,892 downwards.
TCCTTATCACTTCACTTCATTAACATTTTCATCTGACCTTCATCTGTCTTACGAGTTTTAACGCTTCACTTGCTAATGTTCAGAGACTGTGATTCCTTATTGGTAGAAACGAATAGTATTGACACTGGGTTCTACGACAATTGCCCCCAGACAACTTCCCCTAGACAATTGCCCCTGAGCAACTTTGCCTAGATAATTGCCCCTAGACAACTGCCCTGTACAATTGCTCCTAGACAACTGCCCCTGGACAATTGCGCCCTATTGCCAGTGAATCGTAGCAACCATCGTACAAAACTTTGAGAACCACCAGGTGTTGGAATTTTTTAGGGCAAGAGCCTCTAACTTGTAATTTTAGTGTGTAATATATATCAGTGATTTTTTTAATTATTGATTATAACTGATCCACACTTCCCCTCAAAAAATTCCAACACCTGGCGGTTCTCAAAGTTATGTACGGTGGTTGCTAAGATTCACTTGCATTAGGGCGCAATTGTCGTGACACCCTGACACAGATCATACATCAACGAACATGTTAACCCGAGTTTTTAAAACAGGCATTAGTGTAATTTCAATTTGTAATTTGCATGTCCGTGATTAAGGGAAGCACTTTAATGTTATATTTCTCACACCAAAGTAAATTTATCGTTTCATGACAACTATTGGTCGTGAGGATGTTACTAACGCGTGTTATTTTACTCGGCCATTGGCATGTTGTCAGTTTGATACGAATTAAAGTGATTCCTCAAGTCGGAGCCTCTTTTCACACGTAGTCCTGAAGAAGAATTAACTAATCTTTGCTTGAAGATATGACTTATAATTCCTGAATCTCGACTCCAAGAAAGTTGTGATTACGTTTGTTGTATCCTACGCGCAGTCTTACATTTGCCAGTCTTTTAGATCATTTGAACGCTCGTGCAGATCTTTTTTGCATGATGACATCGTCTTGACGTGTTACCTTCCCAAATATCTTCGTGTCGTCCGTAAACCTGACAATGTGGTTCGATTTATTTTCATCTGTGTCGTTAATGTAGATGACAAACAGGGTGGGCCCAAGGATAGAGCCTTGAGGTACTCCACTGAGAACCTCTTTTCCATTCTGAATGTAATCCGCGCGCTTTCGTGTGTTGGCGCGTGCGCACGCGCTTTTTGACCTTTAGATACAAGTAATGTATAACACAACATTATGACAACTGATTCCTCGTGTTTCACGTAAAGATTAACCACTTTATTGCTAACCTAACCTAACACAAACCCCCAAGGTGTCCAATTTTCAGGTGATCGCCTTTCCTTTATGTATTGGTAGTACATTCACTTTTAACCTTCTATTCTGTACACAGTAAAAGTTAACAGTATAAACAATGCCGTGAGGGAAGAGGGTAAAGTAAAATAAACACGACACTTGCCCTCCGTACCTTCCATCATCTTTGTCTTGTCTTACTTGTTAGGCGAGGGCTATACTGTCCAAGGTTCCCATGTTTATACATTTACCCGGAAACTTACAACAATATTATCGTGCGATATAAATGACTCTTTGAAGGTATCACATACACTCAGGCCACCGCAGCTGAATAACGATGATAGACAGTCGACCTTACTACTGTAGATAGGTTGTGTTATCTTTCGCTTACTGGTGAACAATCCTTTGAGTCCGGATCTTTGGTGGCTGTGTTGCCCCAGGGTTGCCGTGTTACCCCTGAGTGGCTGTGTTGCTGATACTCACATCAACTAACTAGGCAACTGTGCCGACTACACAAGGTACCGCATATATACCGTATGTAAAACTGGCTGTAATCAAAACGGTATTGCTGTGTCCTAATAATCACCGTTGTCACCTTTAAAACAACCATCAAATGTAGTTACTAACACACTGTAAAATATTCCACGAGCGACATGTATTTGGCCCAAGTGTGTTGACTGACCTCTGTGGATATGAGGCGGTATAGTTGGACTTACCAGCGTCAACACTAAGCCAATCAGCCATTTCTCTTCTTCTCCAGGATATATATCTGTAAGTTATATGATAGATAGTGGACTGGTCGAGTGAGTGTGTGTTTGGATGGAGGATGGTCAGTGTTACCAGGTGGGGGGATGGTCAGTGTTACCAGGTGGGGGGATGGCCAGTGTTACCAGGTGGGGGGATGGTCAGTGTTACCAGGTGGGGAGATGGTCAGTGTTACCAGGTGGGGAGATGGTCAGTGTTACCAGGTGGGGAGATGGTCAGTGTTACCAGGTGGGGAGATGGTCAGTGTTACCAGGTGGGGGGATGGTCAGTGTTACCAGGTGGGGGATGGCCAGTGTTACCACGCGGGGAGATGGTCAGTGTTTCCAGGTGTTATAGCGAAAGTAACCAGTTTATTGTGCGACTGTGAATCCGACTCAGGAGTTTTATTTCAAATAGTAGTGGTGACGATGTTGTTCACTATTCTTATTGGGAATTAAATGCTAGTAAACAATCGTAATTTATTTTTCTGCCTCGTAAATTTAGTCAGCTTATTACAGGTTGGACCCCGCTAATCCAGGACTCGATAGTCCCGCAGCTTCGATGGTTCGGGACAAGTATCAGTAGGTCTATAATATACAATTTTCTCTTTGCTATTTCTGCTAATCTACTTATTCATGCGTCACAGTACAGTAAACATGTGCCATAGTACTAACACTGTCATAAAGAGGTCCTGGGCTAGATTTATGCTGATGTAAGTTGTTTTGGTACCAGTAATAGTACATTTTATGCATTATTTTGCTTTTTTTTTTTAAGCTCGGCTTCGATGGTTCGGAATTCTCGCTAATCCGGAAGCGGTCTGGTTCCAAGCTTCCCGGATTAGCTAGGTCCAACCTGTACTTAATTTTAGCAGCCTAGTCGTAAACAAATGTAAGTAGCAAAACTTTCGGACGACCCGCCATCTTTGTTATTGTTTTGTTCCGAGCAACGGCCATGTGTGGACGGTGCTACAACTTAACGAGTGATTGAAAAAGTCGTTTTTCTGACCGAGAACGAAGAAAAAAGAATCGAGAATTTCGGGAATTTTGGCCAGTGTGTTACCTCCTAACAGTACACATTAAATATCCCACCATAACTTCAGCGTTAACAAATCATACACCTAGAACCAATACTCTACCTAACCAACCTAACACACAATAACTAGGAATAAAAACTTAATTAGTATGAAGTGTACGAGGGTCTCTGTGTTGAACAAAATCGTGTGTTAGCCAAATGTTAAAAGTTGTGTCCCATGGTGGAGGGATTAAGTGGTTGTGGCTGATCCTGTTTTTAGTTTATTCATTTGTGTATTTGTTTATTGTTATTATTTTCACCTGCAATAGTGAGCTTAATTAATTTGTTTAATGAATTATGATGTTTTTAAAATTTGTACTACATGTATAACTGGAGTTAAGAAGCTATTACTCTTAGGTACAGAGCTGATGTTGAAGGTGACTGACAGTAATGTGTTCACAGTTGTAAGTTCCGAGACATAAGAACATCTCTTTCAGGCCACTTGTGGACCACTTAAATATTTAGGTTGTTTCTAACACTGATGTTGTTATTTACTATATGGCAATCACAAGATGGTGGCCATGGGGATACATAGGGTGTGATGGTTACTAAGGGGGTACAGAGGATATAATGGTGACGGGGGGGGGGGGGTAACGCAGGGTGTGATGGTTACTAAGGGGGTACAGAGGATATAATGGTGACGGGGGGGGGGGGGGTAACGCAGGGTGTGATGGTTACTAAGGGGGTACAGAGGATATAATGGTGACGGGGGGGGTAACGCAGGGTATGATGGTTACTAAGGGGGTACAGAGGATATAATGGTGACGGGGGGGGGGGGGGTAACGCAGGGTGTGATGGTTACTAAGGGGGTACAGAGGATATAATGGTGACGGGGGGGGGGGGGTAACGCAGGGTATGATGGTTACTAAGGGGGTACAGAGGATATAATGGTGACGGGGGGGGGGGAACGCAGGGTATGATGGTCACTGGAAGGACACACAGGCACGGTCAAGTGTTTGGTAATCAGGTGTTGTAACGCAGCAACTTGGTAATGCTGGGCAGGATGGGGTGACGTGATGTGACTTATTATGTTGCTGCTTTCCTCTCCCTACCACTCTCAACAAGCCACTCCTCACCTCTCACACCACACTCCTCACCTCTCACACCACACTCCCCACCTTTCACACCACACTCCTCACCTCTCACACCACACTCCTCACCTCTCACAACACACTCCCCACCTCTCACAACACACTCCCCACCTCTCACAACACACTCCCCACCTCTCACAACACACTCCCCACCTCTCACACCACACTCCCCACCTCTCACACCACACTCCCCACCTCTCACACCACACTCCCCACCTCTCACACCACACTCCCCACCTCTCACACCACACTCCCCACCTTTCACACCACACTCCCCACCTTTCACACCACACTCCCCACCTTTCACACCACACTCCTCACCTCTCACACCACACTCCCCACCTTTCACACCACACTCCCCACCTCTCACACCACACTCCCCACCTTTCACACCACACTCCCCACCTTTCACACCACACTCCCCACCTCTCACACCACACTCCCCACCTTTCACACCACACTCCCCACCTCTCACACCACACTCCTCACCTCTCACACCACACTCCCCACCTTTCACACCACACTCCTCACCTCTCACACCACACTCCTCACCTCTCACACCACACTCCCCACCTTTCACACCACACTCCTCACCTCTCACACCACACTCCTCACCTCTCACACCACACTCCTCACCTCTCACACCACACTCCCCACCTTTCACACCACACTCCCCACCTTTCACACCACACTCCTCACCTCTCACACCACACTCCTCACACCACACTCCCCACCTTTCACACCACACTCCTCACCTCTCACACCACACTCCCCACCTCTCACACCACACTCCCCACCTCTCACACCACACTCCTCACCTCTCACACCACACTCCTCACCTCTCACACCACACTCCCCACCTTCACACCACACTCCCCACCTTCACACCACACTCCTCACCTCTCACACCACACTCCTCACCTCTCACACCACACTCCCCACCTTTCACACCACACTCCTCACCTCTCACACCACACTCCTCACCTCTCAAACCACACTCCTCACCTTTCACACCACACTCCTCACCTCTCAAACCACACTCCTCACCTCTCAAACCACACTCCTCACCTTTCACACCACACTCTTCACCATTCACACCACACTCCTCACCTCTCACACCACACTCCCCACCTTTCACACCACACTCCTCACCTTTCACACCACACTCCTCACCTCTCAAACCACACTCCTCACCTTTCACACCACACTCTTCACCATTCACACCACACTCTTCACCTCTCACCCCACTCTCCTCCCCACTTACCTCATTCTCCCCCCCACTCACCCCACTCTCCTCCCCACTTACAGCTCACTCTTATCCCCATTTACCCCATCCTCCTCCCCACTCACCCCACTCTTCTAGCATTTGTCTTGAATCGGCTGCTTGTGCAATTAACCAGGCCGTTCACATATATTTATTATTTGGGTTTAAGTAACGAAACCCAAACTGTAGTTCCTTGTTTTAATATATAAGGGTTGTATATATAATTCCTGAGTGTAGATCGACCGTAAGTTCCACTGTTTAGGAGTGAATGAGAAAGGGACGGCGTTTATGTATTATAAACTTGAGATCACGTCCTTACGATATAAGTTGTTGCGAGCGACTCATGAGTAGTGACCCATCGAGGGAGAACGGTATGGGTATGTCGTTTCCCCCTCGAGGGAAGACGGTGCCATCCACTGCGGCTCTCAAATAACATCTTCCTCTAATCAAGGATATCAAACTACTGCTCGCTTCAGGTGGCCAGAGAGCCGGCTACTTATGCCTTTACTCAGCATAGTATGACGCAGCTTCCCGTGGGCACACCTTATCACGTGCATTGAACATGTCACCTCATAGCCAGTGTAAAGTTACAGGGTGGTGAATCTGAATATAATATCAGATGTATTGACCCATTTATATAATATGTTCTGTTGATGAGACAGGGGCCCATTACAGTCTCCCTCTCACCCCGCAGTGCAGTATCATCAATCAACTTCATCTCAACTAGCCAATATAATGTGTGTAACATCTGGTTGTGTTCTCTTTTCATGTAATTGTTTCCTGCAGTTACTTGTGATTTAGTGTCCAGTCATAGTTCGCTGACAGTTTCCTCCTCTTCTTCCTGCTCCTCCTCCTGTTACCTTCCATTGCACACACACACACACACACCACTACTACTTTGATGTCACGCGGAATCGAGTATGACGATCATCCAGCTATGATAAAATGATATAAGTTATTAAGGATGTCACCTTCGTTGGTGAGTTCTGAGGTGACTAGAGAGGCCGATACGGGACCGACAGGATCATCCACAGATGTTGCACGTGTGGATAGCCTCGTCTAGTGCGGGAGGGGCGGGGCAGCGTCTGCCTTGGTATATAGTCGGGCTAACTCGAAAGTATTGATACCTCGTGTGGTGCTCCTCCAAGCGTTGCGATGTGGAGTAATCTTCTCCCAGGTGAGGGGTCGATTTGGCACTTTTTCAGGTTTGTCTTAAGACTATCCTTATACCTTTTCAGTTCCCCGCCAGCGTTACATTTACAAATTCATTAAGTGACTGTAAAGTAGCTGCTTTGGCAGTCTACTGTCGTCCATACGGGTAACATGGCCAGTCCAACATAGTTGTTCATAGATAATGGTAGCCTCGATGCTCCCTACAGTTGGTGTCCGTGAAAATACGGCATTTATTTTCTTGTCTTCCTAGCGAACTCGGATGATGGAATGTAGATTACGTTGGTGAAAGTTTTCAGGTGCCTTGAGGTACCTCATGTGTGTTGCCCATGTCTCGCTGCCATATAGCAGGGTGGAGAGGACCATTGCTCGATATACGTGTAACTTTGAGATGTACATCTGATCCGATGTTGAATCTCTTCATCGATGTCCGTGGTGGTGGACAGGTGGGAGCCGAGATACCAAAAGTGGGTAACATTAGAGAGGGTAGTACCGTTAAGCTGGATGGGTGGTGGAGGTGTGGCTGAACCAGGAACAGGCTGAAAGAGAATCTGAGTCTCGTGCATTCACCTCAAGGCTGAAGTACGCATACGCATCTGCATAGGTGTTCGGGATCTCCTGTAGGTCGCATTCAGTGTGAAGTTCAGTAATGGAAGCTGCCGACACCTTTGTTCTTGCCTGGAGTCATCTTGTGCTGAAAAGACCTTTCTCCCGGTACTGGATGTCCACCCTGCCGGCTAAATTGGCACTGGCGCGAGTAAGGAAGGCAGCCAAGAAATGGAAAAGAGAGTTAGTGCCAGTACACCCATATTTTACCCCCGTTTAATGGGGAAGAACTCCGACTGGGTGCCATTGTTCAGGACATTGCCATACGCGCCATGTGGAGTTGCCTGACAATGGTGATGAATTTTGGTGGGCAGCCAAAACGGCTCAAGGTCAGCCAGAGGTCTTCCCTGTTGACCTAGTCGAAGGCCTTGGTTAGGACGATGAAGGCCATGTACAGGTCATGACGCTGTTCTCTGCACTTTTCCTGTATCTGGCGGGCAGCAAAGATCATGTCAGTGGTGCCACATGATGGTCTAAAGCCACATTGAGATTCTGGGAGGAAGTTTTCCGCCTCAGGAAGAAGATTGTTCAGGAGGACTCGGCGATAATCTTGTCAGCTACGGACAGCATCGAGATCCCGCTGTAGTTGCCACAATCTGATCTGTCTCCCTTGTTCTTATAAATATTGACGATGGAGGCATCTTTAGGAGCTTGGGGGATTTCCTCCTTTTCCCATACCCTGTATATTCTCCAGGAGAAAGTGGAGATAGCTGGGATTCAATCAGGCCCTGAGGTTTTGATATATTTCGTCTGTTTGATGGCAGTAGCTACCCCATCCAGGGATTTAGGATAGCTGAGGTGGGTCAGCCCTGGATGCTAAGTACCTGCTAGGTAGTCAGGACATCCACATCGATGTTTCGGTTGAGCAGCAAATGGTAGTGCTCTTTCCAGCGATGAAGGAAGCCTTCTTCGTCTTTAATTAGGTAATTACCATCAGATGAGCAGAGGGGTGTTGCACCATTAGTGATTGGCCCATAAAATGTTATAGTGGAATTGGAAAATTTACTCATTTGCCAATTTTTGCGTTTTACATGCTTTATTTTTAAACCAGTCGTTCTTTAGATTGCGAAGTTCACGCTGGGCCACCGCTTTCTTCTTGCAGAAGGTATCAACTTTGGTCAGAGACTGAGGGTTGTTCTGCCAGTCCGTTAAAGCAGCACATTTATCATCTACGAGCACATTGAGATCCGGGTCATTTTCATCAAACCAGTCCTGGCCTTTCGATCTGGCTGAGCGACTCTCTGCAGTTTTTTGCCATGACAGTGTCGAGAATACCCCATTCGTCACTGGAGTTTTGGTTGTTTGGTGTTGGGTTGCTTATCATCCCATGTTCGAGCTACTCTCTGAAAGCATGAGCTACCGCTGGATACTCCAGACGCTTAGTGTTAAAACCTCTTCTGGAGGCTTGTTGCCATTTCCGTTTTGGGGCGACGTGAAGTGAGAGCTTGGCTCTGATGAGCCGATGATCAGTGTCGCAGTAGTCTGAGCCACACATGGCTCGGGTGATGAGGACATCTCGGCTATCTCTTTCTCTGACAATGATGTAGTCAATGAGATGCCAGTGTTTGGATTGCAGGTGTTGCCACGAACCCTCGAACTTGTCGGCTTACCTAAACAAGATTTGGTGATGTGAGGTTGTTTGCAGCACACTTGCTGAGGAGGAGTAGGCCGTTGGGATTACACTTGTCTAGTCCATTTCTCCCTATGATTCCTTGGCAAATGTTAGCATCTCTGCCAACTCTTGTATTGAAGCTACCTAGGAGCACAATCTTATCTTCTCTGGGGATAGAGTCACTCTGTCAAGGTCGGCATAAAAGGCCTCCTTGATGTCATCCTCTGCATTCAATGTTGGGATATAGGCACTGATGGAGAAGGCATGACGTGAGTGATTCAGTGGGACTTGGACCGTCATGAGGCGCTCGTTGATCCCAACAGGCATTTCAGTTAGCCTATGTAGAATGCATTGGTGAATGGCAAAGCCAACTCCATAAATGCGGTTTCTCTCTGCAGCAGGCTTACCCTTCCAGAAGAAGGTATAGCCAGACCTCCCGATCTGTGAGTCGACCCTCGTCTGGGAGTCCCGACTTATTAATGGCTGCTATGTCGATCATATACCGAGCCAGCTCTTTTGCCACAAGGTCGGTTCTTCTTTCAGGACGCTCATTTAGGCCAGTATCCAGATGGGCCCTGACATTCTATGGAGCAACTATAAGAGGCTGTATAGTTGTTTTTATCTGTGATTTTGATTGTGCTTTCGACCGCGGTTGCCCAGTCAGGTTTGTTCTTTAGGCAGGCTATGTTTAGGGCACCTTTTCTAGCCCCCTCCCCGTGTGGGGTGAGCAGAGTGGCTCCTCGAAAGTGCTGCTCTGTCGCACAGACAGGACCGGATTGCACTGCTGCCTAAGACCCCAGTGCATAAACGACCATCGTATCTGTGCCGCCCATATGCAGAGTTATGACACACGCACACACACACACACACACACAAAACTTGATCGGATATTATAATAGTCCAGCCAGTGTCGTGACTTGGTTGAGGCGAGAGGATCGACGTGTGTCGAGTATTGATGGCCACAGGTATGAGTAATAGTAACCACAGGTATGAGTAATAGTAGCCACAGGTATGAGTAATAGTGGCCACAGGTATGAGTAATAGTGGCCACAGGTATGAGTAATAGTGGCCACAGTTATGAGTAATAGTGGCCACAGGTATGAGTAATAGTGGCCACAGGTCTGAGTAATAGTGGCCACAGGTATGAGTAATAGTAGCCACAGGTCTGAGTAATAGTGGCCACAGGTATGAGTAATAGTAGCCACAGGTATGAGTAATAGTAGCCACAGGTCTGAGTAATAGTGGCCACAGGTATGAGTAATAGTAGCCACAGGTATGAGTAATAGTGGCCACAGGTATGAGTAATAATGGCCACAGGTATGAGTAATAATGGCCACAGGTATGAATAATAGTGGCTACATGCATAAGAATGGACGAAACTGCAGCGACCCTACTGGCCCATACTGGGCACTTCAGTTTACTACACCCAACCCCTATCGCTCATATATCCATCCAACCGGATATTACACTGACGCAACACACAAAGTTTTTTATGTAGTACTCGGAAAATTATCTTTACTTAGGGTGATCGATGAATTTCAGAATGAACACTGCGACTCTTATTGTCTCAGTAGTGGTGCCAAAATCCTTTGTTCGTCGTCATATTTTTTTCAACACCATTTTGTATAGATAATTTTTTAAGTGACTGTACATCTGTTTACTATGAGTGTTCCCTACAGTTGTCTGGTCAACGATAGTGGTTGTGCTGTATTTGTTGTGGCAAGTTGTTGTTGATGATATGACGTAAATGTTTCAACGCTGCGAGAAAGAGTTGTTGAATAAGATAGGTATACAGTAGGAAGTTATTATCAGACTTTCAGAATTTGTTGTTGTTTTTGGTTGTTATTGTGATTGTAAATCACAATGATCGACGTTGGTCTGTCTGTCGTGGTAACTAGAGAAGGGAATTACCCGGAGATTAGATACCTCAATTTATTTCACTATGAATATATACCCTAACGCTAAAATATCCTACCCCAACCTAACCTAACCTAATGACATTGACACCCGACCATGACAGCGATATAATTTACCATCTTGTTTTATCACCGTCCACCCCTTGACGTTATGTACTCTTGTTCCTGCATAGTTGGGATTCATTTGCAATTACTGTTCGAGACTTATAGTTCCTGAATAAACCAATTCATTAGTATTCGATTGAACCTTCTCATGCACCACCGTGTCTCACTTCTGTAGGACGTAACACCTTGAGTAACCATAGTCACTGAATCTTAAGAATATTGGACCACCTGATGATTAGACACCCCAACTTATTTCACTTGATTAAACACCCTGCCTGGGGAGGTTAGGTTAAGTTAACGTTAGGGCGTATACTAATCGGGTGGAATAAGCTGGGGTGTCTAATCTTCAGGTGTGCCAGAATAACATTGCATGCCTGGTGGTGGTGAGGACGTGGTGGAGGATCCATGGTGAGGGCGTGGCTGACAGGTGTACGAGTAAGGAAGACGAGAGAAAGCGGAAGAGAGAGGTCTGTAAAGTGAGATGATAATCTATATAAGGGAACAGCATGAGAAACAATTAAGTCTGGAGGTCAAATTACGAATGTTAAGTTGAAGTATATTTTAGAACGAAGTATTCTTGATGTTCCCTCTACGTGAATCTGTATAATGCCTCAGAGGAGCTCATGGTTAGAGGGGGGGCGAGGGCTGTGGTTGGCAGCTATAGGCGTTATTGTTACCTGAAGGTCTCCAGGCATGATGACACACACACATATTAGTTGACATGAATTACTCGCCTTCATCTTTTTTAAACCAGAGTTTAAATGCCACAGTTTTTTGTCAGATATTAAATATTTTACCAGTTGTTACCTCGCACCCGTAGGGAGCCACACATTGGGATGATCCTAACTGTGTGTGTGTGTGCGCGCGCGCGTAGAGAGAGAGAGAGAGAGAGAGAGAGGGGACTGTTGGGTCACTACCAGTCGTGTGCCCGGCGGTGTTAGTTATTTTACCTACTGTAATCGTGTGAAGTGGATAGTATTCGGCTAATTCTATAGATATTTTCGCAAGAGCTTTGTGTTGGCGGTATTGTTGCACGGTGTGATTATGTCATTAACGGGCGGTGTGCCGGTAATGCGGGTTTATACTACACGGAACTTCACCACTTTCCCACTTCTGTGTCCTCGCTCTCCGTGCATTTTCCTGTTGCTGCCAAATGACTCCACCACTGTGTACCTGGAGGACCGATCACTCCTATTGACCTGAATGAGTGATGTGTTTTTCCCAAAAGGCACCAGCTACCAGGAGGACTCGTGGCCGCGTTACTACCTGCAGGGACGGATGTCGATATTGTACTGCAGTTTCAGGAGTGAGCGTTCAGCGCCTCCAGGAGCGTGAAAGTGTTTTAAAGCTGATCTTAAATACTTTCCAAACACAGTGTACAATATGACTGACATTTTGCCGATGTTCACACTGGACAGAATGGCCCAGAGAAATACTCACTAAGGTGAAACAATGTATTAACGGGTCTGATGTCTCCGATTCAGCAACAATGAACATGTATTTATCAATTTTATTATTTAATTTACAAAATTGCCCTAATGAACAGTATACAGGGAAGAAAATTTTGCGTATGAACGCAACATTGAAAAAAAATGGTCTCACGATACATACATATATATATATATATATATATATATATATATATATATATATATATATATATATATATATATATATATATATATAAATATATCTATATATATATATATATATAAATGTATATATATATATATATATACTATATATATATATATATATATATATATATATATATTATATATATATATATATATATATATATATATATCTTGATAAAATCACACGGGGAAAATGGAAACAACAGTAACAACAGTAACAACAGCATCAACAGTAACAATAGCATCAACAGTAACAACAGTAACAACAGCATCAACAGTAACAATAGCATCAACAGTAACAACAACATCAACAGTAACAACATCAACAGTAACAACATCAACAGTAACAACAGCATCAACAGTAACAATAGCATCAACAGTAACAACAACATCAACAGTAGCAACAGCATCAACAGTAACAACATCAACAGTAACAACAGCATCAACAGTAACAATAGCATCAACAGTAACAATAGCATCAACAGTAACAACAACATCAACAGTAACAACAGCATCAACAGTAACAATAGCATCAACAGTAACAACAGCATCAACAGTAACAACAGCATCAACAGTAACAACAGCATCAACAGTAACAATAGCATCAACAGTAACAACAGCATCAACAGTAACAACAGCATCAACAGTAACAACATCAACAGTAACAACAGCATCAACAGTAACAACAACAGTAACAACATCAACAGTAACAACAGCATCAACAGTAACAACAGCATCAACAGCATCAACAGTAACAACAGCATCAACAGTAACAACATCAACAGTAACAACATCAACAGTAACAACAGCATCAACAGTAACAACATCAACAGTAACAACAGCATCAACAGTAACAACAGCATCAACAGTAACAACAGCATCAACAGTAACAACAACTTCAACAGTAACAACAGCATCAACAGTAACAACAGCATCAACAGTAACAATAGCATCAACAGTAACAACAGCATCAACAGTAACAACAGCATCAACAGTAACAACATCAACAGTAACAACATCAACAACAGTAGCAACAGTTTACACACCAAATATTTCACTGCACATTATTTGGGTGATACTGTACTACTTGACTCCGCTTCCAACGACTTTGATAAGGTTGATTTTGGACCCAAACACTCAACAGTTACCCATATAATGTTATCCAACACCTTATTGTTACTCTAGCGACACAGTCACACTCACACTATGAGCATTTTTTTCCTTGACACAGGCAACAATATCTCTTGCTAGTTGTTTTACATTCATGTTTGGAGGATTTGCTAAGGTTAATCGGGCAAAAGGTAATAGAATATAAATAATTTGATTGTGTATAATCTACTGCCTTTTAGTTCAAATTTTAATGTTGCGTTAAACAATGAACAGCATGCAAACTGCAAACGCTAGTCATTTTTATTCCGTCTGTATTGTTGCATTTTTTTACCAAACTTTTCCTAAAATTTATTCTGCTTATCTTCGGCTGATAGAAACTTTAAGAAGAGGGTAGTTTTGTCGTTGAAACTTACGGCACACAACAGACTCCCTAAATGAGGTCACACTGTGCTGTCTTGAAATTCTCTGGCGGTTGGTTATTCCAAGAGTTCACAACTCCTATTCCAGATATGAACACTTGATTAAGTAATGTCTTTGGAGGTGCTTGTAAACTTATGTTAGGTTAGCCCTTGTCCGTCCATAGTATAAACTAGGCAGTTAAAGGCGCTCTAGCCTCTCTTGGTGGCTCTCTTTTGGACGTTGACAATCAACTTGCGGTCTGTAATATATCTGAGATATCAAACAGAATGACTATACAGTACTTCGAATGTTCTGTACATACCAGGAGCTGGCGGGAGGTCCGCCCCACAAGGGGCCACAGATCAAAGTTGAAGAAGCCTCAAGTCCAGAAAACTGTGAGGGCAATTTTTTCGGAGTGAGAGTTGTGAACTCTTGGAACAATCTGCCAGAAAGCGTTGTGACGGCACCGAGTGTGAGCTCAATCAAGGCCAGAATTGACCAACACTGGAGCAGGTTCCTATATATTCAGGACCCAGTGCATGCTTAGTATCTGCCAACAGTGCATATCATAGACGTGCCCGACCGTCTAATCGGCCGATCAGCGGCGAAGAGGATAAAAGTAAAAGTTAAAAGTCAAGTAGGGGGAGCACCACGCTCTTGAGTGATATGAGGGACGGACCATATAGGTATGTGTATCACCTATTATGGGATATATAATTTTGTATTCATTCATAAATGTTTATCCATATGTACTGCAATATACCGTACCAATATTCTCCATACCCAAGATCTTAACCTCTATATAGAGTCTATGATTGATTAATTTTCTTTACAGGTGTTGGGGTGGACATTCTGGATGTGAAGCTACAGGGGGGGTCCAAGGAGTACCTGGAGGTGGGGTCCCGGGTGTCGTATGTGCTCAGATGCGACTACAGGAGTGGCTACGATGATCCAGTTGTAGAGGTCAGCTGGCTCTTGTACGGTCTTCCCGTCTACTCCTGGACCCCAAACGGCAACCCTTCAGGTACTTGGCCTAGCAGTCTTACTTTTTCTCAGCATGTCTTTTTTTTTTATTAGTATTAGTGTCATTTGTCTTTTAGTCAAGACTCCATGTATACATAGACCTTTCCGTAAAAATCTATTAAATCAAACAGTAAAAAGAATCATAATGGCTATGACTTTATTGTGACTGTCACCAATCACAACCGGTGTCATGCAACTAATCTTCCGGTGCGATAAACCTTCCGGGCTCAGCAATTACCGATGTTCATTATCGACATCTAAGACGTATGATTGATATGTGGTTGGTTTGTGAGAGCTGAAAATATTAATATATACGGGAAAAGAAGGTTTTGAATGAATTTCCCATTATATCTTGGGCAAACTGACTACAGTATAAGGATGATATGAAACATACTCACTACCAAAGACAATGAAAGCACAAAGTGGGCAGTGCTTTGAAGTCGATGGAAATTGTGGGGTAAGAACACAAAAAATGAACCAATCAAACCCAAGGAATCCTAACCTAACCTGCCCTAACCTAACATTACAAAATCTTACCCTACTTAACCGATGGTGGAGGCTTATCATGTGTGCACCGCGTGAAGAAGTAAACAATAAACACTTAAGTGAACTGGAGAACCACCAAAGTTGTATGAATTTTACCTACTTTATAATTAAATTTAATACCCAAAACTAAGCATTTACCCCGGAAGGTTTTGCGCACGGCAGGTTTGTCGCACGACACCGGAAGCCAAGCAGTTGTTAAGCAAGCCAACAGAGGGCGAAGCTGTGTCAGTAGGTAGTTTACATTATTGCTTCTTCCTAGGCCTTAGTAAATTTGGACTGTCATGTGGATTACAGTAGAGTATATATATATACAGTACAGTAGTGTGTTAGTGTGGTCATGAGTATGTGGTGAGTTATAGTGTAAAGGAGATGACTTACAGTATTACAATGGAACGTAGGAGGGGAGAGATGTAAGATCACTTGAGAAATATTTGAAATCATCTGAATGATGAAACTCTAGTAATATAGTTGGTTGATGAATGCGTGGAGGAAGGCAGAAGTGTGACAAGTAACCACAGAAGAATGAATATGTATGAAAGTGGGAAAGTACTTGTATAGACCAAGACTTTGTAGTGGACTTCTCCCCTACAACTACCTAACTGCGTAGCCACGCCACCACCTGTTACCGTCTTCCCTAGCAACCAAGCGTATCCGCATTCCATTGCCCGCCGTATCTTAGCAACGGAACTAGTCACCGGCTACTTCTCGGGTTTTTCCACCATGACTCATAGCCGCTGCTGGGTGTATATAAGCTCTGTCTCTCCATTGAGATGCAGTCTGACCAATCTTCTTGAACAAGCAACACCTCCTCCTCTGCCCCTGCCTGGCGACCCTCGCCTCTCCTCCGCCTGCCTGGCGGTCCTCGCTCCCGCCAGCGAGCATGTCCTTCTCTGAGCTTCCTCATCAACCAACTCTCATTCTGACCAATCTTCTTGAACAAGCAACATCTCCTCCAGCAAGCTCCACACTGTTAACATTTCATTCAACCAGGAGGCCAGCAACAGGCAACATCTTCTCTAACGGAGCTCCTGCACACATACCTCCTTCAACAAGCTACTCACCGAACGTCTCTACCAAGCAGCCCCTCACCACACAGCACCTCCAGCACCAGACTGTCTATCATATAACTTATATATTATACAAGAAAACCACATTAGAGTTTCCTTCCATCCTGAGTGCTAGACAACTTTAATATCTCGATACCCCTACAACTTAATGAAAAAGTAAAAGTACACAATGTGTGTGAAGTACTGTAGGGGTATGTGATATTTGGTTCACACTCAGGATGGGATGGAGAAAGGAAACTCACAATGTGCTCTCTGTATACATATTGTATTGGATGTACAATGCAGCTTGGTTACAAGCGTGATGTAGAGAGCTGGTTGGTGAGGGTGCTCAGAGGAGGACCAGCTTGTGGGTCGCCATGCTCGCCGGCGGGAGCGAGGGCCGCCAGGCAGGCGGAGGAGGAGGTGTTGCTTGCTGGTTGGTGTAGTTAGAAAAGAGAGTGGTCACCACATGGTCAGGTCTTATATAGCAGAGGTAGGCGTGGCTTAATAGTTGACCTCCGTCATGCATACACTGGGGAATTCGCGGGGTCGGCTACTCAGCGACAAACAGCATTTGTAGGGGAGGTATCCACTACAATACTGCTGTATGTGAAGTCCTGATTCATCATGTTTCATTAAACATAAATTTAAACAACGTATGCAAAATTGGATTTATTTTAACCTTTATTTCCCATATACAGTCCTCGTTATACTTGTTTGATGTCTGTGACTACTATAATTGATAATATTGCAGTAAACAGCAACCACAGAATTCCGGAAATTCACTACACTCAATCAATATAACTATTTTTTTCTATGATAATTTTCTTATATTACATTAGGTTTGGTAACACTTTTTTTTATCAGATTCTTTGGTTGCTGTAATCTGCAATTTAATCGAATAATTGAATACTATACGTAAAATGTTAATTCCCTTTATTAGTACCATAATACAGTACATGCACTCCCACATGCACTGTACTCTATAAAACCAGTGGATAATAAATGGAACAAGTAGCCCAGCATAATTAAATTTCCAAAATGTGCAATGAGTTACAATTGACATTAACTTTCATATTGTACTTTGGCAGTGTTTCACAGGCTGCTGGGCTTGGTGAATGCCTCACCAAAAGATGAGCCTCACAACATCCACTTCACCCAGGTTGAGTACAGTCTTGCTGGCAACTTTACCTGTCAAGTCTCCACAGCTAATGACGTTGCCCGGCAAACTTATTTCCTCCATGTTGTGGGTAAGTTTAATGGTGCAGTAACTTATCCTTTGTAAGTTACCAGAACAGGTCACTTGTTAGTACTATAGTAAGCTACCCCATCATCCTCATCACTGAAGAACACACTTCAATATGTTATCATGAGTTCTTTTTATCATATCCAGTATTTGAAACTCATTACTTCATAAACATATTGGGTAATGACCGAGAACAGCACTTGTTCAATTTTATTCAAATATTTTCCGCAGATGTTATCCAGTGTGACCATACCAAACTAGTACTGAACTTAAAGAACTGGTAATTATTGATGAGATACCCACCACTGATTTTGGTTAATATATGTAGGTCTAACCCGCCAGGGCTGCATAGTGCCACTCCTGCCATATCATCTCACATCCAGTAAATGTCTCAAATTTCACCATATCAGTTAGTTCTTTCTGTTTAATAATATTTAATTATTTTCAATCAGTTTCACTCGCAGGTTAGTCTTATATAATGAGCCTGATTTTTCATAGAAAATATTTTTAAAAGGTTGCAATTTTACT
Organism: Homarus gammarus; assembly: GCA_958450375.1. Taxonomy (NCBI): domain Eukaryota; kingdom Metazoa; phylum Arthropoda; class Malacostraca; order Decapoda; family Nephropidae; genus Homarus; species Homarus gammarus. Next base: position 4,346,541 of record CAUDMG010002480.1, on the reverse strand, counting down.
ATGTTTAGTAGAGAACACCTGTAGTTTAGGCCAATGCATTAAAAAGTGGTTATTTCTAAATTAAACCTAACGTAACCTTAGTTGATAAGAATAACAAGTGGCAGAAGCATTGGTAGAAGACAACACCAATCTAACCACAACCAAACCTTACCTAACTTCCTAGCTTTGGGGCTATGCCCCCTGGACCCCCAACATATTCAACAGAAATAACTTCTTTTGATATGGTGTACCTTAATGTGTTTTGTGGATGTGAGACCCAGGCTGCTCATAAATGTACACTTAAGCGTAATTGTTGATTGGGGCATCTTACCGATTTATCACTGCTCAAGACGAAGTAGTATCGCTAATGCGAGCATAGGGGCCTAATTATCTACCAAATGAAGCATTTGCCCAAGATATGAATACCATATCAGAATTCACGGATGAAAATATAGTAAGAAAAGAAATGTCAAAACATATAGCGCAGCTTCAGGTATCTCGTCAATCTTAACCAAAGTTCATAACAAAGGGACAGACCACCCATCCAAACGACTAGTAAGCTGATAAATGGTGAAATCAGAAGGCTGGTATCTGGTGGATGAGTCTCATACCAAATTTAGATGATTTATTTTCATGGACATTTATAATCCCATCCCTCCCCCTAAGTACCAAAATCCATTAGTCTAAAGACTTCAACACTCGATATACAGTATATGGGAGACTGTCATGTACCAAGTCTTACATGGTTTGTCAGCAGTGAAGTGTTTAATTGTATCTTCATATTAATAAGTGGAATACTGTATTGCAAAGTCTAACTACAAATTTTGTCAGTAAAAATGGAAACATTATAAATCTTATTGACACATTAGGTTTATGAGCTACAGGTACATATTAATTTTACCCAGTGAGTTCATTTCTAATGTACAGCCAAAGCATATGTCCCTCTGGAGCTGCCAGATGCATTAAAACCAAACTGGCAAAGTAATATACTGTACAGTAATTGTATAGGGTACAATGCTTCACTTTCACTGTTAGCTTAAGGGTATAATTATTATAATCTCTTGAAAGAAAATATTTTTATCTAAACCAGCAAATATATTTTGTTCAATGAGACAGAGAAACACCTTTGATCTTTTTTATTTACCATATCACTACTTATCAGCTTACTAGCTGTTGGGGTGGTTGGTCTGTTTTTGGTTACTTTATAATTAACTTTTTTGTCTAGTGTTAGTATGGAAGAAAGCCAGAGAACCCAGAAGAAACCTGTGATGTGTGGTAGGGTCACACTGGACAACATCCTTCGCACCTGCTTCACAGGCCAGAACTCAACCTATGACACTGATGAGAGATGCGCATGTTACCACAGTACAGTACCATCAACACCCTATAGGTGTAGGTGACGACTCCTATAAAGGAAAACAATCACTTAGGAAGAGAAAAAACTATTATGTACAGAAAACAAAAACAAAAATTCTGCACCTTTACAGTGTTATATAATAGGACACACCGGACCAGGAATTCCTGTTAATTTCTCTGTATTGACTATACATGATATACAGAATACATTATATAGGTTACACAATGCATCACACAATCGGATGTACCAACCTTACCAAATGAACATGGCTTCAATCATTGATCGTTGTGAAGGCCATCAGAAGATGAGAAGTATAGATACAGTATATTACAATGAATTAGGGTTGGGTATGCCATCACCTGAATAAGTAGCTTTATTATATGTTATATAATGTATTTCATATTTATTCCTGAAGGTGGCTCCTTACATATATGTTAATAATGATCAACTCCTCCAGATGCCTTTTCATCTCCCTACAAGACTAATGTACGCGTCTTTGAGATGATAAACAACAGCAGTGGAATAAAAGAAGAGAACAAGTTCCAGTATGAGGTTGATGGCAGTGATCCATCACAGAATGTTAATTTTGAAAATGCTGCCTGCACTCTGGTGTGGACCTTCTCCACACCTGCCATCTTCCCGCGACCAAATGTCACCTGTGGTTACTATTCCTTTGACTATGATGATGTTATCCACCGCCTTCCTGCCGGCCTCACCATGCACAAGTTTGACAATGGTTCCTGGCAGGCCTCCTTTGACTCTACCCATATTGAGGTCAGTAAGGGATACGTACATGAAACGGAGTTGCTTGGAAGGACAATAGAAACAAACTACAGTACAGTACTGTATTTATGATTATCTTCAGTTGTAGAAAAAGAGAAGTTCTTGATAGTGAATTCCAATCTTTATCACCCCCCATTTTTTCTAACTCGGAAACAATAAAATCCCTTCTACTACATTAGGGCATCATGTTATTAAAGAATAATAATGTTTTAAGTATTATTTGATATGGCAAATTAGGCAAATTATATTAGTATGTATTTTTGTATACTGTACTGTGTTATACAATAATACACACTGCATGCAATTTGCCGTATCAAGTAATGCTTAGCAACATTGTTATTAATATTATTAATTTTAGGTTTAAATTCAGGTCAGTAATGGTTACAAGCAAGAAAACAATGATGATTAAGGTACCGGTATTTCATTACATTTTCTTTTATCTTCAATAAACCAACAATCCACAGGTTGGTTATTTTCGATAATTGAGAAACTGTACTTGTTATTTTAGAGCTTCAAATTTAATGATAAATGAAATCAGTTTATTAGAAAATAAAGGATGTCTTTATTATACACTGGTGTGCAGTGTTTAGTACTGTAGGTCCATTGCTTAGAACAAAATTGTCCATACATAATGATGGCAATGACACAAAAAATCATTGTGTAAACTGAAATTGAAAATAAGTTTTGTGAGAGGTGGTCTAATAATGATTATCATATTACACAGGGTTACCATATGTCCATATTTTCCCAGACATGTCCACCTATTTGGCCTTTAAATATCTGTCCGGGAGGAATTTTGAAACATATCTTAATATGTCGGGGATTTTGCCTTAATTATTTTTCCCCAAAAGTTTTTGATGTGAAATTTACCATGATATAAAGTTAGGAATAACATATTCATTGGTTCTTTGGAAAATGAGTGTTGATCATTCGAGAGAGAGCGCGTTGATTGTTGTTCTTGGCTTGTCTATTCTAGTTCACTTCACCAGTCACTTTTTGTTCTAAACAGGTAAAATATTTCCAAAGCCTCCTATGGCTCAACCATGGGTGGCCACGGCACTAATTTCATTGTCTTATATGAATCCGTACTGTGCACAGTAGCATTTCTTTTAGAGATCTTTACGTATTTAATATATGTTATTTTGTTACTCCTAAACACAAAGCAAAAACGAAAATGTAAACTCATTGCAGAGCTAAAGAAAAAATTCAAGTGTTTTCAAAGTGGTAGAGAAGAATGGCAAATAAAGGCAAAAATGATTTACAAATTCGTTCCTGTTCAAGGAGAAAGCTCATTGGCAAAATTTCCAAATTGTTTTGTAAAGCCAGGCAGTATATCAGAGGATGCTTTTACTGCAGCATGTATAATACATTACGATACATAACATTAATACATTGAGACTTAGTAGGTAATGGTCAGTGTCCATTTTTTTAAAGGTCAAATATGGTAGCTCTATATAATAGATATGTATACTTTAGTTTCATATCAGTACACTGTACAGTACAGTATCCATATTTAGGGTTTACTGATGATTCTAATGAAAAGTAACTGTTGATGGGAGTGTATCATATCCTGTACAGAAGTCATAATAAAGGCATCGTTACCCTCAGGTGTTGAGCATCCCCAGGAGCCACCGCCTTGGGTGTACTGTCCGCATCCCTGACACTACTTACAAGAAGGTCATTAAAGCTGATGATGACTTTTTCATCGATAATCTCAGTAGGTGTTCATTTAGTATACTGTATATAGTATAACAAAGGCAATGGTACTCACTCATACAGTATCACTATTTCTGGCCATTACTTGAATGTTCAGTAATTGGCAGATTTTCTCTCTTGATCTACTATTTGATCAAGTATTCATCTGTTGTTCTTGGAATATCACCAAACTACATGTTAGGAACCCTTTTATTACCATACATATCACATTTTTATTGCTGATAGTTTAGATGATAAAATACTATGTTTCTTGAATTCTACTACAAATTTTTCAGCTTCTTTTTTATCCGCACTGGCAGCTTCACCATGCCTAACAACATTATAAATGGCAGTTCTTTTCTTAAACTTATTGAACCGATCGCCCAAGCGGGTAACGAGCCGATCAGTGGTGAAGAGGATAAAAGTAAAAAAAAAAATAAGAGAACCAGCCTTTGCTGGCCTTAAAGTCTTCAAACACAGTTTCAGAAGAACTAGGTTGAACTTCCTTCAAATGTTCATAAATTTCCTTGGCTCTTTCACAAATGAATTCAGTAGAAATTGAATCTCCTTTCGTTTGTTTTAATTTAATCCAAATAAGAAGTAACCTCTCTGTTTCTGCAATTAGTGATCTACCTTTAAACACAATGCGCAATGTTTGTAGATACAGTTGATGCCGACATGCCATATTCTTTACTCGGTACATTAGTTCTAATGCCTTCTTCATGTTTCTTAATAATTTCCTGTTTCACTTGAATTGAAATCACCTTTCTAGATTTCTTTGGACCCGTACTTGATACAGTAATTTCACCAATAAATTTTTTTAAGTTCACTACCTGTAATTAAAGATTATTTTATTTAAATCAACACTGCACTGCACTATATATTATCAATATGTTAACTAAATTTCAGAATGACCAATACTTTTAAAGTAAAAATGTAAAAATACTCAAGAGACCAACAAACTCGATGTTTCCTCCACTGTAAACAAAGTTACACAGAGAAACTTTGGCGGGTGATTCGATCCGCTGATGGGCGCACAAAAACTGTTCCCTGTACTATATATATTATCAATATGTTAACTAAATTTTAATATAAAAAATGAAAAAATATTAAAGAGCACAACCTTCTTGATATTTACCCCACCGGAAACGAATGTAAACATAGAACTGATACTGTATTGGCGGACTAGCCGATCAGCTGACGCGCACAACAAAGCGTGTTTCTCGTAAGGCTGTCGTTAATCGGATTTTTGTTCGTTAATGGAACTGAAAATCCTTATGGGAGCTAATTCGTTAATCGAGGGACCACTGTACAGTGGTCCCTCGGTTAACGAGCACAATTCATTCCAGAAGGTTGCTCGTTAACCGAAACCATTGTTTCAATGGGTTTTTTGGTAATTGGTTCCAGCTCACCGAAAATTACATACAAATGAAAAATAAATACAGTAAAGTACACTTACTTTGAGGTGTGCATGTAGAAGGCTCCTGGATGATGATGATGGGAATTAGAATGAGGGTGGAGGAGAAGGTTGAAGAGAAGTCACCCTATGCTGCCATTTCACCCATAAAATTTTAGTTCACTTGGTGTACCAGTAATTCAAGATTATTTTCTTTAAATCAACACTGCACTATATATTATCAATATGTAAAATATTTTTCAAAATGACCAATAATTTGACTGGAAACACACAAAAAAGCGTTTATGTTGAAGAATCTCAAACAAGATGTTCCTTCCTCTGAACCTGTAAACAAACTGACACCAAGCTTGGTGTGTTGAGTGGCTGTTTGGCGTGCTAAAAACTAGTTTCCTGTACTTTAATTATGTTCAATAATTGTTAAAATGACTAAAAAATTTAATATAAAACTTTTAAAATGATTGAATAGTACAACCTTCTTGATATTTGCTAAAATGGTAAGGAATTTAAGCCCTAGAACTGATTACTGTATTGGCCGACTAATACGACAGCTAGTGAGCAAGCGAAAACATGTTGAGGGGCGCTCGTAAGGAATTCGTTAATTGAGGGATAGCTCGTTAACCGAAGTGAAGAATCTTGTGGAAGGTCATTTGTTAACCAAAATTTCGTTAACCGAGGTGCTTGTTAACCGAGGGATCACTGTACTGTATATCATTCAATCGACAGAATTTCTAGTTCTGAAACCCTTGGTGCGAGCCTCTAAATTTTACCACTTCCTTACAGGTTGTCAACAGTGTAAACTAATCGAGGCAAATATTGTACCTTGTGATTGGTTCAAACTGGATGGGAGGGGTCATGGTGCTGCCCCACTCCCTGGATTGTATGTTAATGAAGGACCTGATTCTCACTGACTGTAGCTATATATGCCCTACATTGTAATTATCACAGAAATTTAACTTACCTGTAAACTCAAGAAATTCTACTCATGGTCATTAGAGTGCAGCTCTTGGGTTGAACTCCTCTGATTTTATGTTCCTTTGGGAGATGTTGCCTGTGAGGCTGACCATCTCCCATGTAAAATATTGAGAAGTCAGTTTATTTTTTTACTTGCCTCCTTGCAACCATTGCTGGCGAATATACTTGGCTTCTCTAAACAGACAATTAGTGACATAATAATGGATATCAGGTCAATTGAATTGTCAAATAACAGTTCAATATACTGTAGTACTATACATAAAAATGATGCTTAGAATGTGACAAATTCAAGAAACATTAAAATTCGAAAATGTCACCTGTTATGAAAGTAAATGAAGATATGACATTTTCACCTCTTTGAAGGACTCGAGATAATACTGTACAGTACTAATTTTGTGTGAGTGTTTTTAATTATAGAATAAGCCCACCCCCCCCCCCCCCTTTTTTATCAGCTCATTGGCCGTTCAGGTGGTTTGTCTCTCAGATTTATCCAGTGTTAGTACAGTGGTCCCTCGGTTAACGAGCACAATCCGTTCTAGAAGGTTGCTCGTTAACCGAAAAACTCGTTAACCGAAACCATTGTTTCAATGGGTTTTTTTGGTAATTGGTTCCAGCTCACCGAAAATTGCCTAAATTCAACAAAAAAGGTAGAAAAGTACACCTACTTTGAGGTGTGTATGTAGAAGGCTCCTGGATGATGATGATGGGAATTAGAATAGGGGTGGAGAAGGGAGAAGAGAAGGCATTGGGGTGGAAGAGAAGTCACCCCATGGCGCCATTTCACCCATAAAACTTTAGTTCTCTTGGTGCAATTCAAGATTAGTTTCTTTAAATCAACACTGCACTGCATTATATATTGTCAATATGTAAAATAAATTTCAAAATGACCAATAATTTGCTTGCAAAAACAGAAAAAAAGCATTTAGTTGAAGATAGTCTCAAGCAAGATGTTACCTCTACTGAAAAGATATAAAGACTGACACCTGTATGGTGTGTTGAGAGGCTGGATGGTGCGCATAAAACTAGTTTCATTACCTTCAATTATGTTCAATAATTGTTAAAATGAGTAAAAAATTTAATATTAAACTTTTAAAATTATTGAATAGTATAAACTTCTTGATATTTGCTAAAATGGTAAGGAATTTAAGCCCTAGAACCGATTACTGTATTGGCGGACTAATACTACAGCTGGTGGACCGCCAAATGCAAGCGAAATCATGTTCAGGTTGGCTCGTAAGAAACTCGTTAATCGAGGGATTGCTCGTTAACCGAAGTTAAGAATCTTATGGAAGGTAACTCGTTAACCGAAATCTCGTTAACCGAGGCGCTCGTTAACCGAGGGACCACTGTACCAGAGACACCCAGGGATTGGGAAACCTGTCATGTTTGGTAGGGTTGCACTGGATAACACCCTTCTCACATGTGTCTGGGCCAAGGCTCAAACCCTTGATTTATTAGTGACACATTTGCACGTTAGTCTGTACCTTTGATGTTTATTATTCTCGTACAGTCCAGTTACGTATATGAGATTTACCTATTGTGTTATATGCAACATTATGCTCTTCTTTCCATGGGTCAAGGCATATATAATCTACTGCAAACTATTTTATTTCTGATTTAACATACTCACTACTTGTTAGCTTACTAGCCAGTCAGTCTGTTCTCTGTAAACCATGTCTATCCTCTGTTATAACCTTCATTGTTCAGTGTTAGTACAAGAGAAAACCAGAGAATTCAGACAAACCTGCATTGTTTGGTAGAGTCCCATTGGAGACACCCTTCTGACATCTGACCTGGGGATCTAACCCAGGATACAGAAAAGAAAGCTGCTTATATTTCTTAACAGTCCAAAACCATGAGCTCTTCCACATTTTAGCTGTTCTTGTACTACCAAATAGTGAAGTGACATCAAGGAAGGTGTTTTAAATAATTCTGACATGATTGATGTTGTGGTTCTTTGTCTTGTAAGATAAGAAATATGAGTTTGGAATACCTGTCAAGTTCTAAGATAAACTTCTTAAGGGTCTTTAGAAGAGAAAGGGAAGGATGAGTGTTGCCAACAAAGAGTATCTTCAGTTACGGATAATCTGTAAACATTAAGTGGGTTGTAGAACTGTGTAGGGTAGGTCCTAATGTTAAACATCCCAAACATGAAGTGATAGAAACATTGGTGATTTAAAGTGAAAAATTAATCTTAAGTTAAAACATGTGATGTGATGGTCATAAAAGACAGAAAAAACTTGAGTACAGGATCCTGTACAGTACAGTACTTATATTTAAGGTATTATTGATCTTGAATCCATTTCATGATCATACAGTATATTTATTTCCTTTGTTTAACCTCTTCACCACTTGTCAGCTTACTAGCTGGTCAAGCAGTCAGTCAGTTCTCCATTATGTATTATTGGTAAGTACTGGGCATGTATGGGCTCTTGAATGTACCTGAACATATGCTAAATCTGGACTTAAGGGAGCTCACTCTTAGTGCTGCCACAACATTATTTGGCAGGTTATTCCAAGAGTTCACAACTTTTGCTCTAACAAAATTAGCTCTTATAGTTTTCTGTACTGATAGCTTCTTTAACTAGAGGCTGTAATCTCTGTTGGGTGACCATCCACTAACTCCATTTGATGAGTTATACTCTTTAAGGTACTACAAAAATATTTACTACAGTACTAAATCACTCCTTGTCCTTTATAATTAAAGCTAGGCAATTAAAAATGTTCTAATTTCTCTTGTTAAGTGAGGTGTCTGCTCGCACCAGTTTGGTGACCCTCCTTTGGATGTTCTAAATCAGTTAGAAGTCCTTGGTATATCTCTGGAACCAAATAGAGTTACAGTACTCCCAATTCTGTAAAGCCTTATGAGAGACAGATCATCTAGGTATCCATTGGATCTTTAAATAAATCTTGCTAGTATATTATGAAGATTCACCTTCTTCTTACAGTAACCCACGAACTTTAGTTCATTGTCAACATAAAACGCCCATATCTTTCTCACATTTAACTTCAGTTAAGGAAGTGTTTTAATCATGAAGAAATATATGATGAACACAAGTGATATTGTTCCTGCATCAGTGAGTATTGGTAACAAAAAAGTAAGTAGATTAATGTAAGTAGGATGTAACCAGAAAAGAGATGAAGCTTGAAAGTAGGCACTGAGGCCTCTTACAACCCTTCAGACAAGGCACTATATGACAGATCTCACAAAACATTCAAAATCCTGAAAGGGATGGAAAACGTGAACCTGGGGGCATTTCTTTGTGATGTCACGCAACACCAGCTTGAGAGTACATAACTACAAGCTTACCAAGTTCCCATGCAAAATGAATATAAGGAAATACTTTTTCATACAGGGTGGTAGACCTATGGAATGGTCTACCAGCCCAAGATGTGGAATCAAGAACAGTACTGGGCTTCAAAATAGCCCTGACAAAATTATCAAGAACAATGGAGGGATCTTACACAGGCTACTAGCCTCCTTCCCTCAGTATTGCCACCTCGAGTGCATGGCCATTAGGTAAATAAAGTAAAATGACATCATGGCAATGTAGCTAACTTAAAGTGCTGGTTGTCTGAACACAGATTTTGGAACGTTGTGGCAATATTGATAATATTGTATATATATATATCTAGACTTGACAAGGCTTTTGACAGTGTACCTCATGAAAGGCTGAAGCTTAAACTGGAAGATTATGGAATTCGGGGAGTGTCCTAACATGCATCAGAGACTTTCTTCGGGACTGCAAGCGGTGTGTGGTGATTAATGGCATGTGTACCCATGACTATATGCCAGAAGTTGTACACTCCTCCAAACAAATGTTTGTGGACAGTGTTAAGTTATTCAGGGAAATTAAAAACCAAATGGACTGTAAAGCACTACAAGAAGATCTCAGTCGACTTCAGGAGTGGTCAACTGATGTTATCTGACCATTGTGAGAAACTAAATCGAGTAAATAAGCTAGTGTGTCTTCTAAGAAGAATCACATACGGAGATGGTCTGTCCCTCATAATGCTCTTCAAAGGTGAGGTACTCCCCTGTTTGGAGGCTAGTCCCTGAGATATGCTGAGACTGTAAGTTGATTGAAGATGTCTAAAGGAGGGTAACCAGACAGGTGCCTGTACTATGGCACCTCAGAGACTCAGAGAGATTAGATAGCTTGCAGTTGCTTAGCTTATACAGCACTGTACTATCGATGGGCAAGGGATGACTTAATAGAATTCTTTAAGCACCTCGGGGGACATCACTCAATTGAGTTTTTATACATGGAGCTGACAGATGCCCTCCCCACCAGAAGTCACAGCCTAAGGTTGGAGAAGCCACAAGTTCATAAAAATCTCAAGGCAAACTTTTTTGGAATGAGAGTTGTGAACTCTTGGCATAACTTGCTAGGGTGTGTTGTGATGGCACCGTGTGTGTGAGCTCATTCAAGACCAGACTTGTCCAACACTGGCATGGGCTCAGACACATTTTGGGAGCAGTACAGTACTTGCCAATGATGCATAACAGAGATGTGATTGACTGGCCAAGCGGCTAACAGCGCAAACCGTGGCAGAAAAGATAAAACAAAGTTGAGAGAGCGGTCCCTTAAGACCCTTGGGGTCCAAAGCGTCCGTGGTCATCAGTGTTCCTGTACATTATAATATTTATCAACCACTTTCAGTGATGTTTAATAGAGGTAATACATACAGTACATGTCATTGTCAGTGTCTAATATTTAATAAGTGCCAAGTGACAGACACTAACCAAAAAGTCTTATATTATACTCTGTTCATCAACTGAGTTGAGTTGGCTAACTGGTTTCTGGACAATTTACCCTATACACATTGCCATTCGTCACCTTGACAAGATTTAATCAGGGATGTTTTTTCCGGGTTTCCGTTTTTTTTTTTCCCATCATTTTAGGCGACCCACGTGAATCGTGTAGATTCATTGAGAATTTTGCGGGGGTGGGGGTGGTATGACCATGATGACAGAAATGTTTGATAATAAATTACACTAATTGACCTCTTGGGTCGATGGGTCAGTTTACTGAGTGACACGCGAGGACGATGAGGCAGTATACAGAGTATAGTGGCCGCACTCTACATGTTCATGCATAACATCATATACTTTATTTCTCATTAGCTGAGTATTGCTTGTTTTGCATTCCATTCTTAAATTCTTTAGTATTTCATTGACCAAAGATCAATGATGTCATAAAGTGCCGCTACCCACCTTATCCACTTGATCCACCCTCCGACGGGGGATGGGCCAAGCATTTTGCAATATAATTAAGTTTCTATAATTATTTTACACTTTCTGATGATCACAATTTATTCTATAACCCATGACATATTTCATAGTTGCATAGGCAACTTAGTAGGGCATGTGTGTATCCCCCAGGTCAGGGCTGTAAGGCATGCGTGTGTGTCCCTCAGGAGGTCAGGGCTGTAAGGCACGTGTGTGTGTCCCCCAAGAGGTCAGGGCTGTAGGGCATGTGTGTGTGTCCCCCAAGAGGTCAGGGCTGTAGGGCATGATTGTATGTGTCCCCCAGGAGGTCAGGGCTGTAAGGCACGTGTGTGTGTCCCCCAAGAGGTCAGGGCTGTAGGGCATGATTGTGTGTCCCCCAGGAGGTCAGGGCTGTAAGGCACATGTGTGTGTCCCCCAAGAGGTCAGGGCTGTAGGGCATGATTGTGTGTCACCCAGGAGGTCAGGGCTGTAAGGCATGATTGTATGTGTCCCCCAAGAGGTCAGGGCTGTAGGGCATGTGTGTTTGTCCCCCAGGAGGTCAGGGCTGGAAGGCATGATTGTTTGTGTCCCCCAGGAAGTCAGGGCTGTAAGGCATGATAGTATAAATAAAAATAATAATAATAATAATAATAATAATAATAATAAACGGTTTATTAATAGAGTTGCAGCCAGTGGCAGAAAATATACAAATTTACATGTGATTTAGACATAATGATATGCATTCAATACATTTACAGGGCTGTACAGTACATAAATCAGGGTAGGTGTTTCCCTGGACCCCCCCCCCCCCCAACTCTTTTTTTTTTTCCCAAGACCCAATCACATCCCTGTTTAATTGTAAACCTAGCATAACTAAACTAACCTAATGGGATTGAGTCCAGCTTTATTAAACTCTGTATTTTAATCATTTGCCACCAAGCAACTCACCTGCTGAGTGATAACTATACAGCCAGGTAGTAAGATCTTGTCACCCTTACATTATTTTGGTTGCCTTGGGTAGTCTGCATTCCTATATGGTCATAGAAATTTCCTTGTATGTAATTTATGGAACACTTGCAACTTTCAGGTACAGTCCTGCAGTCTGACAATAATGATGTAGTACATTGTATATGGTGTGTTTCTTTGACAGTTGACTCTACGGGCTGCCCAAGCCTCAGCCTGATCCACAATCTAGGGTTAAATGTGGAGGTGAGGGATGCCACATACACATGTCGTGATGACATCCTACCTGCTGATAGAAGTGGAACAGCTGTTGCATCACTCAGGTTTGTATTTTATTCACAATTTTACAAGATACATGCATTCACAATCACAATATTTATTGAGGATACACTGTTGCCAACTCGGTTGGCATTATTGGCACAGGAAATACGCAGTTTGATTTGGCGGCCACAAATATACAGGTACTGTAGGGGGCAGTGAAATTTTGCTCAAAGCTGCACTCTTCAGGCATTGTTCCTTATACATATCTAAGACTCCATGCCAAATTTGAAGCTGATATATCGAGGTTTAGTCTGCCGCATTTTCTACTGAAATTTTTAAATTTACCGACAGTACTAGCCAAACAGCCGCTGTGGCGGTGCAATGTTCTGTTCAGTGTTTATCAACTTTTTTTTTCATATCTCTTATTTCATTTAAGTTGTCTTGTTGCAGATGAGTATGGTGCTATGTCTATATTGATTATCAGCCTTTTCTCATTTCATTTCTCAATGTTGTTTTACTGTACTGTAATGTAGGGGAGACCTGGGCTCTGACAGATACCAGTTCACAGAACCGGACAAGACTTCCTACACTGGCTGCCGCTTGTGACCGATACTTGATAAGTGATTATGCGGGAGCTGCCATTGCTACTGCCACCTTAACTGACTATGGCATTATCACAAAGGATGACAAGAGTCAGGTTATTGGACCACATAAGCTGCGGGATGCGAGACAAAAATACCGATTTAAGAGGCAAGAAATTGAGATGGCTAGCTTAGATAATTTGACGTCAATCTATTTTGATGGTAAGAAGACCGCCACTCGTGTGATGATAAAGAATGAGAAGACCGAGAAATGGAGTTTGAGGATGATGGTGAAAGATCATTATGTCATCATGGTTGAGCCTGGCAATGAATATCTCACACATGTGACTCCCAAGACTGGACACGGAAAGCAGATTGCCAAAACTATTCACGAGTTTCTGGTGGAGAAAAATCTAACCCAGCAGCCCATTGTGTGTGTTGGTTGTGATGGAACCAATGTAAATGTAGGATCAGAAAATGGAGTCATTCATCATCTTGAAATGTTACTTGGTTACCCGCTCCATTACTATTTCATATGTCAGCTTCACGGAAATGAGCTGCCTTTCCGCGCAGTTTTTTATCACTATGATGGTAAACCAAGTGGTCCTGAGCATTGGCGTGGTCCCATTGGAAAGCAGATCAAGGAGTCTTTGTCTGAGCTTCCAGTTGTCGCCTTCCAGCCAGTCAGTTTCCCTGATTTCCCTGTGTTTAATGATGAAGTGGAGAAAGATCTGTCCTGGGATCAGAAATACCTGTATAGGATTTGTAAAGGAGTTATCACAGGTGTTGTTGAAGATGACTTGGCTGCTATTGAGCCAGGTCCTCCCTGTGTGTCAAGGTGGAACACCTTATGGAGTAGAATCCTCAGGCTGTATGTAGCAACATCAAGACCCAGCCATGAGTTGAAAAGAATTGTCATTACAATAATAAAATTCAGTGCTCCAATGTGGTTTTACATCAAGATACACCCTTACGTAACACACCACCGCTCAAGGAACGTATTCCAGTCCCTGCTATATATGAAACACCTGAATAGTGAGGAGGAGACGATAGTGAAGAAGGCTGTCCAGAGAAATGCATACTTCGCCCACACAGATCAACTTCTTCTTGGTATGTGTGCAGATGAGGACATGACTGTTAGAGAAAAAGCTGTCTCAATGATAAGAAAAATTAGAGAGGAGAATCAGCAAAAGGAAGAATGCACTGGCAGATCTGAAGAGGAGGAGGAAGATTCTGATGCTGCTGTTGACGAGAATTTGTTAAACTATACTGATGAGGAGGGTAAAGATGGAGATGGGAATGAGGATGTGCCTCCTGTAGTCAACATGAGAAAGGTGGTGACTCCGAAACTAAAGTGGCAAGCAAAAAACTATCATTCCATGATTAACTGGAGGAATGAACTCAAGACTGAGCCTCCTTACATTGCTTCTCTGTCAAATCTACAGGTTAATGACATTCTTGAGACACCATTAGTGGTGCCCAAGTGGCCAAACAGCACTCAGGCGGTCGAGAGAGGCATAAAAGTGATGACTGAAGCTTGCACTGAAGTGACGGGATCCGAATCGAGAGATGGATATATTAGGCAAAGATTATTGTCTAGGAAAATGATGCCAAGGTTCCGCACAAAAAAGAATTTCAATATGAACTTGTAATGATTTTCTATACGGTGTACCTGTAAAATAACATGTGAATTAAATCGATGTCACCCATGTAAAATTTATCATTATCCTGGAAAACATTAAATGACACCTAATTTTTGGTATACACTAAAAGTTGACAAAAAGTCGTTCGCGATGCGGCAGGGTAAGTATGCATGAAATGGCATGAAATTTTGCACAGGTGTTTGTTACAGCCATACAAACGATGCCTGAAAAGTGCAGCCTGCAACTCAAATAAAAGTGTTTTTTCCCTGCCCCCTAAGGTACTGTATATTCTTACAGTCACTGACAATCCATGATACACAGACATATAGGTATGAACCACAGAAGAATCACACTTGAAACTGTAGATTGTAGAGAGTAAAATATTTGTACAGTCTCTCCTCGACTTACGACGGGGTTCCGTCCCGACAACCAGGTAGTAAGTCGAATTGGTCATAAGTCGAAAAGGCGAAAATAATGCAAAGAAATTCTAAAATGGGTGTCTCTTTTTCTTCTCAGCACCACGAGAACTATCACTTTTATGCTTGCCAGCCATTTTAAAGGGAATTACAAACGAAAATTTTGTCAGTACACAGCGCAATCACTAACGTCAGGACTCGAAAATACGTAATGTGAAAAATATTTTATACGACCACTGCCGTCGTATGTCCGGGTTGTCGTAAGTCGAATATGTCGTACATCGAGGAGAGACTGTATACGGTATTCTTTCTTATTGCATCGCCACTACCAGAACCCTGGTTTCACTGTCCCTACTTGATTAGGGACAAATGGTTGAGGTAAATAAGTTTTTTATTTAAAAGAGTCATGTTGACAGAAGTGTCATCACATGCCAAACAATACAAGTGAGTTTGATATGAAGGTTATGCCATATGTCCTTTACTAGGCTGGAGATGAAGTCTCAAGCTTCTGCCTAATCATGGGACAAGTCATTTTGAAGGACATGGGAGGAGCAGAGGAGTCAATGGAAGACATATGAGTAGATAAATTAAGGGTGGTGGTGAGCCAGGTGACTCAGGGAAGGATTAATAATTCTTACATGATACAGGGTAATGTTTCCTAGTCGTTTATCTACATGTACTGATGTTACACACACACAAACCATACTCCAGCCTTTATTTTTTTGGTGTGTATGCTCATTAATTCATCACAAGGGGTGGTGGTGTTAGGCCAAAAGGAGTGCATGAGCCTACAAGCATCGCTGATACAGAGAAAACAATATGGTATCTCTGGCTCATATAGGAAGATGCAGTATGACCTGACACTCCAGACTCTAAGTCAGAGTGGCAAGTTTTATGAATTGTTTGATTAGTGTCAGGTTAGGCTTGCCTTGATGTGGACCTGGTGGTGTCCCTTTTCAAGAGGACGATCACCCAAGTCTTTGAATAGATATTGATGCTTGTTATTTCAAAATGACACGAGAAAGGTTTATGGTTTGAGGGAGTTTCTAAAGCCAGTTGTTGATTTGTTAATGCTATATTCATGAAATAATTCACCTGTTGGGATGGACAGTATGTCACACAGCACTTGCAGCTTCTTCCCGCCTCCATTTTATAGCTTGCTTCCAATGCACAAGTCATTCTGAATACTGTACACAGTATCATGACTCTTTTTGATAAGTTGACTTGTTCAGTATGAGAGCAAATAGTAATGATCCTGGGGGTTAATTCATTATGATATGTTTGTTATAAATATTTGTTATTTGTGTAGATCTGTTGTATATGATTGCTAGATGGTGGGTCCTACACAGACCACTAGCCTCGTTTCCTCGGCATGGCCACCTCTAGTGGATTGCTATTTGGTAAATAAGGTAAAACATTTTGTGATTCTTGGTTATGATATTCTTAATGGAACCATGGAACTAGGTGCTGGAGTCATGCTTTGGGGTCCATATTTGGTACCTCTTCTGGCTGGGTCATCTGGTCATTCTCTGTATGCTCTCATAGAGGAGGCCATCACACCCTTCCACACTTAAGTTATACAGAACACTTTATATCCAGCACACACACATATAACACATCAGTATTGTGTTTCATTAATTTGAAGTACTACTTAGACATAATAACATTTATCATAGTCATAAAACTTAACACTTGTCACTGCCATTATGTGCTTGATCTACAGCTCACTTAGAGTAAGTTGTTTGTTTCTTTTCTTGTGGTGATGTATTTTTCATGTGAGCAAGATCTCGCTTGCTCTCCTGTGATGTCCTAGTAAGATGGCTGGAAGCAAGGTTTGTACTGCAACTTATGACCAGGTCAGTCACATGAGGTATGGGTTATATAACAGCTGTGCAGCTTTACAACTCATTATCCCCCAGCCTTTAGTGGTAATTGAGGCTTCTCACACCCCTTTTCAGGGCTAGGATTACTGCTAAGTTTAAGGTTATCTGGGTTTAAAGTTAAAGGCTTTGGCAGGCATTGTACACAAGTTATTAAAACAATTGTTCATTGTATGTAATTTTTAAGCTGTGTTTTAATACCCCCTGTATATCAAACTACTGTATTAGTTATAATGTAACCATGGCAGATGAAACTGACATCGATTTTGAGTCAAGAGTTGTCATGCTCTACATATATTAGTGTAATTACATTAGAGAATTCTATTGGAAGTTACATTATCATACACATTGTTTTGGCATGTGGGGAGAATGAATTAGAGAAGGGAATTTGTAGACAAGTCCATTTCACTCATGACAATGGCTCTTTGAATATTATTATGCAATATAAGTGAATGTCAGCTGTTCTTTAAACACTTTTACTTATTTTATCAACAGTTGCCCTGATGGCCATGCTGCTGTGTTCCCTGAAGGTGTAATAGAACATGACTGGAATTTAGAGCTAAGTTGTTCAGAGAATGACATAGGATGGCGTACCTTCTCCAGCGAAGAACATTCAAAATTTGACAAGTTCTTTGACCTCAACAATTTACCTTACTGTGGTAAGTCAAGTCCGATTATTGACTCAGAACTTTTCAGACTTTGCCCTATGTTATAATTCATTTATTCTTGCAAATAGTAAATACAGTAGTACCGTATTTATGAAATTATTTAATTATTCTAGCTTGAAACCATTTGCCAAGCAGTTCTTGCCACTATGTTCACCATCTGGAGACTTGTCCATTACTACACACCCTTATTGACACTAGATATTAAAATCACTCATCTTACCATGTCAGAACCATCAGCCACCCACTAACCCATAAAAGAGGGAGATCAGAAGTTCAGAAGTAAAGGTTGCCCTCTGTAGGCAGGGGGTATAATTATCCCCAAGCTACCTAGTCATTTTATCAAGGGTAGGTAATTTGTTAACCGAACCATTCATTAACCAAGGGACCACTGTATACACTTATTTGTGTATATTAAGTGCACAAAGCTAATACTCAGTTTATTTTACAGAACCAAGAGTGTTTGGCTCGGCGCATGGGGGTCATGCTGGCTCTACATATGTCTTGTTGACGTTACTGTCATTGGCTGCTATATTCAACCTTTGACCCTCTGCCATGATGAGACCCCATGAGAATTAATTACTTTGACTTTACTAAGGGTTTGGTGTTCCTTAAATCCAGAAGAGAATTCTAGGATACAAATGAATGTACTGTACTGTACTGTACTGTACTGTACATGGTTTGAATATAAAAATACCAAAAAACAAAAACAAAAAATAGAATGTGAATGCTTAAATCATCTTCATGTATGATGCAGCATCTCAGTTACAGTATTGTGTTTTATGTGTTTTGAGACAATTCATGTGACCAGTTACTAAATTATTATGCAGTATTTGTGATTACAGTACAATATATATATAAATATATATATATATATATATATATATATATATATATATATATATATATATATATATATATATATATATATATATATATATATATATTTTATGAAAATCCACAATGAAAACGTGGATAAGATAAATCTTGATAAAATCACACGGGAAAATGGAAACAACGGAGTACCTTAGCTTTCGTCTTTATTCAAGACATCTTCAGAGGCAACTGGATTACATGGACAGAGAGAGGCTTAAATATACAGGGTGACCTAAAAACATGAGGTCAGGTCAAAATGATGACATCCACTAATCCCCACACCAACACACACGTAGAGGAGCTTAAGAGAAGGGTGGTGACGTGACTAGTCAAGTCAGGTCAGAAAAAAGGGGACCCACAAAATAACTATCATGCATCTAGATCAAAGGTTTTTAAAGCATTTTTAACCTTGGGCCACTGACAAATAAATTTATGTAACATATTATCAGTTTTGAACTGACCATCACTAAGGTTTATTGATTTTAATTCCTTAATCAAACTAGCTTCAACAAGAAGTCTTTCTGTGACACAAGATGATTTGACCTGACCTCATGTTTTTAGGTCACCCTGTATATTTAAGCCTCTCTCTGTCCATGTAATCCAGTTGCCTCTGAAGATGTCTTGAATAAAGACGAAAGCTAAGGTACTCCGTTGTTTCCATTTTCCCGTGTGATTTTATCAAGATATATATATATATATATATATATATATATATATATATATATATATATATATATATATATATATATATATATATAACAGTTTCTTCAATTGATCAGTGATTTTAATAAGTGTAACTTGCTCTTTCACATTTAATGTTTTATATAATGACTGTTGGCTTAATACATCAGGCCAGAATTACAGTACATAATTCTGTGATGGTGGGTACTGTTCAGTAAGAGTAAGTACTGTACGTACTTGGGACTTGTTTCACTTCGACAGAATTAATATTACCTTACTCATGACTGAAAAAACCCAATCCAAGTTGTCCATACATTCATTTTCAATCACACAGTACTTATCCATAAGCTTAGGAACTCATAGCCTGTAATCAAATAACATTCCCTAAATCACACTACAGTAGTATATTAGTATGTAAGGTACCAAATTCACTCATTACAGGATTGAAATCCATTACAGAAGAATCTAGGGATCATCTTGCTGTTAGTTCCCAAACCCCATTTTCACTCTACATAAAGTTTAAAATAATAAAACAGTAATAATAAGATATTAGTAAGTAATGAAACACAAGTGCTGTAGTTATATATATATATATATATATATATATATATATATATATATATATATATATATATATATATATATATATATATATATATATATATATATATACACACACAGTCGGCTCTCACCAATAACGACTTCCACAATAACGTTTTCGACAATAACGGTAAGTTACAATAGATACCCATTTTCGATAATAACGTCTGGATTCTCTTGAATAACGGAAATTTCGTGGGAAGCGTCCGAGCGCATCAATGATAGCATTTGTTTGCCGCCATGTTGGTGACGTAGTTGTCCGCTCCGCCTCACTCTCACTGTCACACACGTTCAGTGGAATACAGCGCTGCGCCCACGTGTGAGATTTTCGCCACTATAAGCAGTGGTTGTTAGGGTCGGTGATCAATAATGGCTTCCACATTTTTGCCTGTGGGGGCTAGGGGAGGTGGTGGAGGGAGTGATTTGCCACCTGAATGACTGGGAACTTTTAAAGTGAGGAAATTGAACTGTCCTGAGTCTACAGTGCGAAATATTAAGAGGAACTTAGAGGAAACCAAGAAGAATATTGTGCTGGCTAAAAATATTTCGGTAGTGATGGAAATGCGAGGCGAGCTATGAATGATAAAGGCGATAGAAACAGGTTGTTAGTAATAACAGAGCATTTTCTTGTGAAATGGTTAGCCTGTAGAATGAAAGACAGTGCAAGTGTTAGCGGCCCTCAGATACGGAACAACCATCACACCAAGCACCTCAAAAACTAAGTGTTATATTACTCAAACTCTTTATTTTGATGATTGAATAATAATTCTTTTTATTTCAGCTAACAAAAAGTGTTAGGAGGGCTTCAAGGGGAAAAATTGGGTGAAATTCTTGTGGCAGCGGAACCAATAAACCTTTTTTACATGTATTTTAATGTCACACAAATAACGTTTTCGCTAATAACGGTGTTTTTCAGGCACCTATTAAACGTTATTGGTGAGAGCCTACTATATATATATATATATATATATATATATATATATATATATATATATATATATATATATATATTTCATTAGCCCAATAAAGCACGCGGACTTCTACATACAACCAACACCTCAACCAGCCAGGATTCGAACCCACGGCCCTCAAGCCTATGACTGTGACTGGGGAACGCTAACCGCTGGTGGTCCAACGGTTAGCGTTCCCCGGTCACAGTCATAGGCTTGTGGGCTGTGGGTTCGAATCCTGGCTGGTTGAGGTGTTGATTATATATATACATGTGTAAAGGATAGCTTTTTTTATTGGTTACTCTTCATATAATGTTTTACCTCATTACTTGGGGGTAACATTGAGATTTACTCTTTCTATTGTACTTAATAATTCAAAAAAATATTAACATATCCTTTACTCTCACTCATTGTAAACCATTCTTCATATATCCTAATACATTTGTAGTGTCACATCCAGGTAAAGTAGTGATTATATTAAGTTATCAGAAGAGTTTTGCATTAGGCGACTAATAAGAGAAGCCATACATGTATCACACTTATTATATTATGGTAAACATCTTTCTCATTAACTCTTACCTTACTGAGTCTATCACTTGTCTTCCTCATTTCATTTAATAGATTTTGCCTCACCATTACTTTAAAACTTAACTTCTAACAAATTACACTAAATGGTCATACAGTATTTAGTTTCTTACAAAAGAGCATCACTTCTTTCAAGTAAGGTAATAACATATCTTCTTTTTTACAGGGTGAACTGGTTATCTTTGTGCATTTAATTATTGTTTTATTGCATGAGAATCTGACATCAGTTTTACTTGTAAGCATTAGTTATAACTGTGCCAGTTGATTAGCAATTGATAATATCTATTATTATTTTATCCATGTCTTTTATATGTATCATTAGTAGATACAATTAATATGCAAAATTTAATGTAGGGGAGCCAGGAGAAAGCAGAGATGGGCATGGATGAATAAAATTAAAAACTGATTACCAGCAATATAGAAAATCAAGGAACATTGGTAAAAGCATTTGGAGTGGAATCATGGGCTGTGGTTACCAACCTCCATGCTTGTGGATGCACTTTTATAGATTGAGGGAAGCTACTGTATGTAGATGATGCTGGTTTGCTATCCTTCTCAGATAAAAGAACTTTATAAATAGAGAGCTAAATTAAGTACTCTATGCCGGAGGAGTAGGTTCAGAGGGACGGCAAATAAAAGTCAAAGTTCTTATGCTTAAAAGAAGGATCAGTCTTAGTAATAATATTAATATTGGATAGTTGTGACTGAATTTTAGTAGTGTTGGAACTGCATAATAAAAATGGTAATGGGAAAGCAGATGTAGAATAATAAGCTGTACAGAAGTGAAAATAATAAATAAGTATAGTACTGTATGGGAGGTTTCTGATGAGCCTAGGTAAATGGAATGAAGTTACAGTAAGTTAAACTTGCAATAAAGCAGCATGAATTTTTTTCTGGATAATCTGAAACAATAATATAAGAGTACAAATAAGTTATTAGTGTGAATTAATAGACAAAGCTGTGCTGTTATGGTTGTTCCCTTATAGCCGAGTACAGTTTAGTCTGCTATTAAGTTACATTTGCAGAAATTTATTTAAGACATATACCGGGTAGTACTGTACTATAGAAGCTATTGCTAATACAAGACATGCCCTTAGTTTGAGGGATATAGAACTTTGTGTCAATGGATAATACAGGAACATTAAACAACTTGACAAAATATTCCACTTGTCAATTTACATCCCAAGTTTTCAGTTAATGCTAGGTAGACAGAGACAAAGGAACTTGCCCAGAATTTCACCACACATGAGAATCAAACTCAGGACCACACATTTGAAGACAAACACACTATGTTACAGGGTATAAAAGTATTAAATGGTTGCCACAAGTTTGAGAATTGTAAAGAACAGAGAGTGAACATTAATAATTTTAAGTATGAAAAATTACAGTATATGATCCATACATGAAAGCTTTCTTGTTGTTCTTGAATTTTAGACTGGGCTTTAACAAGTGTGTATCACCCTAAAGGCACTCTAGCATGTAGAATGTATGACAAATGATAGTTTTGTGAAGATGTTTAACAGGATAATTTACAGATAAGAAGGAAAAATGTAGGCCCTGCAAGTAATGATTTTAATTAATGACTTGTAAAAGTTTATGAGCAGATAGGAAATCCAGCTATTATCAGAAGTGCATGTAGACTGTACAGTAGTGTTGTGGAGAAGACCGCAGGCATCTCGGTGATAAATCAGGCAACTGGAGATTATGGATGTGAGGTATTCACTTACTTTAATTAAAACTCAATACTGTACACTCAACTGTAGGATACTGTGGATAATTTCATTATAATTCTGCTTCATAATTTTAGTTACAGTATTAAATTAATTTGTTATTTTTAATACTTCATTTATTATTTTGTTGAAAGTCTGACTTCATGTAGGTTTTTAATCCAATGTATCCTTGCATAAGGTTAACAAACAGAAGTGTGTTCCTTGGACACATTTGCCAGCAGTCCACTTTGTGCTGTAAGAGGATAAAGTTAAGTCATAATTTCCTTGAAATTCCCTACTATTTTTCAAAAACTTATCTTTTTTTTTTTCTTTATTGTTACTATATTTTTCCATAGAGATAACATTGCTGCCATCCTTACTTCTATTATCTTTCTTTGTGTAAAGAAAAAGAAAATTAACAGAGACGTGACTGATCGCCCAAGTGGCTAACGATTCGATCAGTGGTGAAGAGGATAAAAGTGAGTAAAAGTATACCTTTGTACAATAGTACTGTACTGTACTTGGTTTAGGTATAACATACTGCATACAGTACCAATTTTTCAATTTTTTATGGATGCTGTACTAGGAAAGCTTTGGTCATGGTTGTTGATTTTCAACAGTTGAAGGGATGAAGAAGTTTGTTGGCAAAAATAATGGTGGAATGTGTTATATGACATACTGTCTACCACTAATTGTGGTAAAAGGGAGTTTGGTGACAGTTATGGGTTAGTTTTCCTCGCTATTCTTTTATCCATCCAAATGTAAAGCTGACAGTTGATTCTCTTTTGCAGAGAAATTCACACTAATGAAATTATTTTCTTGAAAATATTGTATTAAGTCCTATTAAGTATCATAGACTTGCCTTTAAAACCTATATAAAACCTTAGTACAATGTAACTAAAACTCTTCTTGGTGCAATTAAGCTTTTGTGATGAAAGGTTTGATACTGTATTGTATAAGTACTGTATCTGTATCCAAAATATTCACTTTACAACCTTAGTGTAATTACAGTGCTGTCACTAACTTTCACTCAACATGTATGTGACATCTCCAATATTTGTTATTGGTTCATTAATATATAGAAGCAGTATATTGCAAATCTAATTCTGGTTATGAGATTTCTTTTAAATTCAGAAAATACCTGTATACTGTACCTGATATTTTCAACAACTTTGAGCTGCAGAAATAAAAAGTTTCTTGTTAATAAAAAAGGAAACAATGTGTAATGCTTCAGTAAGATGGATAATCCTTATTCAGGTGAAAATTTTATGCAAATTTTGACTTATCAAATCCAGATACTGTACAGTTGGTTGATACAGTGCTACTGCAGGATTTTGTACAATATTGTGATACAGTATTCAGTTTAAGGATTTTTTTTTTTAAAGCTTCACTTGTAAACCGTTCAATCAGGAATGATATATATAATGTCACATACATTCATAAAGAATAGACAAATCAAGCAATTTTGTATTAGTAGTAGGCTGGCACTCGGTAAATAAAGAGATGTTTATTGACTTGGTTTGAAACTTAGACTAAAATAATCTGTATGAGGAACAAAAAAATTAAAATTCTGGTCATGCTTGAAGCAAAATACAGTAAGTTCTGCTATAACGCGTGTTTTGACAATGCGAATTGGCTCTAACGCGATTTATGAATAGAAGAACAATATTTGTAAAACGCGAACGCTTGTTTGAGGTAACGCGGTTTTTGCTTACTATTTCTCCAATTTTGTGGTATTAACTGTGAATATGGTAAAGAAGAACATCTCCAAGAAGCGTTCTGGTGATCGCATTCCCGGTGATGATCGTAAAAGAAAGGCTATAACACTTGAAGAGAAGCTCGATGTTATCACCCTTCTCCCCCATCAAGTTATATTCATATTTTTTCAAGGTAAAGTGTTACATTTACTGTATGATTTCATTATTAGATATGAATGTAACATTTATTTAGACTGTGCTATCCTTTGTTTTAGGCTAACTACTAAATTTTTTTCGATTTCAAGTAATCTGCACCTAACCCTATTTTCTCCATAAGCCCTGTTATTTCTATTGCGCGAATTTCTATAACACGATGTTTTACAAGAACACAACTATCGCGTTATAGCAGAACTACCTGTACTGTATTAAGTAAAAAAAACAGATTGTAAGCTTCTTCATTTGGGAAGGTACTTAAGATTACTGTATTCTGTTTGTCATGCCATTATTGTTATCAAAAGTATTGCACCTAAAGATAGATATCTAATAACTCATCAGATTTCTGTAAGTATCCTGTACTGTATCTCGAGATGGCTGATTTTTTCCTCTCAAAAGAATATATTTCTATATATACAGGTATTCAGTTTTATTGAATGTTGTTTGTGTTCTCCAAGTACAGTACAGTACTGTCATTTTATGAAAAACTTGATTCAGACAAAGGATGTGTTCATTTGACATAATGTTATATACATTATTTGCGCAGTAGGTGTCATATTACAGTTAATGATTGAGAACTTTTTATTATTTTTTCTTTTCACTGAGTTTGAGTGGAAAAAGACCATCAAGTTCAAGTGAAAACAGTGATGGTAAAGATTCCATAAAGGAATTGCATTTGACAGTAAACTTAATGTTTTAAGGAGGTAACTCCTAGTAACTCTGATTGCACCAACTCCCCTCACCACCACCTGCAGCACTCAACATCATTTCTGGGAAGTAAAATTCGAGTGTTTTGTGCATTTATTGTCAGGTTACATCATGAATGATTTAGTGTATGTGGTTAAAACTGTATTTTCATACATATATGTGCTTCTGTTACGTTTTTTGGGCCTCAAAAAATTTCTGTAGGAATGCGTTTCAACTTGTATAATGGGAGTCAATGGGAAAAATGGTTACACGTTGCAGAAATATTTTCAGGAACGGAACCCCTCCGTAACCAGGGGGATGTTGCGTACAGCCGAAATGATGACTATGCCCTACAAGTTTTTCCTTATTTCAGTGAAACCTTTAACAAATCATAACAAAACCTTGCACACAATTAATTGTATGTAATGTTTTATTAGTTTTATCCTCTTCGCCACTGATCGGCTTGTTAGCCGCTTGGGCGATCGGTCACGTCTCTTTTCATTTATATTCTTCACCAAAAGATCGGCTCGCTAGCCGCCCGGGCAATCGGTCACGTCTCTGTCACGCACTGTTGGCAAGTACTGGGCCTGCACCGGCTCCTGAATGTACCTGAACTCGCTCCAGTGTTGGTCAAGTCTTCTCTTGAAAGAGCTCACACTCTGTGCCGTCACAGCACTCTCTGGTAGATTGTTCCAAGAGTTTACAGCCCTCACTCCGAAAAAGTTTGCCCTCACGGTTTTCTGGACTTGCGGCTTCTTCAATCTTGAGCTGTGACCCCTTGTGGGGCGAGCGTCCGCCAGCTCCAAGTAAGGACTCAACTGAGTAGTGCCACTTGAGATGCTTATACACCTCAACTAGGTCCCCCCTTGCCCGTCTGTAGTATAAGCTAGGCAAGTTCTGGCGCTCCAATCTCTCAGGGTAGCTGAGGTGCCGAAGTGCAGGCACCAGTTTGGTGGCCCTCCTTTGAACATTTTCAACCAACTGACAGTCCCTAGCATATCTCGGGGACCAGATGGGGTGACAGTACTCCAGATGGGGAAGCCCCCCAGGCCCCAATGTGGGTCAGTGACCTATGCCCGGTTGGGCTAATCCCCTTAAAAAAAAAAACAGCCGCGGGAAATTAAGGTTTGTTTTCATCCGGCAGTTTGGCTGCTCTCTCTCTCTGTTTGTCTATACAGAGTACAACATTTAACCCTTCTATATATATGAGCAGTAAATAAGTGTTGCTTTCATATTCTTATGTAGAGTAATGACGATATGTTTTCACATGTGCGCACTTACATACGCGCAGTCTCACTTTTTTTTTTACCATTAATGGTTAGCTACTTATATTGTTCCATTTATTAACATTAAATAACATTACAGGTACTTCAAACAACCATATTAATTTTTTTTACATTAATTTTACTACAGCTAAAATCAGGGTCTTATTTTCTTCAGTTTTATATGTAGAACCAATCAGTCACTGGTTTTGTAATCAACGAAAACAATGCTGTGTCATTTCCTCGTGTGTTTTAATATTCTACGTATTATTAATGAATTGTATTGCTCATTTTGCACACATAAACATTAATTCAATAAAAAGACATTCAGTAATAAACAGTAGTGAATCTTTTGTACATAAGTGAAATGACTCTGTTTACACGATTATGCACGTCGTCTGCACGTTGGCGGGCCGTTCAAACCCGTCGAAATTCAAGTTTCCGCCGTCAAAATTTTTATTTGTTTATTTTTTGTGTGTTCCAATAAAATACGTTAAGAATTAAAAACTCGCGAAATTTGAGAAGCTACTATACGACATTTAACCCTTCAATATGTCTTCAAAGAGACCATGATGCAGAGAAAGTGGTGCTAGTGCTTCCAAGCATAAGCACAAGTCACTATCTATCCAGGAAAAGGGTGAATTTCCATGGTCCGGCACCGGTCAGGTCCCGAGGTTGCCGGACTAGAGAGGTACAACCTGTACTGTATTGCACTGGGCACATCATTTTTTATACAAATGAAATTAAAATGCAGATGTCAGTTTATGCTTGCATGTATTGTACAATACCATCAATGACATTTCAAAGTCTTGAACTGTCGACCAAATTTCCATGGTTTATCACAGATTTTATGAATTATGTTGAAGATCGGTAATTAAGAGTAATATTCCTGCTATGTGAGAAAATTTTTAATACTATACTGTGCTATAAATTTTAATTTAAAGATGGAGATGTGGTAATAACATATGTTATATGGGCAGCTCACAGAAACAGCCGCTGTGTTTTATTAGAATTACAGTACTGTACTGTACATACCGTAGCTAGTCTCAATTTTTATAATTTTGTTTTTTTAGTATTACAATTTAATGTGAATGTATATTAGTCTAAATATATTTTATATGTCTTCACTTTTTTTATACACCTTTCACTTTACTGTAGTTATTTTATATCTCCTAGAGATATCCACAATATTGAAAGGGATGGAAAACATGAACTCAAGCCATTTTTCGTAATGCCACATCGCACCAACACAATGGGACATAATATCATCCAGAACAAACATGAGGAAATACTGTTCAGCACTGTACTTATTCACACAGAGATCTATGAACACCCCTTGACTTTTCTTTCAGAGCCTGTATGAATCCTGTTTGTGTGTATAAAAGGAATGAATGTTTGTTAATGTTGGTTTTAGGGAGGAATATGTGTGTGTATGTGTGTTTTTCACACAAATATTTTGTATTTGTTTACATGCAGTTCTACAGCTATAAGTTTGTGCAGCTGCAGTACACTTTTTTCATATGTATCTAACTTAAACTTTTTGTTACGGTGGCAGTCATTCTGTCATGTTAGTGCCCTTGTCCAAGCTGAAAGTTTTTGAAAGAGGGCTGTGTCACTCCACTTTGCTGAGGGAAACATTATACAGGATGCTTAAAATGTATTTACTTACATTATCCTTTTTGCCACTGGTCGGCTTGTTAGTCTCTTGGGTGGTCGGTCACATCTCTGTTATGCACTGCTGGCAAGTACAGTGAGTGGACACTTGGGCCATGCACGTTTGCTGTATACGCGGACTGAGAACAATGAGACAGGCCCTGCTAGGTCAGCGACTTCTACCCTCTGGTGGCAGGGCACGTCATGTTACATTAGACCAATCATAGCTAGCAGCGGAGGGAATTCATGAGTGGTAAGGATGCGTGGCCCAATCACAGTCTGATACGTCATACAGTGAGTTCTGCTATAACGCGAATTTGCTCTAACGTGATTTATGAATTAGGAACGATATTTGTATAACGCGAACGCTTGTTTGCTATAACGCGATTTTTGCTTACTATTTCTCCAATTTTGTGGTACAGTATTAACCGTGAATATAGTAAAGAAGAATATCAACAAGAAGCGTTCTGGTGATAGAATTCCCGGTGATGATCGTAAAAGAAAGGATATAACGCTTGAAGAGAAGCTCGATTTTATCAACCTCAAAATCACCCTTCTCCCCCATCAAGTAAAGTGTTACATTTACTGTATGATTTCATTATTAGATATGAATGTAACATTTATTTAGACTGTGCTATCCTTTGTGTTTGGCTAACTACTAAATTTTTTCGATTTTGAGTAATCTGCACCTAACCCTATTTTCTCCATAAGCCCTGTTATTTCTATTACGCGATTTTCTATAACACGATATTTTACAAGAACGCAATTATCGCGTTATAGCAGAACTACCTGTATAACGTCACCGATAACGCAACAGCGACCTACTGTGCAACCTTACTCGCGCCGCTTCCCCCTGCTTGTGGTCCAGCATGGGCCGCCTGAATACAAAATGGCGTGGTGCGTCTGGACCTCCAGCCACTCTCCGCGTAAATGACCAAACACGTTCACCAAAACCGCGTAAATCCAGACTATACTGAACTACAAATCTCACCTGCAAGTAATCTTCCTTTGAGTACTTCATACATGGCTTGACAAGATGCAGGTATTATGCGAGACAAACTTTGTTTTGATATCCTCGTTCTTTACTGAAGTGACGTGTAGGTGCACCCAGTTGAAAGATATATGAGCGTTGCCTCTAGACGAGCCTCTGCAGATATAATGTCCCTCATATTGATATCCTGTTTTTTTTATATATGGTTCCACTTTCGCTAGAAGTTTGCAGAAGGTGTTGGGGTCCATTCTCATGTAATTGGTAAAGTCTTGCTCATGTCCATCTTGCAGTCCACATAAAATCGTGGCATGACTTCCCAATACTTTTCTTCGATCTAACCACTCTTTGCACCATTTCCTTTTCTGCATTTGGTTCTTTTTGCACATAGCAGCAATTATTGTAGTACACAACGCTATGCTTTTCGCTTTAACTGTCCGGCGATTATTCCTGCGACACACCATGGTGATCATACCGCACCCGCCACTGCCGACCACCTACTAGCTACCGGCGTCTGACTATGACTGCTGCTAACCTCCCTGTGTGTACAACAACACACAGGCTTTGCCCGGTAAACGGGCAAAGCCCGCCGGGCACTGCTCGATCATGTGGACAGGGCTTAACACACTGCCCTGTGATACTCCACTTGTCACTGGTACACACGATGACTCCATCCCATTAATCATCACACACTTTGCAGTCATGAAAAAAATCTTTAATCCATACCAGGACATTTCCCAGGTTTCCGTACGTTTTCAGTTTAATTAAAACAGACTTTCACCAGGAATGCTATAAATTGTATTGTAATGTACTGTATAGTATTGTCAGTATATGCTCTGCATTCTAGGACCTGTGGCATACATACACCTTTAGTATTAGCATCAAGAAGAAGTGCTCTTGCATAAAACCTTTATGAAGTACGTAGTTCCGTTGTGAGATGTTTAATCATGACATCACGTATCCATTGCTCTTGAGTACTCTACACACTATGCAATCTCCCAGTTTGTTTATAAGACTCTGATGTCCCATTTTCTAGTTATCAGTACTGAGAATCTTATGTTCTTGCCTGCATCTGCAGAACAGAATTTTAAGGGGCCCAGCAAACTCGTTGCACAACTCTTAACATGTTGGGATGCACACTATCAGGACCAGACTTTGAGCTTTGACAATTTGGTTCTAATACACTTCTGAGAACTCGACGTTCTTTACCACTGAGTCAAACCATTTACCTTCAAAAGCAGGGAGGTTGTAAACACAGGAAAATAATTCATTTAATGCCTCCACCTTGTCCTGGTCTGAGTCTGCTTAGTTACCATCTTCAAGCATCAGATCTGATTTGCCCACATGTCTTGAATTTCGATTGTGTGTAACAGTAAAAAGCCTTAGGGTTTGACTTGGCCTCGATTGCAGTCAACTAATGTAACTTTTTTTTACCATTCTCTCTAACGTGGCTTGGTTCCTGGACCTCGCATCAGGGCCGTCCCGAGGAGGGTGCGGGGCCCGGGGCAACTCAGCCATTGCGGGGCCCCACTGACCCCCATGGGACTGTCGCTATGGATGGTAAGGTCATGGTTGCGATGGTGGCGTAAGCCATCAGGTCAGATTAACCAGTCAACAGGTAATGTGTCCGAGGTCACTGGGTCTAGTGTTGGGCCCAGTGGGGCCCCAGGCGGTCGCCCCCCCCCCCCCCCAAAGGACGGGCCTACCTCGCATACACCCTTCTGCTCTGCACATCATTTGTTGCAACACCTCTCTTGATAACTTTGTCGATTGTCAGTAGCCGAGGTTGACATTGTTACTTGAAGTGGTGCTAGATTCTGTTTGGCTTTTGGTGCTTCTGAATCAAGGGATGATGGGCACGCCATTACAGTCAAGATGATAGGGAAAAGGTGCCCTGCTCGTTATTGGAATAAAATCTTCATTTATTCCCTGTCTGTTTATAGACCAACATTTAGTACAATAATAGAATTAAATCGTATGTTGTATATTGGACTGTACTCTCGAAGACAATTCTTATGTATATTTACTGTAGAGATTTGTTTAAGGGAAGCGATTGATTTGTTTATACATGCCAATATGTGGTCAAAATGATCTTCATTATACCTTTTTGACCCTTGTGAATATTCCTGTGACCAATCTTCAAACAAACATTGCCTGATCAAAATGACTTTTATAAAACAAAATTTAATATCAGACCAGTACAACAATCACATTTCATGAATACTGTCGTACTTAAAGTCGCCAAGTTGGTAAGGAGGCTTTACTTAGAATCCCTAAATACCTATCCAGAAACTAAATATTGAAAAATATCGCATTCACAAGTTTAGGTGCTTGTGCTACCATGGAGACTTCTAGGATATTGGGCATTGTAGTTGCCATGCAGTTCATCAAAAAGACCGATGTGGCCATGCCGACATTCCTTGAGCCCTGACACAGCTCGATCAATGTCCACCTGCTGGTAAGACACATTGGCATAATGAGGGGGGGGGGGAGGTGAGAACTTGCTCCCGGACGCCAAGTGCATGGGTGTTTGCAGGGGGTGCACTTGCACTCCCCTGGAAAATGAGAAATGCTCTTTTTCCTGCAATCCTTTTTTACAATATGCTTATGATATTACAAGTTTCTAAGTGAACTGTGTGTTTCTTAAAGTTCCCACGACGGTCACTTTTGGTAAGCTGGTACTTTTGACAATTCCTCTGTATGTGAGAATCTCGATGTCATTGGCAAGAACAACAACGGGTGCCCGGACCTGCTAGCCAACTCAGGTAAGAATATTATGATGTCTACTTTTACTTACTTTTATCCTCTTCACCAATCACCACTCATCGGCTCATTAGCCGCTTGGGCGATCGGTCACTCCTCTGTCACTTTTCCTTTTCTTTTATCCTCTTCACCAAATGATCGACTCTTTAGCCGCTTGGGCGATCGGTTACATCTCGGTCATGCACTGTTGGCAAGTACTGGGCATGCACCAGCTCCTGAATGTACCTGAACCTGCTCCAGTGTTGGTCGTCTTGCCTTGAATGAGCTCACACTCGGTGCCATCACAACACTTTCTGGTAGATTGTTCCAAGAGTTCACAACTCTCACTCCGAAGAAGTTTGCCCTCACAGTTTTCTGGACTTAAGGCTTCTTCAATCTTGAGCTGTGACCCCTTGTGGGGCGAGCCTCCGCCAGCTCCAAGTAAGGACCCTCGACTGAGTAATACCCCTTGAGATGCTTATACACCTCAATTAGATCACTCCTTGCCTGTCTGTAGTATAAGCTAGGCAAGTTCAGGCGCTTCAATCTCTCAGGGTAGCTGAGGTGCCGAAGTGCATGCACCAGTCTGGTGGCCCTCCTTTGAACATTTTCAACCAACTGACAGTCCATAGCATATCTAGGAAACCAGACGGGGAAACACTTCACTCTTGAAGATCGTAAAGAGGGATGGACCGGTTAGATATCTGAACGACCTTATAATACCTAATAATTTATTTGCCTGATTTACCTTCTCGCAATGGCCCGAGAACTTCAGCTCATTGTCAACATACACACCTAAGTCCTTCTCACATTCAGTCTTAAATAGTGCAGTTTATTCATCTCATTGGGACATATGATACGCCTCCTTACCATTGGTATGC
Organism: Homarus gammarus; assembly: GCA_958450375.1. NCBI lineage: Eukaryota > Metazoa > Arthropoda > Malacostraca > Decapoda > Nephropidae > Homarus > Homarus gammarus. Next base: position 4,313,193 of record CAUDMG010002480.1, on the reverse strand, counting down.
CCCAGGTGCATCCTCTTACACTTAGTGACATTGAATCTCAGCAGCCATTTCTTCGACCATCTTTGGAGCCCACAGAGGTCCTTCTGCAGCTCTTCACAGTCCGCTTGTTTCTTGATTTCCCGAAATAACTTGGCGTCATCGGCAAACAATTGTATGGAGGAGTGTAAAACGTCAGGCATGTCATTTATGAAACAAACAAACAACAGCGGGCCCAATACACTGCCCTGTGGTACCCCCTTGTGACAGGTACGGATGATGATTTCGTGCCATTAATCACCACACACTGCATGCGGTCAAGTAGAAAGTCTTCTATCCACGCTGGGACATTCCCCGAATTCCGTATCCTTCCAGTTTGATTTTCAGCCTTTCGTGGAGTACACTGTCAAAAGCCTTGGCAAAATCTAGGTAAATATTGTCGAAATTACCACCCCATTCCAGAATAGGGGTCCAAATATCCAATACAGTACAGTCTGGATTTACGCGGTTTTTGTTTACGCGGTTGGTTATTTACTCAGTGCCTTGCCAGAATGAAAATGTTTTAATTATGCGCTAAATTTGGTCATTTACGCGGCAAGCGGCTGGAGGTCCAGACGCTCAGCGCCATTTTTTATTCAAGCGGTACATTCTTGACCATATGCGGGAAGCGGGGCAGGTATGGGTGCGCAATATGTTGCTGTTGTGTTATCGCTGATGTCATATGACGTATGGGACTGTGATTGGGCCACTTACCTTCCTCCGCCGCTAGCTGCGAGTGGTCTAATGTTATATGACGTGGCCTGGCATGGAAGAGAAGCTACTGACCTAGCAGCGCCAGTCTCCTTGTTCTCAGTTACCGCGTATACTGTTCTCTCTTGTGCCTGCTAATCTGTTCAACGATGGCTTCCGTTGGACCCCCACCACCCCAGAAAAACCTTGCATTACCTGGACCAAGCCGCCCCAAACCCAAGAAGATACGACGTGCCCTAAGTTACAAAGTTAAGTACAAAATCGTGCAAGATTTGGAGAAAGGAACAAAACAAGTTGATTTGGCGCGCCAGCATGGCGTGAACGAATCTACGATCCGGACGATCAAGAAGGATGCCGCCAAGATTAAAGAACACATGAGCATCACAAAGTCTGCAGGTGCTTCAATGGTGAAGTATTGTCAGAATAAGGTGCTGCTCAAGACTGAGAGCTTACTGGTGAGCTACTTAATTCGTCAGGCAAGATGTAACATGGCTGTGGTTACGCGGGCAATGCAGGACTACGCTCGTGAACTGTACTCATCAGTAGCACGCAATATGGGAATTGCAGAGCCCAAACCCTTCACTGTTTCCTATGGGTGGCTGCAAGGGTTTAAGAATGGGAACAAGATAACCAACATTAACATTGTTGGTGAAGGAGCCAGTGCTGACCGTGCTGCCGCATGGATTTTCCTCCATTCTTACTAGAAGTTATGGAAGAAGGACAGTACATCGACGACCAGGTGTTCAACATGGATGAATCCGGTCTGTTTTGGAAAAAATTACCTTCCAAGACCTTCGTTGTCAAGTCTGCCAGCAAGTGTCGTGGCTGGAAGTTGCAGAAGGAGCGCAGCACCGTCCTGTTTACCACCAATGCCTCCAGCACCAGTAAGCTCAAGTTGTCGGTGATCCACACAGCCTGCAAGCTGCACGCCTACAAGAACATGGACAGCTAAATGTCCACTGGCTAACCTCACGTAAGGCGTGGATGTTCACTGGTCTGTCCCTCTCCTGGTTTGACGACTGTTTCGTTCCTGACGAAGAAATTCTGCGCGCAAAATAATTTGCCATTCAACATTTTGTTGCTGCTTGACAACGCACCAGGACACTCGCCCCTACTGTTGGATCGTCACCCCAGTGTAAAAGTGGTCTTCCTTCCTCCCAACACTACGTCGTTAAACCAGTCCATGGACCAGGAGTTGATATGCATCGTCAAGGCTGCTTTCTCCGCAAAGAAGTTTCGGCTCCTGAATGACTTGACCAACACCAAGGATGAATTGTGGAACCTTCTGAGTGGCACCGATAGAGAGGACGAGGATCCAGAACAAGAGTTGGCGGAGCACGAAGTGCGCGTCAAACAGTTTTGGAAGAAATTCAACATCAAGAAGGCTGTTGATTTCTTGGTGGAGGCATGGGGGCAGCTGTCTGTGGCAACGATTCGTCACACGTGGCGGCATGTGTTGCAAGGTATCCCAGGTGGGAGGCAGAGACAACCTGTGGCTGGTGAGGTTCAGTCTGTTGCAGTGGCAGTGGACCTTGCAAGAGAAGCTGCACAGAGTGCTACAGCTGCAGGCTTCTCCAAGACCACCAATGACGACATCATGGAGGTAATCAGGGATACTGAGGTGACTGCCAACGAGATGTTGGAAAACGATGACGTCAGTGAGGAGGCAGGTGGTACGGCAGCAAGAGAACAGAAAGTAAAGCTCACCCTTTCAAAAGACCCTGTCAATCACAGGTATGAAGTCTTCAATAACCTTCTAGACCAAAGTATGGAGCAATACATCAAGATGTATCACGACCACATCAACACTCGCCGTCAGCGTAGCATCACCGACTTCTTCGCCCGCAACCCACCACAGCCAGCCCAAGTCCGTGATAGTGACAGTGATGGTGACTTTGAGGGGTTTGTCAGGGAGGCCCTGACATCTGTGGTGGACAGTGATAGTGATTCACCTGAGGGCCACTAATCTGCCCTGTCTCGGAACCAGCCCCCATCCTCGTATGCCGACCCATCTTTTCTACTAACGTAAGTGTTAAACCTTGATTTTTCTTTTAACTGGTACAGTATATTATTCTCTTATTGATATTTCTCTTCTATATTATGTGTGTGTGTGTGCATACAATCATAAAATTAAGATACTATTTTACTACAACGTACGTATTGTGTCGGAAAAAGTGGAGTTTGGGGATCAGCCCAGTCTCTATTTCAATTAATCCCATATGTTCTGTTATTTCGTTTACACGTTTTTCGTTTTAAGCGGACCTCCAAGGGTTCAATTGACAGAGTAAATGCAGACTATACTGTACCTTGAGCAATTGTGTTAAGCAGGAGCGCCCCGGCATAGAACCGTGTTGGCAATCCTTTACAAGGTCGTTTCGTAGTAGATGTTCCATTGCGGCATCTCCGATAATACTCTCGAGTACTTTACATATTATGCTGGTCAGGCTCACCGGTCTATAGTTGTTCGTGGAGTGACGATCGCCCTTCTTGAAGATAGGACTCACATAAGCCACTTTCCATTCACTGGGGACCTTTTGTTCATCCAGGCATTTACAAAACAGGATCTTCAGGGGCTCGGCAAGCTCGTTGCACAACTCTCTTAGCACTCTGGGATGCACCATGTCAGGGCCGGGACTATTATGGACCTTTAACTTGGACAGTTTATTTCTAATACCCTCTTCTGTGAACACAATGTGGGTCAGTGGTGTGTCGAACTGTCTGTCCTCAAACGCAGGAAAGTTAATCGCATCCTCTCTTGTGAACACCAAGGAAAAGAAGCTGTTCAATGCCTCAGCTTTATCCTGGTCAGAATCTGCGTAACTACCATCTTCAAGCCTCAGGCTTGATACTCCTACTCGCATTTTTAATTTCGACTTTGCATATGTACAATGGCAAATTTGGAAGATTATGACTTACAAAACAAAAATATTACTGGCAATATCAACACAATAGTGGAAAATCGTTAACTTGGGTAAAGCAAATCCCGTATAACATGCAGAAATAAATCACACTTATTTCGTGTTTAAGAACACACCTTCTTAGCAATGTACAACTTTTGATACTATAATCACGCTGGATGAATGAGTGTGCGGTGCTTGAAACTCTTCAACGAAACGCAGAGAGCAATGGTACTAAGTTTCGAAGGGTTCTACAACGAAATAGCTTTAGATTCACAAAGCAATAAAAATCTCTACCAAAATAAAATGGCAAAAATAAATCTCGCCTACTTCGTGTTTAAGAACGCTCCTTCTTAGCAATGTACAACTTTTGCTACTTTGATCACGAAGACAGCAGCAGGGTGCAGGACAGTAGCAGGGGGTACCTGAGGGAGAAAAGAAGGTGCCTAGAAATGTTGTGGGCGAGGTGGTGCTGCAGGCGTAATTAGTTGGGGATGCTGCTGGGCTGGGGGCGGCGTCTGAGGCAGGACGGGTGTGTTGGGGTCGGTAGGACGAGGTGCTTGGGGCAGGAAAAGGATACTTGTCTGTCTGACCAGCAGCCTTCCCCCAGTAAGAGAGCGTGGGAAAGGAAATTACTAGAGATCTTATTTTATTCGAAATTTTAAATTACTTGCTGATTGTAAGCCAATAAATGGAGAGAAATGAGCAGAATCATGTGCTTTCTTTATTACCAATCCTGAAAAAAAGTATTCATTTATAAAGACTGCTGCAAAAACAGGTAATTTAGGGGTGCCGCGGTTTCCTTTTTTCAAAAGTAGCCAAGTTTTAGGCAACTAGCGGCACCATTATATTGCCCACGGCAAGCAGTTTAAAAGTAGCCCAATTGGGCGGTTAAACAGCGGGTTTGGCAATACTGGTGACCTAACCCATACTACCAACGGAGTTTTTGCAGTGAAATCAAACCGCTGTCATACGCTAGTAACAGTAAGGATTGTCAATGTTTGCCAAATAGCTGTGCTGCATATGGTTGTACAAGCCACAACATGATGCGAGAAAAACCTGGATTGTTTTCAGATTTCCAAACGGGGATCCAGATCGTCGACGTAAATTGATAGCCATAGCAGCCTGCAAACAACTGAACTCCATGGAAACCGAGATGCTTAATCTTAATGGGATATAGCTCTTTCATGGACATACTTGACCAACACTGGCGCAGGCACAGCTACATTCAGGTGCTAGTACATGCCCAGTACTTGCCAACAGTGCGTAACAGAGGCGTGACACCTGCTAACGAGCAGACGATCAGTGACAAAGAAGATAAAAGTAAGTAAAATTAATTCATAAGGTTAGATACACACAAGGTAATTCTGTAAGAAGATCTTTACTTTTCAAAGCGTTGTTTTTTCTTCGTGTTTTGTTAAAAACAGCATTTATCTTGTGGGGGTCGTCCATGCAGATTAGTTACTGATATTCGAATTCGCAGTTTCAAAACTACTAGCTTATGATAATGCGAACAAAAGTGTCACAGCCAAAGGCCAATGATGTTATTACAGTTCTTTGAGTTTACAATTTGTTATTACTTGTAAATAACAGATACAGTAATAGAATTGTTTCGAGGAAACTACGTACCGTTCAATGCGAAAACAGACAGAGGAGAACATTAAAGGAATACACTTAAACAATGATACATGGAGGACCACACCATTCTGACATCATACAACAAAAGTAAACATTACAGAATTAATGGAGGTAATGGTAAAAAAAAATATTGAAAGAGGTTAAGGTGAGGTGGAATCATTTGTCTACAGCGACCCAGGTTAAATAGTATGACTCACGGTCAGGACAGTCGACCAAGAGGCTGCGCGCACCGTTGCTTTCCCCTGACTCTAAAAAGAGGGTGCCCTTTTTAACGAGGCGACCTAAGTCCGCCTGAGTCATTATGGCTTTGGCAGACTCGCCCCCGAGAGTGGTGGGGAGGAACAGCACACAGACACCGTCCAAGGAGTATGAGGCCACCACCACTGCCCAGCACATCAACGGAATCAGGTACCTCAATTGCATGTCGAATTTAATTTTGCACTAATTTTAATATTAAATTTACTTATAAATGAATTTTGTTTTTAAATTCTAATAAATACGTTTCTTTGTAGGAGAGGGATGTTGGTAGTACGGTTTTGTTGAGGTGGTAGTGTGGGTAGGAGAGTGTTTGTGGTAGTGTGGGTAGGAGAGTGTTTGTGGTAGTGTGGGGAGGAGAGTGTTTGTGGTAGTGTGGGGAGGAGAGTGTTTGTGGTAGTGTGGGGAGGATAGTGTTTGTGGTAGTGTGGGGAGGATAGTGTTTGTGGTAGTGTGGGGAGGATAGTGTTTGTGGTAGTGTGGGGAGGAGAGTGTTTGTGGTAGTGTGGGGAGGAGAGTGTTTGTGGTAGTGTGGGGAGGAGTGTTTGTGGTAGTGTGGGGAGGATAGTGTTTGTGGTAGTGTGGGGAGGATAGTGTTTGTGGTAGTGTGGGGAGGATAGTGTTTGTGGTAGTGTGGGGAGGATAGTGTTTGTGGTAGTGTGGGGAGGATAGTGTTTGTGGTAGTGTGGGGAGGAGTGTTTGTGGTAGTGTGGGGAGGATAGTGTTTGTGGTAGTGTGGGGAGGAGAGTGTTTGTGGTAGTGTGGGGAGGATAGTGTTTATAGTAGTGTGGGGAGGAGAGTGTTTGTGGTAATGTGGGGAGGATAGTGTTTATAGTAGTGTGGGGAGGAGAGTGTTTGTGGTAGTGTGGGGAGGATAGCGTTTGTGGTAGTGTGGGGAGGAGAGTGTTTGTGGTAGTGTGGGGAGGATAATGTTTATAGTAGTGTGGGGAGGAGAGTGTTTGTGGTAGTGTGGGGAGGAGAGTGCTTGTGGTAGTGTGGGGAGGATAGCGTTTGTGGTAGTGTGGGGAGGAGAGTGTTTGTGGTAGTGTGGGGAGGATAGTGTTTGTGGTAGTGTGGGGAGGATAGCGTTTGTGGTAGTGTGGGGAGGATAGTGTTTGTGGTAGTGTGGGGAGGATAGTGTTTGTGGTAGTGTGGGGAGGATAGTGTTTGTGGTAGTGTGGGGAGGATAGTGTTTATAGTAGTGTGGGGAGGAGAGTGTTTGTGGTAGTGTGGAGAGGAGAGTGTTTGTGGTAGTGTGGGGAGGAGAGTGTTTGTGGTAGTGTGGGGAGGATAGTGTTTATAGTAGTGTGGGGAGGAGAGTGTTTGTGGTAGTGTGGGGAGGATAGTGTTTGTGGTAGTGTTGAGAGGAGCGTGTTTGTGGTAGTGTGGGGAGGAGAGTGTTTGTGGTAGTGTGGGGAGGATAGTGTTTGTGGTAGTGTGGGGAGGAGAGTGTTTGTGGTAGTGTGGGGAGGAGAGTGTTTGTGGTAGTGTGGGGAGGATAGTGTTTATAGTAGTGTGGGGAGGAGAGTGTTTGTGGTAATGTGGGGAGGATAGTGTTTATAGTAGTGTGGGGAGGAGAGTGTTTGTGGTAGTGTGGGGAGGATAGCGTTTGTGGTAGTGTGGGGAGGAGAGTGTTTGTGGTAGTGTGGGGAGGATAATGTTTATAGTAGTGTGGGGAGGAGAGTGTTTGTGGTAGTGTGGGGAGGATAGCGTTTGTGGTAGTGTGGGGAGGAGAGTGTTTGTGGTAGTGTGGGGAGGATAATGTTTATAGTAGTGTGGGGAGGAGAGTGTTTGTGGTAGTGTGGGGAGGATAGCGTTTGTGGTAGTGTGGGGAGGAGAGTGTTTGTGGTAGTGTGGGGAGGATAGTGTTTGTGGTAGTGTGGGGAGGATAGCGTTTGTGGTAGTGTGGGGAGGATAGTGTTTGTGGTAGTGTGGGGAGGATAGTGTTTGTGGTAGTGTGGGGAGGATAGTGTTTGTGGTAGTGTGGGGAGGATAGTGTTTATAGTAGTGTGGGGAGGAGAGTGTTTGTGGTAGTGTGGAGAGGAGAGTGTTTGTGGTAGTGTGGGGAGGAGAGTGTTTGTGGTAGTGTGGGGAGGATAGTGTTTATAGTAGTGTGGGGAGGAGAGTGTTTGTGGTAGTGTGGGGAGGATAGTGTTTGTGGTAGTGTTGAGAGGAGCGTGTTTGTGGTAGTGTGGGGAGGAGAGTGTTTGTGGTAGTGTGGGGAGGATAGTGTTTGTGGTAGTGTGGGGAGGAGAGTGTTTGTGGTAGTGTGGGGAGGAGAGTGTTTGTGGTAGTGTGGGGAGGATAGTGTTTGTGGTAGTGTGGGGAGGATAGTGTTTGTGGTAGTGTGGGGAGGAGAGTGTTTATAGTAGTGTGGGGAGGATAGTGTTTGTGGTAGTGTGGGGAGGATAGTGTTTATAGTAGTGTGGGGAGGAGAGTGTTTGTGGTAGTGTGGAGAGGAGAGTGTTTGTGGTAGTGTGGGGAGGAGAGTGTTTGTGGTAGTGTGGGGAGGAGAGTGTTTGTGGTAGTGTGGGGAGGATAGTGTTTGTGGTAGTGTGGGGAGGATAGCGTTTGTGGTAGTGTGGGGAGGAGAGTGTTTGTGGTAGTGTGGGGAGGAGAGTGTTTGTGGTAGTGTGGGGAGGAGAGTGTTTGTGGTAGTGTGGGGAGGAGAGTGTTTGTGGTAGTGTGGGGAGGATAATGTTTATAGTAGTGTGGGGAGGATAGTGTTTGTGGTAGAGCGGGGAGGATAGTGTTTGTGGTAGTGTGGGGAGGATAGTGTTTGTGGTAGTGTGGGGAGGATAGTGTTTGTGGTAGAGCGGGGAGGATAGTGTTTGTGGTAGTGTGGGGAGGATAGTGTTTGTGGTAGAGCGGGGAGGATAGTGTTTGTGGTAGTGTGGGGAGGATAATGTTTATAGTAGTGTGGGGAGGATAGTGTTTGTGGTAGTGTGGGGAGGATAGTGTGGGGAGGAGAGTGTTTGTGGTAGTGTGGGGAGGATAGTGTTTGTGGTAGTGTGGGGAGGATAGTGTTTGTGGTAGTGTGGGGAGGATAGTGTTTATAGTAGTGTGGGGAGGAGAGTGTTTGTGGTAGTGTGGGGAGGATAGTGTCATGTCGTGTCGTGGCATATGAATATGGCGCGAAAAAAGATAAGTCCCTAAATTACGCGATTTCTTGCGAGATTTTCCCAAATAAAAAGTAAGCTCCTTTAGCGTTAGCTGCAGGACGGTCCTGACTCCTGTATATAGCTTTTTAACGTTAGCTACAGGACCGTCCTGTATATAGTCTTTCAGGACGTAATCATTCTGCCGAGTTCTAAAATAGACATGCTATAGGCCTCACCATTTCCTCTAATATGTCATGGAAGCCACACATCCACAAAATTGCTAAAGCTGCCTCCCGAAAGCTGGGAATGCTGTACAGATGCTGTAGCTACTTCACTCCTGAGCAGTTGCTTCAAGTATATAAGGGATTCTTCGTCCTAAATTGGAGTACTGCTCTCAAAGCTGGGGTGGCTCTTCTGCCCAACTGTTAGATAGGGTGGAATCAAAGGTATTTCGTCTTATTGACTCTTCTCCTTTAGTTGATAATCTTTCTTCTCTTTCTCTTCGCCACAATGTTTCTTCACTCACTCTCTTTTACAGGTACTTTAACGGGCAATGTTCAGTGGATTTGACATCCTGTGTACCGCCGGCTCGTAACCCTCATCTTGCCCGCGGTGCCCACCGTTTTTCTGTGGATGTCGGTCACTAGAATAATCCTTCTTTCCTCACACAGCCAAACCGAAGAACGCTCTACCATCTTCTGTGTTTCCATACTCTTACAATCTGTCTCACTTTAAAAAGCTGGTTTACCGGCATCTTCGTGGTGTAGATTAATAAAATATTTTTCTTTCCTATTTTTAATTTCTTTTTACTCTATTCTTTCGCCCCCTAGGCCCTGTGCCCGGGTGGGTTACTCCCCGTAAAAAAAAAAAGGACTGTCCTCTATATAACCCTTTTGAGTTAGCTCAGGATCGTCCTGTATATAGCTTTGCTGAGTTAGCTCAGGATCGTCCTGTATATAGCCGTTTTGAGTTAGCCGCAGGACGGTCTTATATATAACTCTACCCGGTGGATCGGAATCTCGACCCATCGTTTTTATTGTTTTTTTTTATGGGGATTAGTACATTCGGGCATAGGTCACCGGTCTACATTCGGGACAGGGGGGCGAAAAGGAAGAAGAAAAGCCTCGGGTTTCAGATGGTCAGGGGTGTCGAATTGTCGACTGGGAATACAGCCCTCGAATGTTAACGGAATGACTTTAGTTCCGTATCTCCTGATTCCATAATATATGTGATGTGAAGAAGTATTGAAGCTTTCGTTGGGAATTTGAAATATTTACTTAAATTTAAAATTTTAATAATAGTAAAATCCAGTAACCAATAAAAAAATGTAATCATGGAAGCCCTTACATTTATTATTTTTAATCCTTTAAGTCCGTAACCTCCCTCCACCATTAAAGCGGCAAGCTGGTGCTGGAGAGAGGAAGCGTTTCTGTTACAAGGTAAGCCTATATAATGTAACTATAAAATAACCTAGAAACTTTACATTTAACATAAAACATTGAGAAGACATTGTATATTCGCGACGAAAGTTTACAAAAGTATCAGGTAAGGAGAGTGAGAGATAGAGACGAACATGTAAAGTATCTTACTCGGATAAGGTTAAAACGTAGAAATTACAGGGAGATATAGACAGGTTGTACCACTCTTACAAAATACTCGCCGGATGTGTCATGAGCGGTTACAAGTTTATTCTTTTAAACCTTCAATTGTATATATTCTTAACTTTAAATTGAATTTTTTTTGGTGTTTAGAGCTTTTAAATAGTCACCAACACAACCGTTTCGTTTTGTCTTACACACTGACACTTTCTAGTTACCAATGAACATATGTGTGAAGTATTATGAAAATTTGAAATCGTCTTATACATATGTCTTCTGAACCGGAAGAAATTCACCACCCGATCCACTCAGTGCCGACGCCATTTTTGTTAATGGAAAATACACCCAACCACATTTTATACCAGCCAATGTAATAACTTTAAAATTGGCTGCACTTATAACAAACTGTTTTAGGGTACTTAACAATTCAATGCTAAGTTATTGAAAGAAATATTCAATTAATAATAACGTACCACTCTGTTTATTCTTACTGATTCATAAATACAGTTTTTCGTGGTTTAATGATATAGATTTTCTTGGTTTAATATTTCTCTCAGGTTTAATATTATTTTTGGTAACTTTTCAGAACCACTTCTACCAGGAATTGCTTGATTTGGTTAATTTTTTTTCCACATATTATTGTCATACAGTACTGTAAGTTTTTTAAAAGAGAACATTTATATTTGAATTATAAGTATTTATTATTTGTGTTTTCTGGTAAAAATTTAGTTTCGGTCATCCCTGTACTATATACTGTACATATCCGGTAAAATTGCAGTGTCGGCCAATATGCCCTAGTAGTTTAGAAACTAGAAATGGGGTTAGAAATACTCCCAATAAGGAAATCTAAAGGTTGGGGATGGTTAAAACAGTGGGCCGTTTATTGGCCGAAACTGCAATAATACCAGATATCCAAACAATGTTTTTCCTATGGTTTTTGATGTGCTTTGAATTATATTGATTATTTTTATCATAAATCACTATTTTTTTTTATCGTTCCCTCTCCCTTATCCAACGGTAATGGATAGGGTTGCCAGACGTCCTGTATAAAGGAGATTGTCCCATATTTCAATGCTTTGTCCCCAAAAAGTTTGCCGGGACGCATAATTGTCCCATACTTCATTGGTGGAAGCCAAGAAGGGTAGCAGTAACCTGCCACAGCATAGGTCATGGCAAGTCTTGTAATAAAATTCTGTCCATTGACAATGAGTTTTAAAACTAACCATAAATATTTGCCTTTTTTATGGACAAATGTAATGAGTACAGACTAAAGAGGAGTACAAAACAAGGTGTATATATACAGAGGAGGGTGAGACCAGGTCCACAATGGTCAGGTATTAGGTAATGACCCTACTAATCTTTAAATAGCACGGCAACGGTCGGTAGTCAGGTCAGAGGGTAAGGTGACCCAACCTTCTCATGAACACTTTCCCAATGTCAGGAGTAAAAATGTATACAATATGCTAATGACATGAACTAAACCAGCAGTTGAAGAAAAGTATCTGCTGTTTAAATGGTCTTTTATTTGGAAAAATATTCCATGTAAATACTGTATATGGATCCTCACCAGAGAGACTTCATATAGTTAGTGTGCAGACATTTGTTTACAAGGCATATACTCAACTATTATGGAAATGAAGACATGTTAGGTTAGGTTAGATTAGGTTCATCTTGTGAGCAAATGTCATGGAACCCATATACTGTACAGTAGGTATATTCATGAAATTCTACCAACTAATTCAGAGACTAATAATGTTAAACATAGAACAAGATGGTAATTAAATGGTTTAAAAATATCCTCAATACAGTCTGCAATGTTAATTGCAAATTATTCCTGCATTTTTTAATGTTAAATATAAACTGTAATAATACTAAGGATAAGAATACAATGATAATGCTTATGTCAGAATATAGCCTTTCTTAAAAGCAGGCTCTGTTATAATATATGGATGATCAAGAGTCAAGTATTTAAAAAAAAATCATCCACAAATTTCACAAATACTGTATATTAATATGTAATATCCATGAATGTATGCAGAGTGTAAATTAAAAAAAATATATTAGGGCATACAGTATGTTATGATTTCTCCAAGGCATATTTTCAGAAATTTCCAGAAATTGCATTTTTTCTGGTCTGAGTAATTTGGGGATTTTACGAAAAGTCTCCAAATTTTTCTGTTCCGAGTCTGAGAACCAATTCCGAAGTTAGGCTAGGTAGCAAATTCCAAAATCTTCCCTGGAACCGAAAAAATTCCCCATCAATCATGATACCAAGATTTATTTCTTCAGTATTGGTGAAAGGTGAATAGTCAGCTGTATCTCCACTTGTAAGTGAAAATAAAGCCATTAATATTGTGTTAGTTAAATTTGCAAATTCTGAAACATCTTTATTTATGAAGGTTAATATTTATAAGTTTCCAACATCTACATAAATGATCTACATCATAATGTTAACCTAACCTACCTAACTTAACCTAATTGGAAACTGACTTGACTATCATAAAATAAAGTACTCGTATACTGTTTTTCATATTTTAAAGGTTGGATTAAGGGCAAATTCACTTAGGCTAATTTCTTGTTACAGTTAATTAGTCAAACCTGACATATTTCTGTTGTAATCATTAGAATGTATATCACATTTATTGAAGATTCATAATTTCATTATCTTTGAATATCCAAGAATTGTAATAATAAACCAATTAAAGGTAAAGGGAGTCATACCTGTGATTACTTTCTACAATTATTACATCTAGCTGTAACTGAGTGAGCAGCAAGGTGAGTTAGGTAAGATACAAGGAGTTTAAAGATGAAATTGTAGTACAGTCTCTCCTCGACTTACGACGGGGTTCCGTCCCGACGACCTGGTCGTAAGTCGAGGAGAGACTGTATGTAATAACTGAAATATTGTTATTGACTTCTTTTGGTATTAAACAATATATTTTGGTGCTAATTTTTTCCTCTTACATAAAGTAGCTTTAGTGTACAGGGCGAAACATCTATCATGAAGTGATTGTCATTTGAACTTTACAGAGTCTGAATTTGTAAAAAAACAAAACTAATGATTTTTATCTACTCATAATCAATTTGGTTTAGGTCATCCACCTACTTGGCATTTGAAAAAAAACATAATTTCAATGTAATCAAACCTAACCTAACCCAACTTAACTAATCTAACGTAACCAAACTTAACTGGTAAAAATCGGTCAACTTAAAATCATTAAATTCGCTGGATGGCCAAAAAGATAATAATATCATCAATTTCATTTACTTTAGAAGGACTTATTCATTTTTGTTGAAATCATGGACATGCAAAGCCAATATATCTGCACTTGATTCTACCACTGTCTGGCAAAGTGAATTATTATCACCACTCCAAATGTTGCTCAAAGGTGGGAAGGTAGTTCTTTTTTGCAATACATTGAATCACTAAGGGAATTAAAAAAAAGAACATGAATTTGTCACTGAATTTATCTTATTCGTAACAAATTGTGGTTAAACTGATACACAAATGAAACATGCCTGGGAACTACCTGTCACTGATTACCTGGCATATTTGGACTTATTAAAATATGAAATTTAGGCTACTAGTATTTATAGTAAGGAAATGATTATTTTGGTAGTGCTGGACGGGTATTAATTGCGCTCATTACAAAAATTGGGTCGATATTATTTGATAAGGGACGTCATTCACCATCCCAGATGGAGCAGTTCTCATTACTCTTCAAGTAGACCACTTACGAATTTTTTTTAGCTTAATTTGGTTTCCATGTAATTCTACACATAAATTATTTGGATTAGTTATCTTAAAGGCTTCCCTTTTATGATGCTTAGGAAAATTTGAAGGATATAAGCGGCGATGAGGCAAGTAGAGGCTGGCGGGATTGTTCCTAAACAAACATGGAATTCTTTTAAAAAGAACACTACAATTCTTCATGTGCTGTTCTATATGGAGGATATCTTATAAAAAATATTATTCCTTAACAGATTTATACATTTTATGTGCATCCAATTCAATTTTCTTTCTTTTGATTTCAAAATATAGTTCCATCGTAGTGGTCATCGGGCGGGGGTATGAGTACCATGAAATTCTCCCACGATCCAATAATGAATCGTACATATTTCTTTCTTTTTTTTTTTTTATGCCCAGAACGTTTCTTGTACAACAACTATGGGGCTACTACAGCATGGTAATACACCACGGAGCTTCTTGCAATTGGCCCTGAATCTCGGCAGACATTTCTTGTAGCCCACAGAGATCCTTCTGCTGCTCTTCACAGTCCGCTTGGTTCTTGATTTCCCGAAATAACTTGGCGTCATCGGCAAACACTTGTATGGAGGAGTGTACAACGTCAGGCATGTCATTTATGAAACAAACAAACAACAGCGGGCCCAATACACTGTCCTGTGGTACCCCGCTTGTGACAGGTACGGATGATGATTTCGCGCCATTAATCACCACACACTGCTTGCGGTCATGTGGAAAGTCTTCTATCCAGGCTAGGACATTTCCCCGGATTCCGTACCCTTCCAGTTTGATTTTCAGCCTTTCGTGGGGTACACTGTTGAAAGCCTTGGCAAAATCTAGGTACATATTGTCAATATTACCACCCCATTCCAGAATACTGTATGGGTCTAAATATCCAATACCTTGAGCACTTGTGTTAAGCAGGAGCGCCCCAGCATAAAACTGTGTTGACAATCCTTTACAAGGTTGTTTCGTAGTAGATGTTCCATTGCGGCATCTCTGATAATGCTCTCAAGCACTTTACATATTATGCTGGTCAGGCTCACCGGTCTATAGTTGTTCGTGGAGTGTTGATCGCCCTTCTTGAAGATTGGACTTACATAAGCCACTTTCCATTCACTGGGACCTTTTGTTCATCCAGGCATTTACAAAACAGGATCTTCAGGGGCTCGGCAAGCTCGTTGCACAACACTCTTAGCACTCTAGGGTCCACCATGTCAGGGCCGGGACTCTTATGGACCTTTAGCCTGGACAGTTTATTTCTAATACCCTCTTCTGTGAACGCAATGTGGGTCAGTGCTGTGTCGAACCGTCTGTCCTCAAATGCAGGAAGGTTAATTGCATCCTCACTTGTGAACACCGAGGAAAAGAAGCTGTTGAATGCCTCAGCTTTATCCGGATTATAATCTGCGTAACTATCATCTTCAAGCCTCAGGTCTGATACCCCTACTCGCGCTTTTAATTTCGACTTTGCATAGCGGTAAAATGCCTTTGGGTTTGACTTGACCTCGCTTGCAACCAGCCTCTGGAACTCCTTTTCAGCCCTTCTACCCTCTATCTTTGCTTGGTTTCTGGCTCTTGCATACATCCTCCTGTCCTGCTCATCGTTTGACCCAACCCGTCTTGAATTTCTGGGTTTTCTTCTTAAGTGTCGATTGCCGCGTGGTTCAGGGTACATTGGATTTTAGTTGTTATTTATATGAAAATGTAATTTTATTTTACCTTTTTTACTCTTTGTTGTAAATGTAAATATAATAATGGTGTAAATTGAATTGCGTCCTAAATTATCCAGGGTTTTAAATGCAAGCCATCATTATTGGTGGCTTTCCTGTACTGTCATTCTAATACGCTGCAATTTTCAACATTTCTTGCTTCCTAACTTCAATAAATTCACTTTCTGTGAGGTTATTCACAAAACTTTGGAATTAATGGCGTATTGGCAGGCGCTGAAAAGCAAGTGCAATTGTTGAAAGGTCTAATAAATGCTTTCACTTTTACAGGAATTATGCAGCCACTATCGCCATTAATTATACAAATATACCACACTGGTGTCAACAGATACAGGATAGAAAATTGTGAGAGAGATGGTGTAGGCAGTCTTTTCATGAAACAGATATGTGAGCACCTCTGTATACGACAGGTACTGTATTGTTGTTATCAGCTTGTTTTAAATTTTTTTGAAATAAAGGCTTTTACTCCTGTAAGAAATGAAGAGTGAGTTTATGATCCAATGTCTGTCCAAAGCAAGTTGTGTATTATACCTTAAGTGTGTGAGGTTAAATCTTGGAACACCAGCTGGCACTAACAGGTTAATTCTTTGTGAATTGATGCTGAAACTAGAACCTTAAAAAGGCTTTTGGAAACAGCAGTCACCACTGAAGGTCAAAGGCAGTAAGTTCACATCAGCCTGTGCACACTGTGCCTGTCACTTGGTCTGGACATAAACTGTCATTCTGGGTTCTAGCCACCTTCCACTACTGTGCAGATATTTGTCTGCTCCCCTAGGGTGCCTAAAAGTTAAACTGATCCCCTAGGTTGCATAATTCATCTCCAGGGGTACCTAAAGTTCAATTCATCTCCAGGGGTACCTAAAGTTCAATTCATCTCCAGGGGTACCTAAAGTTCAATTCATCTCCAGGGGTACCTAAAGTTCAATTCATCTCCAGGGGTACCTAAAGTTCAATTCATCTCCAGGGGTACCTAAAGTTCAATTCATCTCCAGGGGTACCTAAAGTTCAATTCATCTCCAGGGGTACCTAAAGTTCAATTCATCTCCAGGGGTACCTAAAGTTCAATTCATCTCCAGGGGTACCTAAAGTTCAATTCATCTCCAGGGGTACCTAAAGTTCAATTCATCTCCAGGGGTACCTAATGTTCAATTCATCTCCAGGGGTACCTGAAGTTCAATTCATCTCCAGGGGTACCTGAAGTTCAATTCATCTCCAGGGGTACCTAAAGTTCAATTCATCTCCAGGGGTACCTAAAGTTCAATTCATCTCCAGGGATACCTAAAGTTCAATTCATCTCCAGGGGTACCTAAAGTTCAATTTATCTCCAAGGGTACCTAAAGTTCAATTCATCTCCAGGGATACCTAAAGTTCAATTCATCTCCAGGGATACCTAAAGTTCAATTCATCTCCAGGGGTACCTAAAGTTCAATTGATTTAATCTCCATGTTTACCTAAAGTTCAGTTGATCCCATGGTAGTGTGGTATATTAACTCCTTCACTACAGGGAACACCACTTTTGAATTTTAAAATTTTATTTGACAAATGTCAGATAAGTTTATACAGTAGAGTGAGACCCCTGTATACATGATTGATATATTCACTTTTATGATTTAATATTTTTGTCTATGCAGTGGTGGATATTTAATTTAACCCGTCTGTGTATCAGGGCGTACAGTTGTGTGTCTTACCTTGGGTTTCTACTCAGGGTAAGTAAAAATTATCTGTTGGAGAACAATACCAATTTGTAGGCTCTTGAAATGAATTAATTGAACTACAGTATTGTATATATGTTGGGTGTTGTTTATATGTAGGCATAGTACTTGTATTACTGCCTAGTAGTGTAGTTAGAAGGCATACTGGTAGAAGTATAAGTTGAGTAGTTAACTCTATGAACCCAAATCCCTCTAGCAGACAAATGTACTGTACCTTACTTTCTTGTGTTTATTTTCTTTTCTTGAGGGGAGATAAACTCGTGGGTACAAAATATAAGAGTTCTTACTTTGTAATGTTGAGCAGAAGGCTAGAAGAGGCATGTTGCCAAGTTAGATGGCTGTGTGTGCTGGTAGAATGACAACAAGACCCACCACTCCACATAAGTGTAATTTAAGAGATGTAATAATGTTTCAATTGGTGCCACTGTGTGTCGAAATACTTTACAACCAGCCATCTCGGTAGACATACAATAAGTTTTAAATTAGTGATAAAGATACATTAACAAGAATCAAGACATACTAATATGGGGGGGGGGGGGGGGACTCTTGTGCGTGGTTATCGCTTACGCGTTTGGTTGAGATGTGAAAACAGTTGTAGCTGGCGCGGAAAGCCATGGGTAGCGGTATATCATTAATTTAAATGATCTTCTGTTTACTTAGGTTAATTTGACAAAAAGAGAGCTCTGGGTCACTTGAATTATGGAAAAATCCAGTGGTTGAGAATTTGTGGGTGCTGGTGGCATTGTTAGGTAGAGCAGGAGCGATCAGCTGATACCTCTTTGTACTGTAAACAAGAGACCACAATAACTCATCTGGAATTGAGTGTTGGATTTTTTGGGGGGGAAATTCATGATTTTTTTATAGTGTTTTATTAACACTTGGGTTCAGGTAGAGACTCCGCGAGATGCTTGGGTCTAGCCTGTTACCTCACTACACTTGACTGCACCACACAAGAGATAACTGTACATAATGAGTCATAGCAAGCTTGCTAATTGTGATAAATGGTTGGGATTTGTTGCAGTAGCATTGTAAATAAATTATCTACAAACAGTTTTATAAAAGTAATCACGTTAAAATAATTATTTCTATATGTAAGCGCGAGTAGAAGGCATCAGGGGGCACCAAACTATCACCACATGATGCAATTTCCTTGCACTTTTTCATTTTCCCACCCCTCCACCCTTGCCAGCAATATGAGGCACTGTTCAAAGCTCTTTACAACACTGTTATGAATAAATGAAATCGGCACAAACCGCGAGAAAATGAGTGGGAACTTTGGTAATATAACCTTAGAGGGCAGTCTACATAGTTGCCAGATCGCACCAACCGTGCCAAATGTGTGTAGTGTATTGACCAACACTGGAGCAGGTTCAGGTACATTCAGGAGTCGGTGCATGCCCAGTACTTGCCAACAGTGCGTAACGGAGACGTGACCGATCGCCCAAGCGGCTAACGAGCCGATCAGTGGTGAAGAGGATAAAATAAAAAAAAAATATTTTATTTTATTTTTTTACTTTGTATGCAAATTTATGTATGAAACCCCAAAAGCAACAATTTATATCATACAGTAAACCCTCCAGTTTGGCGACTGATTGGTGCCGAAAAAACCTCGCCAAACCAGAGGGCTTAATCCAATGGGAAAAAGCCTAATTGGTACCGAGGGGCCACCCAAAGCTTAAAATTTTTCCTATTTTCCCCACACATAACCTGTATTTTAATGTTAAAAGAGAATGAATAATTAGTTAATCAACATAAACATAGAAAACTCACCTTAAATTTAAAGTTGAGGAGCTTAATGTACACTAAGCTGGGGAAGGAAGGCTAACATCTGTCGTCCCCCTCTCCTCCACCACCACTTACTTAAAGCCTTCACAATAAAA
Organism: Homarus gammarus; assembly: GCA_958450375.1. Classification (NCBI taxonomy): domain Eukaryota; kingdom Metazoa; phylum Arthropoda; class Malacostraca; order Decapoda; family Nephropidae; genus Homarus; species Homarus gammarus. The sequence goes on along the minus strand of CAUDMG010002480.1, from coordinate 4,293,911 downwards.
GTTCTCTGGCAGGCTAGCTAGGTTGAGACAATCTTCTTCCCCTTCATCTTCAATTGCTTCACTCACTTGCCTATTTTCTTCTTGTTTGTGGCTCAAGTAACGAGTGATCAGATCTTGTTTGTGGTCATTTACTTTCCTGTTATATTTTTCTTGGTAGCAACTGTATGTATATTATGTATGCTGGATTATATATTATGTATGTATATTATGTATGTGCTCCATTTATGTAGCTAGCAGCGTGTGGCAATGTTATTACCATATCCCACATGCTTAATTAATGTGCCTGGCGACGTATGGAAACTGCTAATGTATCACTTGCCATACGTCGTCTATAGCAGTTGACAAGGAGCCTAGCCAAGGGAGAGTGCTGCTTCCCTCTGTGTACATACTCTTATCCAGTAAACCGAACCTACAAAACTATACAGGTGTTTGTGTTCTCTCCTGTATATAGAACTTATTATTCAGAACCTAACATGGCGCAGTGCGTAGTCTTACTGGATAATTACGAGTGATAGTGCAAAGTCTGTGGAAAGCCGGCGTACGGACTCCTCCCGCCTTGGGTCAATTCCCGCGTGTCATCCCTCCTCGAAGAATTTCGCAACTTTGAGCAGTGTCAGTGACAGTGATTTTCTGTGAAGTGTTTAGTGCATTGTGTTTCGTGCCATTCATGTGTGACCTTGTTCTAAAGGATTCCCAAGGTATACGGCACGTTCTGGGCATTTGTAAGGAGTAGAGTTCAGTGCACCCGTCTCTGACCGCGTTCTGAGGGTAACTGGACTGACTGGGAGTTGCCGCGCCTCTCCCTCCACCCCCCCTCACAGCTGGGGCGAGACGCTTTGCCCGCCCGGGACACACACTCACGCACATACATGTACTAACACTCGCTGACCGCGCGGCTTCCTTATATATATTTTATATATATAACCTACTTATCTGTGTATTTAATTAATATTTTGTCTGAAATCTTGTTGATACGACGGGCTGACCGGTCAACACTGATTTAAGACATAGTACACAGAGGAAGTAGTTATGTCTCATGCCTTACGTAGCCGTGGACCCAGCGCCTGGATGAGTCAGGCGGGTGATAGCCCCGCAGAGATGGATGACCAGGCCGGCCACGACGCTCCAGCCCCCACATCGCGCAGTCCCTCACCTCAATATTCAGCGTTGTCTCCAGAGATAATTGCTTTACTGAAGTTTATGAGAGATGAGAAACGCGAGGATGAAGCCCACAGACGTTTGGCGGATGAGCACAGAAGGCAAGCAGAGGCAGAACGAGACCACCAACGGAGATTGGAAGACAGTGAACGGTTTGAAGCCTTGATATCTCGCCTCACTGTTAACCAAGCCCCTGGCTCTAACACTGCCTCGGTACTGACTGGTTCAGATACCTCATCCATGCTTCCTTCACGCCCCCCAGCCCCACCTAAAGCAGCAGCTCAAACGCCGCCCATCTTGAAGCCTGATGAGACTTTCCAGACTTTTCGTGAATGGCGGCGACGGTGGACTGATTATTCTACAATGGTGGATCTCCAGAGTTTGTCACAGCCTAAACAACTCATCCAGCTGCATATGTGCCTGTCCTTGGAAATTCAGCGTGTCTTGGAACATACGTTGCAGGTACCCCCAACCTCTTTGCTGTCTGTAGAGGAGGTACTGGACGTTCTACAACGGCACATCAAAGGACAGCAGAATGAAGCTCTGCGCAGGAGGGAATTGTTTAGCTGCAGACAGATGGAGGGTGAGTCTTTTGATGCCTTTTACGTGCGTCTTAAGAGAGCCTCGGAAGAGGTAGATATATGTCCAGGCCACCACCAGCAGTGCGAGGAGACCCAGTTGAGGCAGGTGATCCTGATGGGTGTTAAGGACGAGGAACTTGTCCAACGCCTCACCTCCCTCGACTCTTCCTCTTCTCTTAAGGATGTGTTGACGATATGTCGCTCCTATGAGGCTGCCAGGTGTGCCACCTCTGCCATCCGTGCTCCCCCTACAGCTGTACGCGCTGTGTCCCGGTGCAAGAAGGACAAGAAGTCTGTTCCTACGCCTTCGCCCACCACGTCCACGCCCGATTTATTTTGCAACAACTGTGGTAAGCAGCACGGAACACAGGTGTGTCCAGCTGCTCAGTCTACCTGCAACAGTTGTGACCGTAAGGGCCACTGGTCACTCACAGTACGGTGCCCAGCCAAACGCGTCCAGTGCAATGTGTGTGGTCGTCTGGGCCACTATGACAAGTGTTGCCCTTCCAACATACCCAAGAGACCGCGTCGGCGGAAGCTTCAGCCCCCTTCCACCAGAGAGGGCCGCCCACAGCCTTCCAATCAGAGGCACGACGACTCCTGACAACGCTCGAGCCACATTAGGAATGTGTGCTCCCCCCCCCGCGTCCCAGGACCAAAGTCCCCCAGTACATCAGCGTCATCGTGACCTACGGCGGTGTGTCATCCCGTCTTCAGATGTTGCCCGACACCGGCGCTGATGCTACAGTCATCTGTCCCCAGCATTTGCAATGCTTGGGGCTCTCTCCACGTGATCTAGGACCGCCCCCCAAGGATCTCCGCTTTATGGCAGATGGTTCACAGATGACCCCGGCCCTAGGTTCACTCTATGCACACGTCACCTTTGGCAACAGGTCGTGTCAAGCCTGGATTGATGTGCATAATGGCGTCCCGACTCCTTTGCCGTCCTACAGACATTGCCAAGAGTTGGCCATCATCTCCCAGGACTTCCCAACACCGATTCTCGAGGTAAAACACGCCAACAGGGTGCACGAAGGGAGCAGCAACTACCCTGCTGCCGCCCTACCCCTACCTCTGGCCAGTGACACCTCTCCTTCGGTAGTTGTCCCTGCTGCTTCAAGTCTCCACGCCTTGGCTCGCCTCCACGACAGTCACTGTGGAGCCGAGGCCACCAAACGGCGTGCAAGACAGACTGTGTTCCGGCCTGGCATCGACCCCGACATCTCCAATGCTGTCCAGGTGTGTAAGCCCCGCCGCGTATTACAACCCAGCCAGCAGCAGGAATCCTTTATGAGTGACGACAACCCCACCCGCCCCTTTGAGTCTGTGTCGGCCGACTTTTTCTGTGTGTCAGGAAAGTCCTTCCTCGTTATCGTCGACCGTCTCTCTGGTTAGCCGGTTGTCATCAAGTGCGGTAATGACACGACGTCTGCCGCCACCATCAGCAAGTTCCGCCACTACTTCCGTGACGTGGGCGTTCCTGCACGCCTGCGAACCGACGGAGGGCCTCAGTTCACAAGCCGGGACTTTGCTGTGTTCCTTGACCGATGGGGAGTCCGGCATGTGTTGTCATCGCCCCATTACCCGCAGTCCAACGGCCACGCTGAGGCTGCTGTCAAATCCCTGTAGCACCTCATCCTTAAGGTGGCCCCTTCTGGGAACATTGACTGCGAGGCCTTCGACAGGGGTCTTCTTGAACTCCGCAACACACCTAACTACACCGGACGCTCCCCTGCCCAGGTTTTGTATGGACGCCCCCTCCGTTCTTGTGTCCCTGCTCACCCTCAATCCTTCTCCAAGGAGTGGCAGGCCAAGACAGAGGATTGTGATCGCCGAGCCGCCGAACGTGTTCAGGACGTCGCCGCCCGCTACAACGACCACGCCCGTTCTCTCCCCAGGTTGAGTGTCGGCACCCAAGTCCGTGTTCAGGACCCGACCTCCCTACGTTGGGACAAAGTAGGCGTAGTCATGGGCCTCGGCAGGTCACGGGACTACCAGGTGCGGTTACCCAGTGGTCGTGTGTGGTGGAGGAACCGCCGTTTTCTCCGACCCGTAACAATGCCTTCCGCTGGCCCCGCCACCAGTGTTGAGTCCCATACCCTTCCCAGTGATGAAGTCCCTCGACGCTCAGAGCGGATCCAAAAGAAAAGGTCCGCTCAAGACTTTGCTATGAGCGTATAGGGGGGAGGGAGGTGTATGTATATTATGTATGCTGGATTATATATTATGTATGTATATTATGTATGTGCTCCATTTATGTAGCTAGCAGCGTGTGGCAATGTTATTACCATATCCCACATGCTTAATTAATGTGCCTGGCGACGTATGGAAGCTGCTAATGTATCACTTGCCATACGTCGTCTATAGCAGTTGACAAGGAGCCTAGCCAAGGGAGAGTGCTGCTTCCCTCTGTGTACATACTCTTATCCAGTAAACCGAACCTACAAAACTATACAGGTGTTTGTGTTCTCTCCTGTATATAGAACTTATTATTCAGAACCTAACAGCAACCTCATATTTTATTAAGTAAACCCATCACCATCTCATGGGCATCATAGTTTGGTTCAACCAACAACATCTGCTCTTTAATGTTGTCACAAACACCTAGGAACATGGACAGATCACGAGTTGTTGGCTCCTTCGGTTGTTGCACAATTTGTGGGGGCGTTTCTTGCTGAACTTGGTTTTCTTCTCCCAGCATCTCATCAATGTTTTCTGGGGCCTTATCTGCGCCTAAAAATTCGTTTCTTTGGTCCTCGTTCATGCTATTGAAGCCAGGGCTGGGATACTTTGGGCTGACTGAACTGTCTCCCTGTCGCTGGCGGCTATCCTGTGACTTGGCAAGATGAGGGAGTAGTGGCATCCAGGCGTGGTGAACTGTTGCATTCGTTATCTGGTTCCAGGCTGACACCAGATAATTGACTGCTTCATGAATATTGAATTTTTTCCAAAAGTCCTGGACAGTCACAACTTCTACCTGTTCATTCAAGGGAGAGGCCGGGGAGGAAGGAGGGTGAGGGTGCGTTGTCTGCTTCATCTGCCTCGCTACCACTTTCCCTCTCTATCTCCCTCATTTCATCCTGGTTGTCAGTCTGCCTCCCTAGCCAGTCATGCACTTGTTTATAAAATATCAACTTTATGTTGTCTATGATCTCTTGGTCAAGGGGTTGAATTTTGCTGGTTGGACTAGGAGGTAAAATACACACCTGGACATTTGGTTGCCAGCCTACAAGATACTTGGCATACCCAGAGGCATTATCAAGAAAGTGCAATATTTTGAATGCCAGGTTCTTTCGCTTGCAATTTTCCTTTGCCTCGCACACAAACATGTCATCAAACCATTCCACCGATAGAAGAGCATTCATTGGTATTGTTACGCTAATGGACATTGAGTTTGTTCATATCAAAATTTTTATAAGCAAGGGGGCGGGCTGCATGGTAAATAATAAGGGGTTTCATTTTGTGGTCACCTGTTGCATTGCAACACAACATAACACTAGCTCGATCCTTGGCTATCTTAACACCTTGGGCTTGTTTTTCATTCTTTGAAATAAATGTTGCCCTTGGTGACCGCTTCCAATAGAGGCCTGTTTCCTCACAATTGTGTATCTGGTCAAGTGTATAGCCGCTGCCTTCCACAATCTGTCTTGCTACTTCTGGGAAAGATGCTGCTGCAACCTCATCAGCAGACGAGATTTCACCTTGGTATAACGAATATTTCACACCACACCGGCGCTTGAATTTGTCCAGCCAGCCTTTTGAAGCCACAAATGAAGGAGGGTTGATTATCTTCTTATTTTACAAATACAGTAGCTGCATAGAAAAGTCTGGCCTGATCCCTAATCTGAGGCCCACTGACACTGGCTTTGTCCTTAGATCTACGGGAAATCCATCTCTTTATAAAGTGTTCAGTCATCACAATTAAGCGGTTTTTGTCTGTTGTTTCTTTCAATGTACATGCAGCTCCACCTCTCCACAACCAAAGTATTTTTCATCCATATTTATACGTTTCTTCACTTCATCATTCTTTTTCCTTATTCCTCTCACAGTTGACTCGGGGCAATTCATTAACTTTACTCTCTCACTTGTTTTCATTCCACACTCAATCATATCCACAATGAGTACTTTTTCATTTTCTTCTCAACTCGATACTCAAAAAAATTTTTTTTGTCTGTTTCTACCCTATCATTTGAACCGCCCGGGCGCGCAGACGGTCTTTCACCACCACTATCATCCCCTCCAATCCCCCCAGCTACTTTTGAGGCCATTAATCCACGCGAGAACACCGCGCCAAGTGAGAGGGCATAAAAGAAAAGTTACACAAAGGCCAAGGTCACTCAAACAACCTGCTGGAATATGGGCTGACGCGGCCAAAATGGCTGCCTGAACAGCTGACTGGCGCTTTGTGCTCGGTAAATACTCGCCAATAATATTCACCAGTAGTATTAAGCGAAATTTATCTTGAACTTATTATTCTACAATTATTAGTTGTGATTGCATTTAAATATAAACTCTCGCCAAAGATGAGTGTTTGGTCGCCAAAATGGAGGGCAGGGTATTTTTAATTTTGACCGCCAACTTTGAATTTGACAAACAGATAGTCACCAAACTGGAGGGTTTACTGTATACAGTTTTGCATATGAAAATACTGTACAGTGTTAACCCTGCACCAAATGAACCTAAATAATATGGGAAATATGATGAAATTGCTTGTTGTCATTATAAAGGGATCGCGGGATGACGAGTGCAGTAGGTAGTGAGTTGTTCTCTCCTCACCGATTACACACCTAAACGTAATTTTGTATCTTAATATACAAGTAATTCATATTTTATTCCTAAAATTCATTCATTTTATATCTATTTCATAATATATTCCAATAATAATTTCACATTCATTCCGAATTCAGATTGTTTAATTCAATTTTAAAAACGTGTACAGATTAAGACAAAATCTGAATTAACGTGGGTACAATCTACTGTATAGTATTACTTTTGCTTTATTCAAGAATTCTTCAGGTCATGAGACCCAGTAATGACCCGCCCCAAAAATGCATCAGGTCAGTAATATGAGACCACTAATCCCTCACTTTTTTCTCAAACAGAATGTTGCTTTCTTGTCGCTGTTTTCTATTTTTTTTTTTTTTCTCTATTTCTTTCTCTTTTTCTCTATTTCTTTCTCTTTTTCATTCTTTGCATGATTTGTCATACCTTATCTCTTATTCTTGTTATTATTTACTTAAACAATTGTTAGGTAGGAGGTGGAGGAGTGAGTGGTAGTGCATAACAAAGACGTGAGCGACTGCTAATGAGCCGATCAGTGATGAAGAGGATAAAAGTAAAAAGAGGCAGGGTGTGGTGGGAGGGAGGGAGGGTGGGTTGATATGCCCCCCCCCCACCACACACACACACACACAATGATAGCTTGTCCTTTTCTCTTTGTAACCGAGTGCATGTGCCTGGCTGTTAGTTCAAGCTCATTCACTTGTGTTTTTATTTATTCATTATTATATTTTTACTCTAAAATATGAGTAAAATACCCCAAGAAATCCTAATTATCCTAGATGATGCAAAATTTTTGCTGACCCTAAATTTTACCCTAAAGGTCTGATTACCCTAACCTGGGGTAAAAAAAAAATCGGATTTGTGAATTTTGGATAAGGGATACCCAAGCTGAAGTTCCTATTTATTGTAATTGAATACTTAACTACTGTAATTTAGTATCTAACTTCTGTACAGGATTGTAAATTAGTACTACCTAACAACTAAATTAGTACCCAACTACTGTGCAGCACTGTAAATTAATAACTAACCACTGTAAATTAGTACACAACTAGTGTAATTTAGTACCCAATTATAGTATGTACTGTACTATAAATTAGTATCTAACCACTGTAAATTAGTACACTACTTAACTACTGTAATTTAGTACCCAACTACGGTGCTGTAGATTAGTACCAAACTGTTGTAAATTAGTGTAAGAATAGAATATTTGTAAAAGCAAATACGGTATATTGTACGTAGAATGAATACTGTATTCATATATAGTAGTGAGGGATACTTGTACAAGAATATTTCTTTTGTTCTTTCTTTAATTTTTGTGTTTGATAGTTCTTTCTATTTCAGCGTGAGGTATTTGGGTTCAGATTCAAACACAGAAAGAGTCACAATACAATGATGTGGGCCCAGCTAGATCGCCGCCTATTCAATCAAGTAAATGGAGTGGAAGAATCCCTAGATTTAGTATTTGATGTGCTGCACTACATGACAAATTTTAAGGTGGTGACGGACCTATGTGCATTGTGAGTTTTGCCATAGCTGGTGATGTGTACTGAATCTGTGTATGAGGATAGGTAAAAATTGGGAATAAAGGGATGGGAATTATAGTGTAAGATTTAAGATATGCTGTATTAATTATTTCATTCTGTAAGCATAGTAATAGGTTAACAAAATAGAAAACCTATGAGGAATAAAGTGGCCAGTACTGTACTGTAGTCCTCTTATTGAGTGTGTGTATCATAAACTAACTTGTTATAATATACACTAGAGGTAGTACAGTACAGTGCAGATTATTGATTATATGGCAAGCTTGGTACCAGAAGTTAGTAAATTGAGGAGTTTCCAAATTTTGGAAATAATACTTAGAATGTACAATACTTTACTGTACATGACATATTAAATCAAGTCTGCCAAGAGTTAGAGGATTTAGTCCTCAGATGACTCCAGAATGAAATGTAGATAATCAGTACAGTACTGTATGAGTTGTATTCACAGTCAACATACCCAACGGTGAGCCTGACCATCGAGAACCTGAAGCTCGTGGAGGCAGGCGTTAATCAAGAATGTGTTTAGAGCATTACGACGAGTCAAGATCCTCAACCACCGGGTAGAGCTACCAACGTGTGCAAATTGGTAGGATGGCCGGCGGTTGATATATCGCCAGTCAGCTGTCACACATAAACAAATGGCACTTGATTTAATGTGTTTAAGGATTTTAATATCAGTACATTCTGTTTTACCTCATTTTTGTTACTCATCCTTGATTATTGTGCCCATTGGTTCTCAGCTGCAAGGTGCCACTTTAAAATAAGTGATAAGGATTATAATATTACATAATTTTTGCCACTTGTCAACTTTCTAGCCATTCAGCCAATTGGTCTATTCAGTGTTAGTAC
>CAUDMG010002480.1:3942500-4280000 GCA_958450375.1 Homarus gammarus | reverse complement strand
CAGCCAGTCCGGCACCCACATGTACAGAATTGCTGAAAATAAAATTCATACAGCAATAATATAGTTATAGTAAACCCACAATAACTCTGCACATATGGTGGCTCTGGCTGTACTGAGTTATCCCAAATTCTGACTTATTGAGGTACTTCCCCCTCCTACAAAAATACAACAATAAAAATTATCGTCCCATAAATGCATACATGTAATTACTAAATGTAACACTTACCAGCACTTTAGGAATAGAATCAGATAAAATAATGTCAATATAATTAGTTATTTGAAAATGGCATAATATAAAAATTTAACTATCATACGATTGAAAAAATTACTATCCAAGAAACAGCTTGCCAAAATTTCAGTCACACGTTGAGACATGAAGAAGACCCGTGCTAAGCGCTCAGAGTACGCCCCAACCAGCTGTACCCTAGGCAGCTGCCCCTCCCGCCCTACCCTAGTTATGGCACAGGTACTTACAACTGTTAGTATTGTTATAATGGTTGGTACTGTTATTACTGTTACTATTGTCATAACTGTTTGTGTTTTTTGTTACTACTCTTAGTACAGTATTGTTTCTACTGTTAGTACTGCTGCTATTGCTATTACTATTAGTACTGATACAACTGTTAGTACTGCTACTATTGTTCTTACTATTAGTACTGTTCCTACTGTTACAATTCTTAATATTATTTCTACTGTTTTTACCATTAGTACCCTTTGTAATGTTACTACTGTTATTATAGTAAAAAGTGAATCTTAGGATAGCACCAACATTAGGTACCGGGTATTTCAGATGACTTGAAAACCAGAGTTAAAAAGAAATATACTGTATATTTTTTATTTATTTATTTATTTTTTTTTTTTTGCAGACTGAACATCTATGAAATTATGAGAAAACAATTTGAGAAGGGTATAATAGTGACCAGCAAAGAAACTGCTGCTGTACTTCTGGCCATAATTGCACACGGTTAGTCCCTTCCACCAAGATTGGTTCCTCTGCCATTAGTAGAACATATTTGTTTTAGGTCATTCATATGTTGATAATGTTCTAATATAATACCCCCCAACAAATCAGCCTAGAACATAGTTTTATCTTTTCAAAATGTAACTTATGAGTGAAGAGATCAAACACGACTTATTTTGTTTGATCCTGTTTTTCCATAAGGTTCGTATAGCTTGAACTTCCTTGCAAAAGTATTTAACCATAAATAAAGAATGGTAATGATGTCATGCAATAACTTTGCTCTAATTAAATCTCAAAGTTTAACATTATTTCTGAATTTTCTTATTTGCATTGTTTAAAATAAACATTAAAGTGTTTCCACCATTTCTGACATTCATATACAGTACTGTATATACAGTACAGTGGTCCCTTGGTTAACGAACACAATTCGTTCCAGAAGGTCGTTCATTAACCGAAAACATTGTTTCAATGGGATTTTGGGTAATTGGTTCCAGCTCACCGAAAATTACATACAAACTAAGAATAAATGCAGTAAAGTACACTTACTTTGAGGTGTGCATGTAGAAGGCTCCTGGTTGATGATGATGGGAATTAGAAGTGGGGGTGGAGGAGAAGGGAGAAGAGAAGGCAGTGGGGTGGAAGAGAAATCACCCCATGCTTCATGCCGCCATTTCACCCATAAAATTTTAAGTTCACTTGGTGTAATTCAAGATTATTTTCTTTAAATCAACTTTATATATTGTCAATATGTAAAATAAATTTCAGAATGACCAATAATTGTACTGTAAAACTGTAAAAATAGTTTTTGTTCAAGAGAGTCTCAAGCAAGATGCTTCCTCCACTGAGCAGAGACACAAACTGACGCCATTCTGGGTGAGTCAAGTGGCTGTTTGGCACGCTAAAAACTAGTTCCCTGTACTTCAATTATGTTGAATAATTGTTAAAATGACTAAAAAAATTAATATAAGACTTGGAAAATTATTGAATAATACAACCTTCTTGATATTTACTCAAATGATAACGAATTTAAGCCCTAAAACCGATTACTGTATTGGCGGACTAATACTACAGCTGGTGAGCAGGCGAAAACGTGTTGACACGATTTCGTAAGGATTTCGTTAACCAAATTTTTTTTGTTAACCGAATTGAATATTCTTATGGAAGGTAATTCGTTAACCGAAATTTCGTTAAACGAGGGATCACTTTACTTGTACAGCGGTGTACAATATACAGTATTTTAGTCGATCTCTTTGTTTCATTCAAAAAATATCTCCGAAAGCTTCACTTGAAGTAAATTAGGATATTTTAACAAACTTTTTGGTGATTGAATTGTTTTAAAGAAATCTCGGAAGGCTTCTTTCAGAGTAAATCTTGATATGCAGTATTTTTGTATTTTTTTGTTTTAGTGTATTTTGTTAGTTTTGAGTGCATTACCATTTATGATATTTTTTAAAAAAATTTATTTTACTATATTTTATTTATTTATTTGTTTATTTATTTATTTATTTTAAAGAAATACTGTTTGTTTAGAACCTTCCACCTCAACTCCTTGATGGTACATGTAACTCACCCTAAGAGTATCTGATTTCTTGGCCTGAATATTAAAAAAAATCCTTTCCTTAACTTTATTCACATTACAAAAAGTTCAATGGTTTATCTCAATAAAGCAAGAAAAATTGAGTATAGTATACAGTGCTGTGAAAAGAAATTAATTAATTATTGTATTGGAGATAGCATGCTTGCCTCTCATCACTGAATTCTGAGCTCATATCCATGGGTCAGATGTGAAAAGGGTTGTTATCCAGTATGACTCTACCAAACACCTGTTTACACAAGCCACTGTCTTAGTAGAGATAATCTACAAACCTGTAGTGTGCATTAGGGTAACCAAAACCAAGTAACAGCTCAGAGAACTACTGGTGTCACATTCCAAATTCATGTATAAGTGATCTCCCCATTAACCAGAACAATTGGTGCAGAGCACTTTCGGGGATGAGAGATTTCCGGCTAACCAGACGACTTTCTCAAACCTGGAAAAATTCCCTATCCTCGGAATCTTTTCCGGTTACTGGGAAAGTTTCCGAGTGTAAACTATACACAAGCACAGACGGACACTAGCCCACTTCCCCAGAACATTTCTGGGTGCTGGGATGTTTTCCTTGAGTCTAAACTACTGGAGTCTGTAAATGCTGTTCAAATTAAGTTAGAAACTTCCTTTCTTTACTATAATTTACATAACAGTATGAGTAACTGGAGAACAGATTATCTCGACTGTTCGTCAACTTTTTTTTTTATGCGATTAGTGCGCCCAGGCACAGGTCACTGACTCATATCAGAGCCGGGGGGGGGGGATGTAATTGTAATAATAATAATTATTCATTATAAATACCTGTAAACTTTATAATATAAAATAATGATAATAATAATAACAACACTGTAATAATAATAATAATTATTCATTGTAAATATCTGTAAACTTTATAATAAAAAATAATGATAACAACAATAATAATAACCCCCCCAAAATAAATCATTAGTGAGAAATGATATATGTACAGGGTTTGTTGTGTTGTCAGTAGTAAGATAAACAATTGAGACACTGCAATTATGTGAAAATGAGGCAGAAAGTCAGATCAGTAACATGAGGCTTGGTCACAATTTTTGTGATGCCATATGGCAGCAGTCACCATCACTTGGTGTATCTTTTAAACAAGACACCACACTACAGTCAGTCCTCAACTTACGACGGGGTTAGGGATTGACGGCCAGGATGTAAGTCGAATTGGTCGTAAGTCAAAAATGCAAAAATAATACATAGAAAATCTAAAATGGGTGTCTATTTTTCTTCTCAGTACCACGAGAACTCTCACTTTTATGCGTGCTAGCCATTTTAAATGGAATTACAAACAAAAATTTTGTCAGTACACAGCGTGATCACTTACGTCAGGACTCGAAAATACGTAAATTGAAAAATATTTTACATGACTGCGGCGGTCGTATGTCCGGGTGGTCGTAAGTCGAGTAGTACCTGTACTCCTATACCTCGTACACTGGAGTACCAACAATACACGTCACTAAGGTCGGATATCGTTGCCAACACAGTTACGGGGTGAGCCGAGATCTCACCCACAGGCTCGCAGCCAAGCTCAGCTAGCCGCTGAGAGATTGTTGGCCTGGACGCATTCACGCCTGCGACGTAAACATGACCCGTTCATGCAGTGATGCTGTACGAGTCCACTGCTAAGTACAGATCACTTTGGGTGTGTTATTTGTCCGAGAATTCATATGTATACTCTCCTCAGTGCTATGTATGTTTAGAGCTAGCAAGAGTATGAGGTAAGCCACTTGTTCTTTGCGAATTGTGACAATGGTAGCTCTTCAGGAATTTAGTTGTGGGGCTGATGGTCCTATTCCTATTTACAAGCTACATTTTCAGGTAACCTGTTGGGTGGATGCTCCAGTGGACTATAGGTGTGATCACAGTGTTAGGTGGTTTTGTGAAAAGCACGTCATTTGTTTGTAAACTGGAAGCTGTATTGTATTTTACTGTGAAGTATCATGGGTGGAGCCATGAAGGTGATCTGTATATATATATATATATATATATATATATATATAGATATATATATATATATATATATATATACAGGTAGTCATCGACTTACGACCTAGATTGGTTACGGCCGCCCGGTCGTAAGTTGATCTGGTCGTAAGTCGGCCTATGTTATAATTACCTTACGTATATTATAATGTGTAATGATAATATAATCATCTTTAAGTCATATTTTATCAACATTTTCTTTGTTCATTATTGTTACGGTCGTCAGGTTTAAGTAAATCACTGCATACTACAGTACAATTTAATTACCTTACGTATATTATAATGTGTAATGATAATATAATCATCTTTAAGTTTCCTCTTGGTAGACATCTTGGGGGGGTGGTGGTTCAAGAAAAATTTCCAAGACAAAAGAAAGGCACAAGGCAAACAGACACGGAAGGAAGTGTGCTGTACCAGCGAGCGTGTTTGTAATTGAGCGCGGGGATGCGCGCGGCTCCAGCTCCCGGCAGCGCCAGGAGGCTGGGGCCAAAACTGTCGTACCGCCGGTCGTAAAGTCGAACAGACGTAAGTCGCCTAGGTCGTAAGTCGACGACTACCTGTATATATATATATATNTATATATANATATATATATATATATATATATATATATATATATATATATATATATATATAAGTTAACCCTCACTTTACGCGGTTCCACATTCCGCGTTTCCACGTTTACGCGGTGCCCTGCCGGAACCCAGGATGCTCACATTCCGTGGTGCGTGTACCCCTTTACGCGGAGAGTGGCTGGCGAGCCGCGCCATTTTTGGATCCAAACCTCCCGCCATCCGCCATGTTGTGTAAGCGGCGCGAACATGGTGCGCACAACGTCGCCCAGTCATCAAAACATTACCAGTTCTTCACCCGCCACCCACTACAGCCGGCCCAAGTCAGTGATAGTGATAATTATAGTGAGGATATGGACTTATATGAACTTTGGGGGGTTTGACAAAGAGGCCCTGCAAGCCTCTGTGGTGGATAGTGATACAAGTGACACAGGTGAGGGCCAATAATCTGCCCTCTGCCTCGGAACCAACCGCCCATCCCCGTGTGCCCAGCCATATTTTCTACTAATGTAAGTGTTAAAAAACCTAATATTATTGATATTTCTCTTAATTATTAATTGTGTGTGCATACCATCATAAAGTTAAGATAATATTTTTACTACAACATAGTTGTGTGTCGTCAAAAAGTGGAGTTTGGGGATCGGCCCGGACTCCATTTCAATTAATCCCATATGTTATGTTATTCACTTTACGCGTTACCCTCCGGGTTACATTAACCGCGTAAAGTGAGGGTTAACTGTATATATATATATATATATATATATATATATATATATATATATATATATATATATATATATATATATATATATATATATACTGTGATTTTTCATACTGTATAGACATTTATCGTACCTTTGGCATTGGTACGTTTCATCAGTTCACTTTTGAGTCCAAGTTTGAAATTCATTTACAGTTTCAGGATTTTTTAAACATTGTAAAAATATATTAGAAATGACCAGTAAACTCTTGATAACTCAGAATATATTGGGATGTAGCCATTCGGAGTTATGAAGACACTTTCCTCCCTGTCCTTTGTCCTACCCCAGTACCCAACTTTTTGGACAAAATTACCTACCATGATCAGAAAACTTAAAAAAAAAAAAACTTATACAGTATGCACAGCAGGCATAGAATGAGGTTAATTCAAGCTTGTGGTGCCATTTGGTTGGTGTCAGAGGTGATGGGGGGGGCTCACTGCTCATTTAGATAATACTGTATTTGTATTCACTTAAACACTACTCTACATGTTTACTAGTGAAATATTCCAATGAATGTAAAATGCAATTCACTTAACGATCTCTTGAAAAATTTAATTATGCTTACATACTGTACAGTTAGGTTATCACTGTCAATGTTAGTTTAATCATTGTCTGTTGAAAACGATTGTTGTGGTGGTTCTGGGCTAATGCGTAGGAAGGTGGAAGTGGTGTCTGAGGAAGAGTACCCAGAGGGCCCAGTCATCAGTACTGGTGGAAGGTTGATGCTGTCTGGGTCTCTGACTGAGGTTTAAAAATGCCCAATATTTTCCCCTGTTTATAGTTGCTGCGTTGACACTTGAAAACATCGGTCCTGACATCTCTCAATGTTGCATAGTGCTGCTCCAAATCAGGCAGCTGCTTAACTGCCTCCAAGGCCTACTCCAAGTGGGCTTGGTGCTTTGGAGTGGGGTCTTCATCTGCACTGTCATTGCTTGGTTCTTCTATGCCTTCCTGAGAGACACTAGCAGCAATTTCTTCTTCTTGTGTAATGGCGAAATCCCAACTCGTCCTTATCTCGCTCAAGGCAATCCACAATGTTATCCTCTGACATCCTGGTCTCGCCCCCTTTTAATTTGGTCACAAAATCATCGGACCTAAACCCGGCAAAGTCCACCTCAATCTCGGTACCTTTCAAGAGTTTGTTCCATGCATGAATGAGGTTTATTACATTGAAGCTTTTCCATGCCTCTGCTCAGTTAAGCACTGCATTTGGTCACTACCATGACCTAATCAGTAATTGTCACCTCAGTCCTAGACAAGTGACCTACCTACTTATAGGATTCTCCTGTTGGAACACCAGATCCCTAACAATCTGTCACTATCCTCAGAAGATCACCTTTTAAGGAGAACTGGTCAAGCATAGGGTTGCTAAGGACAAAAACTGAATTGAACAAACTAAGGGGGTATGGTGGAGTAGAGATTCTTCACTGAAAATTTACAGGATTCAATTGGTTTGGATATGTTGTCTTTTGCTATACCTAAGACCAGAACCTAGCTACTTCAGACTGCATAAAATTCCTCCATTTAAAACTGATCATAGGATGGGGACTCTAGACATCAGAGGAAACCTCCTTCAAGCTCCTGCTATATCTACCACATGAAAGGCTGAAAATTAAACTGGAAGGGTAAAGTATTCAGGGGAGCATCTTGGTATGGATCAGAGACTCCATGACTGCAAGTAGTGTGTGATGATTAATGGCACAAAAGGCAAGAGAATGTACCTAAGTTGTACAAACAGTAAGAAAGCATGAACTGAGACAATGTGAAAAGGACCTGTGTGCTGATAATGAACTTTAGTTTTTGGAACATTTTGAGAAGTTTGTGAACCAAACAACTACCTAAGCTAGAAGGTATTATAAGAAGGGTGCTCTTATAAGTATATGATTCATCCCTCACAATGCTCTTCAAAAGTGAGGTGCTTTCACATTTAGAGTCCTGTCACACCAAATGGTCCCCGAGATATACTAACCGTCAGTTGATTGAAAACTTTTGAACTGTTACCAGACTGGTGCCAGCACTATGGTGCCTCAATTACCCAGAGTGATAAGAATGCCAGCGGTTGCCTAGCTTATACTGTAGATACAAGTGTCAGGGCACTGCCAAGTACAGGTTGACAATCCCTTATCCGAAATCCTTGGGGCCAGAGGCATTTCGGAATTTTTCGGTTTTCATTTTTTTTTTTTTTTTTTTTTTTTTTTTTTTTTTTTTTAAAGCCTACCTGGGCACAAGTCACTGACCCACATTGGGGCCTGGGTGGCGAAAATATAATACAAATTATAAAAATAATAACAATTCATAGGTCTAGGTCGTGTTTCTCACTTTTGATGTTTTTTTTCATTCTTGTATTTCTTTATTATTATTATTATTTTATTATTGCAGTATTATTGTTATTATTATTAATTTTATTATACAGTCAACCCTCACTTTACGCGGTCCCACATTCCACGTTTACGCGGTGCCCTGCCGGAACCCAGGATGCGCACATTCCGCGGTGCGTGTACCCCTTTACGCGGAGAGCGGATGGCGAGCCGCGCCATTTTTGGATCCAAACCTCCCGCCATCCGCCATGTTGTGTAAGCGGCGCGAACATGGTGCGCACAAGGTCGACCAGTCATCAAAGCATTACCGAGTTCTTCACCCGCCATCCACCACAGCCGGCCTAAGTCAGTGATAGTGAGGATATGGACTTATATGGACTTTGAGGGGTTTGACAAAGAGGCCCTGCAAGCCTCTGTGGTGGATAGTGACACAATTGATACAAGTGATACAGGTGAGGGCCAATAATCTGCCCTCTGCCTCGGAACCGCCCATCCCCATGTGCCCAGCCATCTTTTCTACTAATGTAAGTGTTAAAAAACCTAATATTATTGATATTTCTCTTAATTATTAATTGTGTGTGCATACCATCATAAAGTTAAGATAATATTTTTACTACAACATAGTTGTGTGTCGTCAAAAAGTGGAGTTTGGGGGGTCGGCCCGGTCTCTATTTCAATTAATCCCATATGTTATGCTATTCACTTTACGTGTTTCTCACTTTCCGCGGTACCCTGTGGGTTACATTAACCGCGTAAAGTGAGGGTTGACTGTATTTTATTATTTTTATTATTATTATTATTATTTTATTTTGGTGTATTTTTTATTAAAATTTTTATTTACTTCGAATAATTATTATAATTATTATTACTATTATATTTTCGCCCCCCAGGCCCCGATGTGGGTCAGTGATCTATGTCCAGGTGGGCTAATCCCTGTAAAAAAAAAAAAAATAAATATGCCCACATAAAAAAACTTTCGGTTTGTAGAGCTTTTCGGTTTTTGGAATTTCGGATAAAGGGTTGTCAACCTGTAGCAAGAAAAAAAATTAGTAGTTTGGATACATTTGGAAGTTTCGAGTCCGTTTGATATTGGTGACGTATTTGTCACATTTATTCCCCGCAGAACATAACCCCCACCTTTTTACATTATTTTTTGTTGGAAAATTTGTTCTGTGTGTCTTTTTTAAATTTAGGGTACCTGTAGCATTTTCCATGAATGTACAGTATGACAGTAAGCAGGGATCCCCAGTACTTGCAGAGAAAGCTTTGCCCACAGTTAATTATCAACCAGAGAGTATTTTACTGGTATGGAACTTGTAAGTAACTTCATGATGATCCATAAGCCATAAAGTTTTAATTCTAATTTGTGTCACCAACAGTTGATGCTGGAGACTATCGACTGTATCATACAGCTAATTATCTTAGAGTACGCTACACTCTTCCAAAGGTAAGGCAAAAACCAGCTTTAAATGTACTGCATGCCCTTCAAATTTGTGGGGGTTAGGTTTCTCAAAATGGCTATTCCCTTTGTGTTTGCCCTTAGGACAATTATTTCTTTTACCTGTACAGTAGGGTGTGTCATAGGAGGGAAGATCAGCTAAAACTAATGGCCCATCACTTTTTTGGTAGATTTTAGTGTATATAAACAGAAAATAATTTCAGTTTCAATATTTTGCAACCTTTTGCTAGGTAAATTTTAGCGTGAAATTTATCGAAAATCTAACGTACAGCTGCATTAGTGCATTACAATTAAATAGTGAACATTGATTTCTGACTTCATTCTTTAACAACCCAACCAACAATATTTTTTTCTGTTTCAGATTCTGATGCATTTATAAGTTGATAATATTTGCGATGGCTGCTTGTGTCAGGACGAGGAACCAAAAATCCAGCCATCTCAGTCACTATCTTGGGTCTGGGAGAGAGCTCCTGAAGTCGGAGTTGCCGACATTGAGAGATGCTTTGAGATACGGTGTTTTAATCAGGCAAATCAGTGAAAAGAACCAAAGAACTTAAACAAACAAAGACATTGCCAGTGATATGACCAAAGCTGTCTTGGCACAGTACACTCTGGCTAACGCTCAGTTCAAGCCTCCAGTCATAACAAGTCAGAAGAAGATTAGTGAGAGACTGCTAGCCAGTTGGGAAAAGGCAAGAGATATCTCTCTTGGGAGAGGAAAACTTGCAGTTAAGGACAGCTTTGCCAAGCAACTGGACCAGTTATTTGACATAATTACTTGCAAGTGCCCAATTGTTCTCTGTCCTGAGTTTGGATGCGATCGTGACTGTAAATCCGAGGCCCACATCTCCTGTATTTGCAAGCGTGAACTGAAGATTCCTGTGATCGAACTGGCATTTGTCAAAGCACAGAGAGAGAAGACTGGCAGTATAGGGGCTCTCATGATTTCTAGCCAAGATATTCCGGAGTCCAAGAGACAGGAGGCTGCCACAGAGAGACAGAAGAGGAGAAGAGTTGCCGAGGAACAGAGACTTGAGAAGGCCCAGGGTGAGGTAAAAAAGGCCGATGATTGGAGTCAAGCTGATTCAGAGTTTAATGACTTCCCCATGGCTGATCCGAGTGCTGACCAGGAGAATGGTGACTTTGTCCCTGACCCAGAAAATAATGATCCCAAACCTTCCAGGCATAAGATTCGAAATAGGAAAGATATCCCGAGCATAGCTCTGGCCAGCATGCGACACCACACTGGTCTCAGAGAAACTGCAGAGATAGCAACAGCTGCCGGGGTTGACGGTGGTTTGATAACACCTGATGATGTTCACCTGGTGATAGATCATAACAAAGTAAGGAGAGCTCAGGAGAAACTTGTCAGTAACCTAGAAGAGGAGTTTGATAAAGGGATAAGAGAAAAAATCAATTGTTTGTTCTTTGATGGGAGAAGGGATGACACTAAAGTGTTCATGAAAGTTGGAGATTCTGACAAGTTGTTCCCTGCCATGGTGAAGGAGGAACACTACTCCTGCTGCAGTGAACCAGGAGGGAAGTATTTGTGGCATTTCACTCCAGAGAAAGATGACATCAGGAAACCAGCTGAGGTAGTGGCAGATAACATTGTGAACTGGCTCAGAGAGAGGAACGTAGACCAGACCCTGCAGGCCATTGGAGGGGACAGCACCAACACGAACACAGGGTGGCAAGGGAGGGTCATACAGTGGATAGAGCGGAAGATTGGGAGGAAGCTGGTCTGGATTGTTTGTGACCTCCACACCAACGAGTTGCCACTCAGACAGCTGATCCAGGAGCTGGATGGCAAGACTCTTTCAAACAACAGATGGTCTGGTCCTCTTGGCAAGATGCTGGACTCTGCCACTGAGTTAGAAATAAATCCGAGCTTTGAAAAAATCACAGTTGGCCCTCCACTCGTTGAGCTTGCACATACTGTCATTGACGACCTGAGTACTGACCAGTACTATGGTTACATGATTTGCAGTGCCATCAAAACTGGGGTCATGCCTGATAGACTTGCTTACCTGCAGATAGGTCCAGTCTCACATTCTAGGTGGCTCACAACGGCTCTCAGGTTCTGCAGAATTTGGGTCGCTCATCATAAACTGAAAGGGAACCAGCTTCACAACCTGAGACTTATTGTCCAATTCATCGTGAGTGTCTACTTGCCAAATTGGTTGAACACCAAGGTCAAGTCATCGTTCTCCGAAGGTCCGAGGCATGTTCTCTTCCAGCTTGAGCTCCTGAGGAGTCAGCCAAGGAAGGTTGTTCAGATTGTGGAGCAGACTGTGAGATCTTCCTGGTTTGCTCATCCTGAGGCAGTTCTGCAGACAATGCTCTGCAGTAAGGATGAGGAGGAGAGAAGAGTGGCAGTCACAAAGATCTTGGATATGAGACTTATGAGAGGATCTGGGCATGACGAATCAGTTGGTGACGATTCCTTCAGGGTCAGGAAGACTCCTGAAGACAATCTAGGTGCCAAGACTCACTGATCTTATAGATCTGGATAACATCCAGGCTGGCAGTGAGCCCCCTCTTACCTGCAGCCTCACCAGTGTTCAAGTCAGAGCTTTCCTGGACAACCCCATGCATGTCCCTGCCTGGCCCTCGCACACCCAGAGTATAGAGCGTTGTGTACAGCAAGTGAGCGAGGCCAGCAGTCACGTGTACAGCCAGGAGAGGAGGGAAGGCTACATCCGAGCTCAGGTGGTCAGCAGGGAGGTGATGAGTAGAAACAGAAGCAAGAAAGACATGTTCTCTATGGTGTGCAGCAACACCGGGTCGTAGTAGTAAAACCGGTTTTTGTATTTGATGATTTTGTTTTCTAAAGGAATATTAAATTTAATAAATGTGTCAAGATCATTCGTTTCACTATTCTGGATCATTTTCATCCTAATAAATTAACCTGATACATTTACTTTACTTTAAATAAGCTATTTAGTGGTTTTGGTAAAAGGGTGGGAATACTGAATTTTCATAAGATTTCAAGTTAAAATTTACCTAGCAAAAAATGAAAACTTTTCAAATCTGAAGATATCACATGATTCTGCACATAGAACTACATCATTAATACCATGGGCCGATTTTTCAAACTCAAAAAAAAAAATTCGCCTTGGTATGACACACCCTACTGTACAGTGTATTGTACAGTAGACTCTCAACTTACGTGGTTTCAGCTATACACCAATTACAATTTCAAGCTCAAAACTTTAAAAATGGGACGCAAGCCCTCCAAACACACCACCCTGCCATCCCACCTGGCCACCTCTGTCTGTTTCAGTTGCCTCTCGTGTATCGTTAGAGTAACACCTGCCTCTCGTGTGTGTGTCAATTTAGTGCACTTAAACCTCTCTCATACTCGTTCATAATGCCCAAACACAAGCCAACCTCTGCCTCTGGTCCTCCAGCGAAGAAACAATGCTCTGTGATGACCCTGGAAGAAAAAGTAGCTGTGTTAGACTTAATAAATGGCGGCATGTCAATCGCTGCTGTGGCAAGGAGGTTCGGGTGGAACGAATCAAACATGAGATCCATCAACATTCGGGGAGGGAAATTCGTGAAACCGTGTCTACAAGTGCCTCATTCGCTGCTAAGGTGACTAGCCAGGTTAGAGACATAACTCTAGTGAAGGTGGAGAAGGCATTAAACATCTGGGTGGAGGATATAAACCGGAAACGTGTCCCCATCGATGGCAACGTGCTCAGGGAGAAGGCACTGAGTGTATATGTATGTATATATAGTGATTTAAGGGCGATTATGAATTTTTTGGAGTGTTTCTAACATTACCCTGTTTTTGGCTTTACATGGGGTCCCAGGAACGTAACCCCTGCGTAAGTTGTGAGTCGACTATATGTGTGTGTGTGTGTGTGTAGACACAAACAAAACACCTACAAATAAATAATAATGGGAAAATCCTCTCACCAATAATCAGAAAAATTTATTAAAAATGTTATGTCTACCTTCAAGTCTACTTCGTGCTTTATTAATGACAAAGTACGGAATGGAGTTCAGGGTAGATGCAACATTTTTAATAAAATTTTCTCTGATTATTTGTAAGTGGATTTTCCCATTATTATTTATTTGTAGGTGTTTTGTGTGTTCTCTGTTTGAAATCCTGTTATCTGCCTCATGGAAATGATCATTGTCCATGTTCACTTATTTCTGAGTATACAGTATTTTCACAGTCAAGGCCAATAACAGTGTGTTCAAAGAAGGCGGCAAACTTTATGAGCAACGCCATTCCAAAACTGAAGACAAAGACCATTGCCATGAAAAAAAATTACAGTACAATACAGTAATATATTACAGTGATTTAATATACAGTATAGTCTGCATTTATGCGGTCAATTGAACCCGTGGAGGCCCGCGTAAAACGAGAAACGTGTAAATGAAATAACAACATATGGGATTAATTGAGATAGAGACTGGGCCGACCCCCAAACACCACTTTTTTCGACACAATACCTACGTTGTAGTAAAAATATCTTAATTTTATGGTGGTATGCACATACAATTAATAATTAAGAGAAATATCAATTATATTAGGTTTTTTAACACTTACGTTAGTAGAAAAGCTGGGTCGGCACACATGGATGGCGGCTGGATCCAAGGCAGAGGGCAGATTAGTTGCCCTCCGGTGAATCACTTTCACTTTTACTACTCGCCGAGGTTTGCAGGGCCTCCCAGACAAACCTCTCAAAGTCCATATCCTCACTGTCAATATCACTATCACTGACTTGGGCTGGCTGTGGTTGTGGTGGGTTGCGGGCGAGGAAGTCCTCAATACTACATTGACGACTAGCATTGATGTTGTCGAGATAGATCTGGATATACGGCTCCATAAATTTCGTCAGATGGTTATTAGACGCTTCATACCGATGCTTGTCTGGGTCGTTGTCAGGGATGAGCTTAATTTTCTCCCCCAACTCGATGATTTCCCTCACACAATCATGGCTTGGTCCAGGTAATTCAATGTTTTTCTCTTGTGGTGGGGGTCCCGCGGAAGCCATAGTGAGGGGAATAGCGGGCACAAGAGAGAACTGTATACGCGACTGAGAACAATGAGACAGGCCCTGCTAGGTCAGCGACTTCTACCCTCTGGTGGCAGGGCACGTCATGTTACATTAGACCAATCACAGCTAGAGGCGGAGGGAATGCATGGGTGGTAAGGATGCGTGGCCCAATCACAGTCTGATACATCATATGACATCGGCGATAACGGATGAGCTGCCTAATGCGCACCACTCACCGCGCCGCTTCCTGCGTATGGTCGACAATGGACCGCTTGAATAAAAAATGGCGTGGAGCATCTGGACCTCCAGCCGCTGTCCGCGTAAATGACCAAATTTACCGCGTAATTAAAGCATTTACACTCTGACAAGGCACCGCCTAAATGACCAAACGTGTTAACCTAAACTGTGTAAATCGAGACTATACTGTAGTTTAATTTTGGGGTCAAAATTTTGTTGTACTGTCTTATGTACAGTATAGTCTCGATTTACGCGGATTTCCCTTACGCGTTTGGTCATTTACGCGGCACATGGCCAGAAGCGCCAATTATCAGTTACGCGGTACATTCCATCATTTACTAGGCAAGCGGCGCAAGCAGGATGCGCACAAGGTCCAGAAGCGCCAATTATTAGTTACGGTATACATTCTTGACCATATGCAGGAAGCGGCGCGGGGAGGGTGCGCAGTATGTCGCTCGATGTTATCGCTGACGTCATATGACGTATCGGACTGTGATTGGGCCACGCATCCTTACCTCCCTCCGCCGCTAGCTGTGATTGGTCTAATGTACCATGACGTGCCCTGCCACCAGAGGGAATAAGTCGCTCACCTAAGCTGCGCCAGTCTCATTCACTCTTGTGCCCGCTAATCCCCTCAACAATGGCTTCATCTGGACCCCCTCCACCCCTGAGAAACCTTGAACTACCTGGACCCAGTTGCCCAAAGGCAAAGCAGATACGACGCGCCTTAAGCAATGAAGTGACGTACAAAATCGTTCAGGTAGTTGTAGAAAGGAACGAGACAAGTTGATTTGGCGTGAACGAATCTACGATCAAGAAGGATGCCGCCAAGATAAAAGAACACAAGCCTATAAAAACATGGACATGACCAAGCTAAATGTCCACTGGCTAACCTTACGTAAGGTGTGGATGTTCACTGGTCTCTCCCTCTCCTGGTTTGACAACTGTTTCGTTCCTGACGTAAAGAAATTCTGCGAGCAACATAATGTTCCATTTAACATTTTGTTGCTCCTTGATAACGCACCAGGACACTCGCCTTTATTGCTGGATTGTCACCCCAATGTAAAAGTGGTCTTCCTTCCCCTTAACACTATGTCGTTAATCCATCCCATGGATCAAGAGTTGATTTGCAACGTCAAGGCTGCTTTCTCCGTAAAGAAGTTTCGGCTCCTGAATGACTTGATTAACACCAAGGATGAATTGTGGAACATTCTGAGTGGCACCGATAGCGAGGATGAGGATCCAGAACAAGAGTTGGCGGAGCATGAAGTGCGCGTCAAACAGTTTTGGAAGAAATTCAACGTCAAGAAAGCTGTTGATTTCTTGGTGGAGGCATGGGGGCAGCTGTCTGTGGCAACGACTCGTCACGCGTTGCGGCATGTGTTGCAAAGAATCCCAGGTGGGAGGAAGAGGCAACCTGTGGCTGGTGAGGCTCAGTCTGTTGCAGTGGCAGTGGACCTTGCAAGAGAAACTGCACAGAGTGTTTCAGCTGCAGGCTTCTCCGAGACCACCAACGACGACATCATGGAGGTAATCAGGGTTCCTGAGGTGACTGCCGACGAGATGTTGGAAGATGATGACGTCCGTGAGGAGGCAGGTGGTGCGGCAGAAAAAGAAGAACAAAGGTTAAGTCATAGTGATGTAAAGGAGGCCATCGAGTATGTCGAGAAAGTCAAGCTCATCCCTTCAAAAGACCCAGTGAATCACCGCTATGAAGTTACCAATAACCTTCTGTTGCAATCTATGGAGCCGTATATTCAGATGTATCACGACAACATCAATGCTAGTTGTCAACGTAACATTACCGAGTTCTTCGCCCGCAACCCACCACAACCACAGCCAGCCCAAGTCAGTGATAGTGACGATATGGACTTTGAGGGGTTTGTCAGGGAGGCCCTGTAAACCTCTGTGAATAGTGATACAAGTGATTCACCTGAGGGCCACTAATCTGCCCTCTGACTCGGAACCAGCCGCCATCCCCGTGTGCCGACCCATCTCTTCTACTAACGTAAGTGTTAAACACCTTTATATTTCTCGTATATTTGTACAGTAGTGTAGTTTCTTATTTATATATTATATGTGTGTGCATACCATCATAAAATTAAGATGTTATTTTTACTACAAGGTACGTATTGTCGGAAAAAGTGTAGTCTGGGGTTGGCCCGGTCTCTATTTCAATTAATCCCATATGTTCTGTTATTTCGTTTACGTGTTCCTCGTTTTATGCGGACCTCCACGGGTTCAATTGACCGCGTAAATCGAGACTATACTGTATATTGTATACCTGAATTGCTTATACCTTTAATGTTTATTTGCTGAATCAATGTAAAGTTATGTGATGATTTTACTGAATAAATATCTAATAATGTTTATTTGTAAATCCACAGAAATTCAAAATCAATAAACAGGTACCATTCATATCAGAGAAAGCTGTGCATCACTACCTTGCCCTGCGTGGTATGTCCAAGGAAGAGGCTCAACGTAAATTCCTCAAGATTATCCAGCGCCAAGAAGGATATGGAGTTGAGACAATTAAATATAAAGTAAGTTTTCCCTGGGGTATTTAAATGGTTGAAGGATATTGAAGCTAATATTCCTGTATTTTGGGGGTGAACACCATTTTGGGTGTTACATAGATTCAAAGACCAGTTTATCTCACAAAGTAACCCAATACATTCATCTCTATTATTCCTCTCATGGGTCAGATACCCTTGCGACGGTGATCATGTTGTGTTAAAAGCCGGACTGAGTCACACTGGGCAACCCTGTGAAACAGAATGGTTTGATTTTGCCTTACACTTAAACTTGTTCATGAATTCAAATTGGGTCATTACCAAATTGTATGTGATGAGGAAAGTGAGGAACCACATGTGACTCCGTGTAAAGATTATATATATATATATATATATATATATATATATATATATATATATATATATATATATATATATATATATATATATATATATATATATATATATATATATATACACACACAGTTGTACCCCACTTAACGCGGTCAATAGAACCCAGAGGGTCCCGCGTTAAGTGAACAACAGAACATATGGGATTAATTCCAATAGAAACCAGCCCGACCACCAAACTCTACTTTTTGACGACACATAACTATGTTATAGTAAAAATTTTATCTTAACTTTATGATGGTATGAAAAAACAAGTAATATAGAAGAGGTTAGGTTAGGAAAAATAAAGGTTAACATAGGAAAAATAAAGGTTAGGTTAGAGAAACTAAAAGTTAGGTGGAACACTTATGGTAGTAGAAGAGATGGGTCGGCATACGGGGATGGAGGCTGGTTCCGAGGCAGAGGGCAGATTACTGGCCCTCAGGTGAATCACCATTAGTAGGTGAATCACCATCACTGTCACTTACAGTTGTCAGGGCTTCCCTGACAAATCCCTCAAAGTCAACTTCACTGTCACTATCACTGGCTTGGGCTGGCTGTGGTGGGTTGCGGGCGAAGAACTCGGTTATGCTTTTTTGACGGCTGGCGTTTATGTTGTCTTGGTACACCGTGATGTACGGCTCCATAGCCTGCACCAGCCGGGTATGGAAGACTTCATAGCGGTCATCGTCATTGTCGCGGGAAAGGAAGGACTTCATTTTCTCCGCAAACTCTATGGCACCTTCTTCCTCCTCTTCACTGACGTGTTCTTCTTCCAACATCTCGTCGGCAGTCACTTCAGGATCTCTGATCACCTCCAGGATGTCTTCGTTGGTGGTCTCGGAGAAGCCTTCAGCTGTAATATTGAGCGCAGCTTCTCTGGCAAGGTCCACTGCTACTGCAACAGTCTGAACCTCACCAGTCACAGGTTCACTCCTCCTCTCACCTGGTATGCCATGCAACACATGTCTCCATGCGTGACGAATCGTAGCAGTAGTCAGCAGATCCCATGCCTCCACCAAGAAGTCTACAGCTTGTTTAACGTTAAATTTCTTCCAAAATTGTTTGACGAGAAGTTCTTGAGCCGCCACCTCTTGTTCCTTGTCCTCGTCGCTTTTGCTCTCGCTGTCGGTGTCACCCAGCATACGCAACTCAATTGAACTCATCCTTGGTGTTGGTAGAGTCGTTCAGGAGCTTGAACTTCTTTGCAGAGTACGCAGCTTTCACATTGCAAATCAACTCCTGGTCCATGGGCTGGATTAATGACGTAGTGTTGGGAGGAAGGAAGACCACTTTTACGTTGGGGTGACTATCCATAAGTAGGGGCGAGTGTCCAGGTGCGTTGTCAAGGAGCAACAAAATATTGAATGAAACATTCTGTTGCTCGCAGAATTTCTTCACGTCAGGAACAAAACAGTTGTCAAACCAGAAGAGGTACAGAGAAGAGGACATCCACGCCTTACGTGCGGTTAGCCAGTGGACATTAAGCTTGTTCATGTCCATATTCTTGTAGGCGTGCGGCTTGCGGGCTGTGTGAATCACCGATAACTTTGGTTTACAGGTACCGGAGGCATTGGTGGTAAACAGGACGGTGATGCGTTCCTTCTGCAACTTCCGACCCCTTACCTTGCTGGCAGACTGGACAACGAAGGTCTTGGAAGGTAGCTTTTTCCAGAAAAGACCAGATTCGTCCATGTTAAACACCTGGTCGTCAGTGTACTGACCTTCCTCCATAATCTCACGTGAGAACGGAGGAAAATCTCTAGCCGCCACACGGTCAGCGCTCGCTTCCTCACCACCAATGTTGATGATCTTATTCCTCTTCTTAAACCTATGCAGCCAACCAGAGGAAGCATTGAAGGGTTTGGCCTCTGCAATTCCCAGCTTACGTGACACTGCTGCGTATAGCTCACGTGCGTACTCCTGCACTGAGCGCGTGTCCACCGCCATGTTGCGTCGCGCCTGACGAATCAAATAATTCACCAGCAAATTTTCCACTTTTGCCAGCACCCTGTTCTGGCAATACCTGATAGATGAAGCACCTGCAGACTTTGTGATTTTCATGTGCTCTTTGATCTTGGCTGCATCCTTCTTGATCGTGCGAATCGTAGATTCGTTGACGCCATGCTTGCGCGCGAGATCAATTTGCCGTGTTCCTTTCTCCAAATCTTGAACAATTTGGTACTTCACCTCGTAGCTTAAGGAACGTCGTGTCTTCTTTGGCTTAGTGCCGCTGGGTCCAGGTAAGGAAAGGTCTCTCTCTGATGGCGGTGGTGGTCCGGCGGAAGCCATTTTACGGAACAATGGATGCGCGTTTACACGGTGTGGCCTGGAGGGATGAAACTGCCGCGGCTAGGTCAAGCATCGTCTTTCCTCCCTCCCCCGGGTGGTCACGTCATAATACTTTAAACCAATTAAAGCTAGCAGCAGAGGTGGGTAGGGATGCATGGCCAATCACAGTCAGATACGTCATATGACGTCAGTGATAACGCAACAAAGGCACACACTGCGCAACCTTACCGCGCCGCTTGCCCAAGCAGAGGGAGGAGGAGGGAGAGGCGAGAAGCACAGGCAGGCAGGCGGGCGGGTGGGGCAAATCTAAAAATAGCGTCTTGAGCCGGACACTCACCGCGTATATGTGGAAAAAATCCGTGTTAAGTGAAAGTTCGCTTCTGGCGAGGCACCGCGTATATGAAAAAACGCGTTAAGTGAAACCGCGTTGGGCGGGGTAATACTATGTATATATATATATATATATATATATATATATATATATATATATATATATATATATATATATATATATATATATATATATATATATATATATATACACACACACACTTCACATTGAGTCACACGTGGTTCCTCACTTCCTCATCACATTCCACTTTCCTCACTTTCAGTACAAGTATTTCCCTGAATGTAATCTGGGTTTGTGTTACTGTTTGTCAAGTCACTTTCATCAGAAGTGGCTTTGTTATCAATATCACTGCTACTCTCATCTCTCATCAAAAATAATATCTTCAGTCTTGTCCTGGTTGATTGAACGAAGTGAACTCGCAACGGTGAAACTCGTGACTGAGGCTGGGTTATAATCAGGTTGTATAACCCATACGGTGGTGCAGGCAGGCTAGGATGAGCTGTGAGATACACATCTGAACACGATAAAGCAATCTCCATTCATTTCGCATAATATTAAAGTCTGTGAACAACACTGCCACTCTTACACAGTACGAGTTTACTTGTCCATGACCACCAAGAGAACATATTTATCCATGCTATGATGTTAAGGGGTAGGTGTTGATTTTACATATTGGCTGACCACCAATTAATATCCTAGTTATTATATTTTGGGAGGTGGGTGGGGGGAGGGTGGACCCAGCAACGATGCTAGTTAGGAATTTGGAGGCCACTAGTATGTGTGGCTTGTAAGTAGCATGGACTACAACTGATGAATTGTCAACCTTTAATGATAGCTTTTTGGTTCTTTCTCAGTGTTTGGTTTATAAAGGGATGGTGAAAGTAATTCATGTGTAAGTCCCAGCCAGTGAACTTCCTTGTGGTAATCCTGTCAACTTGGTTAGAAAATATTCAATACAGCTGGGACAAATTTATGGTCATAAAAATATTAAAATACAATTATACAAGAGAAATACTGTAGTTTCCTGTGGACATTTAACTGTTAGTACAGATAGATATAAAAATTCCTGATATTTTTACCTTTTGGGGGAATGTTTGTTATTTCAGGACAAGGACCATGTAGCAAGGGAATTGAAAATTTCACCTAGAGGCATTGCACTATCTGATCCATCCAACCCATCAGACAGTTTCAATGTCAGGTAAGTATACTTTTGTCAAGGCTTTAGTACATTAAGATGAACTAGTCCTATAAGTGTACTGCAATAGTGAAACTAATGACACTTAAGTTAACTAATCCTTAGAAAATTTATAGGAATATTGTACTCCAAATTTTATAAAAACTTAAGCCCTGGTTTCAACTGACTTAACTGCTTATTCCAGTGTGCCAATTGATATAATATTTCCTTACCACATCTTACTTCTTTGTACGTATATGGTGACCTACTAAGGTTAGTGTTTAGCAAGGACTAAAAACAGTAAGGACAGACTGCTGTAATGTTATGAACTTTAAGGCCACCCCATTTAGTGACGTCATGCTTGCAACACATCATCTGATGACCAGATGGCGAGTTACCTTGATTGATGTTTTATTTATTTTTTAGAATACTTGTAAGGCTAAGGCTTTCCTGTGGCCTGGTATAACAAAATACCAGTATGTGGCCTGGTATTTTGTTGTACCAGGCCACAGGAAAGCCTTAGCCTTACAAGTATTCTAAAAAATAACTAAAACATCAACCGAGGTAACATCGCCATCTGGTCATCAGATGACGTGTTGCTCGCATGACGTCACTAAATGGGGTGGGGATAAAGTTCATAACATTACAGCAGTTTGCCCTTACTGTTTTTAGTAGTTTTGGTTTTAATAGTTCTCCAAAAGATAAACGATATAGCCAAACAAAATATATAAATAAAAAATAAATAAATTCAAGGAAACACCCAGAAGAGTGCCAGGCTTTTTGATGAAGACATAGAAGAAGTAACTCAATTTTGGGGCTTATTAGCAATGCAAAGATTTTCCTTTTGCCAGACATGGCAAGGTGAATGTCTGAGGGTACTCTGGACAACTGGATATTGCCTTGCAATTGTTTTCTTTTGTCAGACGTGGCAAGAACAATGTCTCGTGGTCTTCTGGATGACCTGATATTGACTAACATTGCAGAATAACACTCTTGGGAGGTGCTCTCCAGGGGGACACTTAGGGTCTGGCTGGATACTCACCTTACCGCACTTGACTGAACCACATGAGAGATAATTGAACGCAATGAGTTGTAGTAAACTTGCTATTTGAGGTAAAAAGGTGGGGTTTAGTGCATTAGCATTGTAAATAAATTATCTACAAATAGTTTTATAAAAGTAATCATTATAAAATAATTATTATTAGCACGAATAGAAAGAAAACAATTGTTTATGCTAAATGTAAACTTTATACATCGCTTTATACCTTTGTTTCATGTGATTGCAATATAAAATTTATTCCATTATAAAGCACACATATTTTGCAAAAAATAGCTATAGAAGAAAAGTTGTGAAAAAATTAGTATTTTGCAAGGTAATAGTGGTGTAAATTGTGCGTTCTGATGAGCATGCCCAGACCTGGTACAGATTATTCATATACAGTATAGTCTGCATTTACGCTGTCAATTGAACCTGTGGAGGTCCGCGTAAAATGAGAAACGCTGAAACGAAATAACAGAACATATGGGATTAATTGAAATAGAGACTGGGCCGACCCCCAAACTCCGTTTTTCCCAACACAATACGTACGTTGTCGTAAAAATAACATCTTAATTTTATGATGGTATGCACACAACTAATATTTAAGAGAAATATCAATAATATTAGGTTTTTTAACACTTACGTTAGTAGAAAAGATGGGTCGGCACACGTGGATGGCGGCTGGTTCTGAGGCAGAGGGCAGATTAGTTGCCCTCTAGTGAATCACTTTCACCACTCGCAGAGGTTTGCAGGGCCTCCCAGACAAACCCCTCAAAGTCCATATCCTCACTGTCACTGACTTGGGCACGCTGTGGTTGTGGTGGGTTGCGGGCGAAGAAGTCCTTAATACTACTTTGACGACTAGCATTGATGTTGTCGAGATAGATCTGGGTATACGGCTCCATAACTTTCGACAGATGGTAATTAGACACTTCATACTGATGCTTGTCTGGGTCGTTGTCAAGGATGAGCTTAATTTTCTCCCCCAACTCGATGATTTCCTTCACACAATCATGGCTTGGTCCAGGTAATTCAAGGTTTTTCTGGGGTGGTGGGGGTACAGCGGAAGCCATTGTGAGGGGCATAGCGGGCACAAGAGAGAACTGTATACGCGGACTAAGAACAATGAGACTGGCCCGGTTAGGTCAGCGACTTCTGGTGGCAGGGCACATCATGTTTCATGAGACCAATCACAGCTAGCGGCGGAGGGAATGCGTGGGTGGTAAGGATGTGTGGCCCAATCACAGTCCGATACGATCATATGACGTCAGCGATAAAGTAAGAGTGACCTAATACGCACCCCTCACGGCGCCGCTTCCCACGTATGGTCAAGAAGGGACCGCGTGAGTAAAAAATGGCGCGGCGCATCTGTACCTCTCCAGCCGCTCACCACGTAAATGATGAAATTTACAGCGTAATTAAAACATTTCATTCTGGCAAGGCACTGCGTAAATAGGGTGTGTCATAGGAGGGAAGATCAGCTAAAACTAATGGCCCATCACTTTTTTGGTAGATTTTAGTGTATATAAACAGAAAATAATTTCAGTTTCAATATTTTGCAACCTATTGCTATGTAAATTTTAGCGTGAAATTTATCGAAAATCTAACGTACAGCTGCATTAGTGCATTACAATTAAATAGTGAACATTGCTTTCTGACTTCATTCTTTAACAGCCCAACTAACAATATTTTTTTCTGTTTCAGATTCTGATGCATTTATAAGTTGATAATATTTGCGATGGCTGCTTGTGTCAGGACGAGGGACCAAAAATCCAGCCATCTCGGTCACTATCTTGGGTCTGGGAGAGAGCTCCTGAAGTCGGAGTTGCCGACATTGAGAGATGCTTTGAGATACGGTGTTTTAATCAGGCAAATCAGTGAAAAGAACCAAAGAACTTACACAAACAAAGACATTGCCAGTGATATGACCAAAGCTGTCTTGGCACAGTACACTCTGGCTAACGCTCAGTTCAAGCCTCCAGTCATAACAAGTCAGAAGAAGATTAGTGAGAGACTGCTAGCCAGTTGGGAAAAGGCAAGAGATATCTCTCTTGGGAGAGGAAAACTTGCAGTTAAGGACAGCTTTGCCAAGCAACTGGACCAGTTATTTGACATAATTACTTGCAAGTGCCCAATTGTTCTCTGTCCTGAGTTTGGATGCGATCGTGACTGTAAATCCGAGGCCCACATCTCCTGTATTTGCAAGCGTGAACTGAAGATTCCTGTGATCGAACTGGCATTGTCAAAGCACAGAGAGAGAAGACTGGCAGCATAGGGGCTCTCATGATTTCTAGCCAAGATATTCCGGAGTCCAAGAGACAGGAGGCTGCCACAGAGAGACAAAAGAGGAGAAGAGTTGCCGAGGAAAAGAGACTTGAGAAGGCCCAGGGTGAGGTAAAAAAGGCCGATGATTGGAGTCAAGCTGATTCAGAGTTTAATGACTTCCCCATGGCTGATCCGAGTGCTGACCAGGAGAATGATGACTTTGTCCCTAACCCAGAAAATAATGATCCCAAACCTTCCAGGCATAAGATTCGAAATAGGAAAGATATCCTGAGCATAGCTCTGGCCAGCATGCGACACCACACTGGTCTCAGAGAAACTGCAGAGATAGCAACAGCTGCCTGGATTGACGGTGGTTTGATAACACCTGATGATGTTCACCTGGTGATAGATCATAACAAAGTAAGGAGAGCTCAGGAGAAACTTGTCAGTAACCTAGAAGAGGAGTTTGATAAGGGGATAAGAGAAAATGGAATCAATTGTTTGTTCTTTGATGGGAGAAGGGATGACACTAAAGTGTTCATGAAAGTTGGAGATTCTGACAAGTTGTTCCCTGCCATGGTGAAGGAGGAACACTACTGCTGCAGTGAACCAGGAGGGAAGTATTTGTGGCATTTCACTCCAGAGAAAGATGACATCAGGAAACCAGCTGAGATAGTGGCAGATAACATTGTGAACTGGCTCAGAGAGAGGAACGTAGACCAGACCCTGCAGGCCATTGGAGGGGACAGCACCAACACGAACACAGGGTGGCAAGGGGGGGTCATACAGTGGATAGAGCGGAAGATTGGGAGGAAGCTGGTCTGGATTGTTTGTGACCTCCACACCGAGTTGCCACTCAGACATCTGATCCAGGAGCTGGATGGCAAGACTCTTTCAAACAACAGATGGTCTGGTCCTCTTGGCAAGATGCTGGATTCTGCCACTGAGTTAGAAATAAATCCGAGCTTTGAAAAAATCATAGTTGGCCCTCCACTCGTTGAGCTTGCACATACTGTCATTGACGACCTGAGTACTGACCAGTACTATGGTTACATGATTTGCAGTGCCATCAAAACTGGGGTCATGCCTGATAGACTTGCTTACCTGCAGATAGGTCCAGTCTCACATTCTAGGTGGCTCACAACGGCTCTCAGGTTCTGCAGAATTTGGGTTGCTCATCATAAACTGAATTGGAACCAGCTTCACAACCTGAGACTTATTGTCCAATTCATCGTGAGTGTCTACTTGCCAAACTGGTTCAACACCAAGGTCAAGTCATCGTTCTCCGAAGGTCTGAGGCATGTTCTCTTCCAGCTTGAGCTCCTGAGGAGTCGGCCAAGGAAGGTTGTTCAGATTGTGGAGCAGACTGTGAGGAGATCTTCCTGGTATGCTCATCCCGAGGCAGTTCTGCAGACAATGCTCTGCAGTAAGGATGAGGAGGAGAGAAGAGTGGCAGTCACAAAGATCTTGGATATGAGACTTATGAGAGGATCTGGGCATGGCGAATCAGTTGGTGACGATTCCTTCAGGGTCAGGAAGACTCCTGAAGTCAATCTAGGTGCCAAGACCCTCACTGATCTCATAGATCTGGATAACATCCAGGCTGGCAGTGAGCCCCCTCTTACCTGCAGCCTCACCAATGTTCAAGTCAACCCCATGCATGTCCCTGCCTGGCCCTCGCACACCCAGAGTATAGAGCGTTGTGTACAGCAAGTGAGCGAGGCCAGCAGTCACGTGTACAGCCAGGAGAGGAGGGAAGGCTACATCCGAGCTCAGGTGGTCAGCAGGGAGGTGATGAGTAGAAACAGAAGCAAGAAAGACATGTTCTCTATGGTGTGCAGCAACACCGGGTCGTAGTAGTAAAACCGGTTTTTGTATTTGATGATTTTGTTTTCTAAAGGAATATTAAATTTAATAAATGTGTCAAGATCATTCGTTTCACTATTCTGGATCATTTTCATCCTAATAAATTAACCTGATACATTTACTTTACTTTAAATAAGCTATTTAGTGGTGTTGGTAAAAGGGTAGGAATACTGAATTTTCATAAGATTTCAAGTTAAAATTTACCTAGCAAAAAATGAAAACTTTTCAAATCTGAAGATATCACATGATTCTACACATAGAACTACATCATTAATACCATGGGCCGATTTTTCAAACTCAAAAAAAAAAAATTCGCCTCTGTATGACACCCTACCGCGTAAATGACCAAACACGTAAACATAAACCGCGTAAATGCAGACTATACTGTAAGCTGTTTTTTCTAAAAAAAACCTGTTTCTGTGATATAGCCCAGAGTGCAATGCCTAGCTTGAGGAATTTAAAATTAGGAAATCTGGCAGCAGATATTTGGTCTGCATTTATGAAGTGTCAGTTACTGACTAAGTTAGTGGTTGGACTACGAGGAAAATTCAAAGTGGTAGTGCTTATTTATTGCTACGTTCTTCCCCTCTTTCTCCTGCTTTGTTTGATGTACAATCATTGGTTAAATATAGTGCAGCTATGATGGGGGGTGAAGGGGGGGGTTGAGAATTGCAATTGCCTGTATGTTGGCCTGGCGAGTTATTGCTAGGCATTTACATCCTAGGTATAAGCTAGGCTTCGCATTCTGGGCTATATCACAAAAATGGTTTTTAGAAAAAACGGCTTTTCCCTCCAAACACAAAAGATAACTGTGTCGAGTCATAGCAAGATAAAAAAGGTTGGGTTTGTTGAAGTAGCATTGTAAATACATTATATACATATAGTTTTATATAGGTAATCACAATGAAATGATTAAATCTATTTGTAAGTGCAAGTATATCACAAATTGTAGTACATAGCTGCCACTCAAGCTCCCAAATGTGAATATTCCTCGCTCAAAGTTTCTATTTTTTTTTACATAGCTTATACATAATGGGTTCATAAATGCTTATTATTTTCAAAATTCACATGAAATAATAATTGTAAATTATAAGTTAAATGTAATGCATAAAAATAAAATATAATATTACAAAAATGTATAAATTTTTGTACTTACTTGTTATTAAATGCTGGATCACTTGGTGATGTTCCTCCCCTCTCCCGCCCTTTCTCCTCTGTGCCCCACAGTGCCATACTTAGTCTGAACAAGACGACTAAATCTAATTTTAGTGGGAGTACGGGGTAGTGTGCACTTGTGAGGGAGGTGAACGGTTACGAGTTAAGCCACACTGCGATGGCCGAGATATCACATGTGCAACACATTTTTATTTTTCCTTTTACAACGACGACATGCTGGGCGGTTTCTTTCGCACTAGGACTGCATGTTGAAGAGCCAGACAAACTATCACCTGCACTTGAAGGGCAAGTGATACTGGGAGAGGCCTCAGGAGGGTTGTTTGATTTAAATAAAGTGACCCCTAGTAGGGCGGGTATTTGCCAGCTGCAGGTATGAACACTTGACTGAGTAATTTACTCTGAGGTATTTATAAACGTTTATTAAGTCGCCCCTTGCCCATCTATAATACCGTATAAGCTTGGTAACTGCAGGTGTTCTAATCACTCAGGGTCCCTGAGGTCCCAGTGTCCAGGCACCAACCTGGTGGCTCTCCTATGGACATTTTCAATCAACTTACAATCTTGAGCATATCTTAGGGACCAGACAAGATGACGATACTCCTTGTTTGGTGTTCTCTATCTTAGTAATGCTTCATTCTCCTAATGTTACTCATTGGCTGATGTTTTCTATCTTTATAATGTTTTATTCTCCTATTGTTGCTCAATGGTTGATTTTCTCTATCTTATTATGCTTCATTCTCCTAATATTATTTTTTTATATTACAGCTGGAATGGTATAGAGGATCTCAAATATAAACATAAGATAGTAACAATTCAAGTACATGGACCTAGACATATAGAAATAGAACTTAATTCTATGAGGCTGGCACATTATGTTTGGCACTATCTTTATTCAAAGGTAAGTTAATGTTTATTAATGGCACATTATCAGTTATCTATACCCAAAGCCAAACCTCACTATGTGACCTGTATGGGAGGAAGGTGGGTTAAGATATCCAAAAATTCACTTGAAAGAAATATTATTCACTCTTAACTTCTTTTATATACACAGTTAATAGTAAAACCACCTGCGAGAAATGTAAAATTACATGTTTGATGGGGAAAACGTGTTGGTTACTGAGTGGCAAGAATGACCCCACCAGGAGTCAGCCTGGATGGCATTCACATGTAGCGAGCAGAATGCACTTCTACTCAGTAACATTTTTTGAGTGTAATGTATGTACACCCTCACTTCTTGTAAGTTCAAGACACTGAGTGTAGTATAAACCTAGATGTATTTGAGCCACAAAGTTAGTTAAAACTAAAATTTTACAGCACCCCTGCACTTATTGGAAGCTGGGCTGTGGAACTAACCCACCACCTGTGTGCATGGGTTGAAGCAACACACACTGTTGATACCGTGTGTAAAGTTTTGGACACTTCTGCTTAAAATTGTTAGGTTTTAAGGATTTCAAGCTTTGGATAATTTATCCCAAATTTTAATTTTTGAGGTTTCTTTGGATTAACTCGTGAAATAGATGAAGCAATTCATACAGGTAGCACATATATTTATGTGCATGACAGACTAAAAATCCCAAAATATAATTTTCCCTACACTACTGGGGCATAGTGCTTCCAGGTGTCACTTGTCAATTAGGTGCAAAAGTGAATGCACTTTTAGACATGCCCATAGTTAAAAACTGGGTAACAGAAATAGCTCTTTCAAATTTTAGTCACATGGTGTTGCTGATTAGATGTAGTCCTGGCATGTTTATTTTTTAGTAGGCAAATGCCTTCTTTAATATATTTTGGGCATTTATCTTTGGGTAGACTGGTTGCCATGCAGTTGTAGGTATACAGGTAAACCTCTCTGTACGAATAGGTAGGTGTGTGTGTATGTACAGTAGGGTCGGGATATATCGCGAGATAGGGTCCAACGATGTTCGCTTTATACCAAATCGCGATATATAATTACATGTGATCAATGGGGAAAATAGGGCTAGGTTCTGGAGGCCAAAAAAGGTGACTAAACTTGACTGAGTTCATTTTCTTACTAACTAAAGCACCAATGAACACTAGTCGTGGGAACAACAGGCTTTTTCAATATCAATGTCAAGGAACACCCGACTTGGCAGCTGATGCACCATCCTGGGAACACCAGACGCCACACTGCCACCCTCACTTGACAATCCCACACCTACATAAATGAACACCAAAAATATAAGTTACAGTATTAAATCTTTTCCATTAAAGCTTTCCATTATCTTCACTTCACTTTTCACGTCACTAGCAACCCATTTACACTCACTTTAGAAATTGGAATCTGCACCGGACTTGGCAGCTGACGTGTCATCCTGAGAACAACAGACGACACACTGCCACCCTCACTTAACAATCATAAACGAACAAACCAAAAATATTAGTTACAGTAATAAATCTTTTCCATTAAGCTTTCCATTATCTTCACACGTCATTAGAAACCCATTTACACTCATCTTAGAATGCGTAATCTGCAGCAGTCGGCTGCTTTCTCGTCACTCACTCAGAAAGACTGAGCGGGCGAGCGTGATTGCTTGAGTGAACAGCCATGGTGGTGCCTCTGGTGAGCAAATAACGCATTTGTTTGTCATGGCGGTACATTTGAAATATTTCCTGCCCGAATTCGCTCGCGAAATAAAAAAAAATTATCACTATATATAGGAAAAGGGAGTGGACATCTTTGATGAATGAAGTTTGCACACTGGGAATCTGGTCATGATGGTGAATGTCTCTGCCTGCTCCAGTACTGGTGCTCATCTTTGAATTCTTCTATCACTCTTGCAACTTCTGGACCCGAAATCATCCAACGCCGCAGGGCTCTGGGATTGTTTGTCAGGCCCACAGCTCCTCCATCTCTTTGATGCAGGCGTTGTTCTGTTCGTGAACCTGATCAATCGGGATTGATGAGAATACCTTCCTCGTCTTCTGCACTGTGAAGTTGCCAGTATTGAACTCTGACTACATCTAGGTGCTTTTTTTCAAGTTTTGTCATGTCCCTTAGGTGAACAGGGACCCACCTTGCATTGTTAGTGTGGTCTAGGGCATGGAACCATGGGGCCAGTCCTATCAGTGCATTAAGGTACATGATGAATGAGGATTGGCATAGAGAATGCACATACACCAGTCCCAACAGCTCTAGTTCTAGCACTGTTGACCAGTACTTCTTCTCTCTTCTTGCGCCAGGCATTGAACTTGGACAGATATTCGGTATGGTCAACTTCTCGCAAGCAGAAGCGATCATTGGCACGTTTCTGTAGAATATACAGTGCCGCTTTACCAATTAGTCTAATTACTCTAATTATTTCTAATTACCTATACGTAGTCTAATTATTTCTATACGAATATAATAAAATGATTCACTAAGTAGTTTTAGTTCTTTTGCAGTGAATTAAACTCCACTGCCAACATACAGTCACACCCTGCAGGGCAATTAGGTAAAATTTCAGTAATTGCTGGCCATTTTAGGTAAATGGCTGCATCGACTGTCAGCAGCTAAATCTGCGGTGGCATCATATCCAGATATGTTCACTACAGTATATATAAGTCAAAATGTGTGCCAAATTTGGTGCTTTTATCACAAAATGCATATTTGGTTAAAATAGTTGGGTTATTCCGCCCGACTAATAAGAAATAACATAATTATTACTGTACTCACCACCTATAGTTGTTGGCAAGTTGGAGAAGTCGGCGAGACATCGTACCTCAGATGTGCTGGTGGTGCGGTACCAACACACTCCATGTTCTTACAACTTAACAACACCTTCACATAGTTCCTTATTATTACACTATCTACAGTACATTCACAACACTCTTTTGGGTTAGAAGTGTGTTTGCGAGTGGAACTCAGGGAAACTTAGAATACACAGTGGCACTTTGCATTCGGCACACATCCATGTTGTAAGTTTCTTTATCATAGGTCATTTGGACTTATATGAACACTCCATGCAGCGATGCTGACCCTTGACTTGGTATTTGTTTGTACTTCTGGAGGTGGTATGACCTCAATATAATGACAGGCCATGTAGTTTCATGTAGCACGGCGGTCAAGGCCAAGTGGATGGAATGCAGCACGACCACGAATTCCCGACTTCACTGTGCCGAATTTTTCATGAACCTGGTACACAACATCATACACGAATTCTCTTAGCTTGATCTTTTTGCCATTCTATACTAGGTAATAGTTATGAGAATTAAGTACAGCTACATTAACCAAATGGAAAAACAGTTTCTTGTCTCATTTTACAGATTTCTGCTTGGATTTAATATTACTGATCTGCATGTCGCTCTTGTCAACCGAAAGCATGTTCAGTGTGTACTCAATCATGGTATCATGCTTCATGATTGTGTTCCCAGTCTTGTAGTTGATCTTCTTGGAATCAGTCATCTCCCCCTTATGTACATTTGTTAACATTGTCACTTCTCTTTTGTCCTTCCAACACATTGTCAATAGGTTTTTGTTCTCATCTTTTTCCACTTGACCCTTTACAGTGTGTTCTTTGAACACTGGCATGTGTTTCCTGTTTCTATGCACTGTACCACATGAACCAGTGTTGTTAACATGTAAAAATATACACAAGTCTGGGCTAGAATATCAATTATCTGTAACAAGATGTGCCCCTTCCCAAGATAAGGTTCTATCATCTTTTTTACAATTGCCATTGAAATGCCAGTCTTATTATCAGGAGGAATATCAGTTGTAACTCCAGTGTACACAATAAGATCAAGCACAATTCCCGTCTCAGTCACATAAAACAAACACTTTGATTCCCAAGTGATGACAATTGCTTGGAATGTATTACTTGAATGCAAGATGGCCTTTGAACAAGACAAGAGACTCGTCAATTACCAGGTTCTTGAATGGTAAAAATAGGTCTTTAATATTGTTTTTCGATGCAGTAAACACTGGTCTAATTTTGGACAATGGGTCACTACGGCCCACGGTGGTGTTATTGGTAAAGTGAAGATAATTCAATAGGAGCTTGAACCTGTTATGAGACATGTACAATAAGTCCTCTCTTAACGTTGTCCCGCTTAATTTTGTTTCGGTACTACTGTACGTCACTGAACTTTAGAGACCTAAAATTTGTTTAGCGTCCCGGTGATCCGATACTACGTCGTTTTGCGTCGTCACGGACTACTTTCTATGGCACATCACCCGCTCTTGTCTGGCCTCGCTATACACTCTCGGCTCGGCGTGCTGCCCTCACTCGCGGAGCGTCACAGTGTCCCTAAGCTACGCTAAGCCAGTCTCTGTTACTATTCTCTGTTACGACTTCACATCATTCGTGCGTGCTTAGTTTTTTTGCTCTAAAACTGTACTCTAACCATTCGAAATGGCTTCCAAGCGCCCATCAAGTGCTACTGATGCTAGTTTAGTGAAGAGGCAATGTAAGACCATTACCCTTGCTACGAAAATGGTTGTATTAACCCGATTTGAAAAAGGGGAACGTGCTGTGGACATTGCTGCTGTGCTTGGTCTGACCCCCACAACGGTGCGTACTATCCGGACCAACGCTGACAAGATTAAGGTGAGTGCTGGAAGTGTTTTTTCTCTTGAGTGCTACTAAGACGACTCATACTAGAAGCATTGTGATAGAGTAGGTGGAAAAGATGCTGGCAATGTGGATGGAGGACCAGAATCAACACAATGCCCCTGTGAACCTTATGGTTATCCAGCATAAGGCCAGATCCTTGTTTGACGACTTAAAGACAGAAGAGGGAGAAGGATCAAAGGAAGAGACCTTTACGGCCAGCTGAGGATGGTTTCAACGATTTAAGCATCTTTATAACTTTCACAATATTAAGATGACTGACGAAGCTGCTAGTTCAGATACAGTTGCTGCCGAGACATTCCCGCCAGAATTCAAACTGATTATCCAGCGAGGAGGTTACTCACCGAAGCAAGTCTGCTTGACGCGAACACTGCCAGTGACTTCAAGCTGAAGCCTTTGCTGATTTCTTGCGCTGCCAACCCATGGGCCCTGAAAGGTTACTCAATGGATCACCTTTCTGTCATTTACAAGGCAAA
This sequence comes from Homarus gammarus, assembly GCA_958450375.1. Classification (NCBI taxonomy): domain Eukaryota; kingdom Metazoa; phylum Arthropoda; class Malacostraca; order Decapoda; family Nephropidae; genus Homarus; species Homarus gammarus. Next base: position 4,245,960 of record CAUDMG010002480.1, on the reverse strand, counting down.
CAATAAGGCATGATAACCGGCACCATATTTAGCCGGTGGTTAAACGTGTACGCCGTCCCTGCACTGAAGAAATACTGTGCCAAGGAGAACCTTAACTTCAAAATTCTTCTGATCCTTGACAATGCTCCAGCTCATCCTCCCACTCTGGACGACTTACATGACATTGTAAAAGTTGTATTCCTGTGTCCCAACACGACAGCACTGATGCAGCCTATGGACCAAGGCGTATAATTATTAATGCCGTACCATGGCCCAGCTGCTCTAGGCTACAGACGGAGAAAATAAACCAACGATCCGAAAATATTGGCGCAGCTTCAACATTCTTCATGCAATTGACAAGGCATGGGAAGAGGTTTCCGAAAGTTGTTTGAATGGTGTGTGGCATAAACTGTGGCCTGAGTGTGTTAACAGTTTTACGGGATTCGTGGACTTAGTCCCAGCAGTGAATAGAGATATCTTCAGCTTGGTTAGACAGACAGGCTTTGATGAGCTGGAATCAGAGGATATTGAGGACGTCCTGGCATCCCATACAGAAGAGCTCACCAACCAAGAACTGCAACAATTAACAGAACACAGTCCCGTTGAAGACTACGACGACGACAACAATGAAGAAGAACCTCAACGAATGCTAACTTCAAAGAGGTTGGCAGAATTGTTGAACATGTTCCAGCAACCAATGTAAATGCTTCTAGATGACAACCCAAACATAGAACGTATCTCAAAGGTTCAACGCAGAATTGAGGACAGTTTTGGTTGCTATACCGAGATCTATTAAGAAGGTGAGTAGCACCAAGCAGTCAACACTGGATTCATTTTTACGTCGCGTGAAGGCAGAAGGAGCTTCTTCACAACAGCCAGCAGCTGAGGAGGAGCAACCAGTGATGGAGGATTCCCAGTCAGAGCAGGCAGCTGCAGTCTCGGTAACTCGCCACCCTGCTCCTCTCCCACCCTCTTCCGCTCCCGCCATCCTCCTCCTTCGCTCACTACCCACCACACACTTGCGCTACCACCTCCGCATAGGGGAGTACCAATACAAACTTGGCATTGTACAGTAGTTCTATGTACAATTTCTATAGAAATGACAATGATTGTCCGTATGTGTAATATATTTCATGGGGCAAAGGGAGGCTCAGGAACGTAACTCCCATATTTTACCTGTTTCTTGTGGGGAAAATTGATCCGCTTAACGTTGCGTTTTCAGGAACGTAACTCCGACGTTAAGCGAGGACGCCCTGTACATGCTGAACACAGGTGTTGGGATTAGAATGTCTTTGGACCAGTACTCAACCATTGAGTGTTTCTTTGATGGTGGTATGAATATTGCTAATGCAAGAACACAAACATTTCAGCTACAGTGGTGTCTTTTCAGTGCTGTACAGGTGAGCCATGTGAAGGCGCTTCTACATCACCACAAAAAACAAAATACATATTTGTTTCACTTGCAATATCACTGATCAATTCCTCATCAAAAAACATATAAAAATATTCCAAGTATCTGTTATCATAATCCACAGTTGCAGCTACAGTATTTGTCACATAATTCTGGCAATTACACCACACAAAATCATGAGCTGGTACAGGTTGTGGTGTGTGAGTACCGGTAGGTGCATGTTGATGTGGGGAAAGCCATCTCTTCCCACGCATTTGTGGGCCTCTACGTTGTTCCTTAGCAGGAGGGCCAGGCTGTTGTGGAACAGTAGGTCCAGGCTGTTGTAGGGCAGAAGATGCAGCCTGTGGCAGAGTGGTTGGGGTAGGTGAGGCAGCAACCTTTGTGCGTGGGTAGGCTGGCGTGGGTGGGAGCTGGGGCGCCGCATCTCCCCACTCACTGTCCGGATCATCTATTTCACTCTGCCCCACTGGCGAGTTCAGAATCTTTACTTTCTGAATATCTATCGCTTGGAAATAACGTATTTCAGGTAACGTTGAACTCTTTGGCTTCGAGTGCCAAGGCTTGGGACCTGGAATTCTAATTGGGTAATCCCAAGAGGTAGACGTGCAACTTTCCTCCATGGTGACAATTGTTCTACTGATTATTTGCTTAAGATGCGGTCAAGGCGAAGTGTCGGTGAGCGGGATGAGCTATTGCCGCAATAATAGTCACGTTACTCATGCAGGAAAATTTTAAAAAATTAAGTGCTAGATTGACGACATCAGTCCCGTACTACATCCGGAGTTCTGTGACGACATCAGACCTTTGAGGTTAAGTATGATATGTGTGTCTATTGCAAATATTGTGTTATTGATTGGCATATGTGGTAAATTATAATAATATTCAGTCATTGCGGCAATTTCTGTAAAATTTATATATTTATTTTATTTTATTTATTTATTCATTTATTTATTATTTTTTTGCTGGCACTGGAATGTCTTTTAATTATATCTTGCAGCAATGTACCGGTTATTATATTGCACAATTTGTGCCTTGGTAGATGTATTTCAGAATGTAGCAATGTGAAGGTAAGGGAATTACTGTGTTATAACAAGTTTCACACACCAGACAATCTTCTTATGATATAATTGTCTTGATACAGAAATTGTAATGAAATATTAAGCATGACAGAGTCATTATTAACCTGAAACCTTTATGTTTATTTTATATTACTTCAGTTTTGTTTCTCACTAATTGATACTATTAATCAACATCTAAATTTTTTATTTATTATTTTTATTTTGCAGGTTCTTTTCTACAAGAACCACACTGAACAAATTGCCGGACTACAGAGATAAGGTAGGACTGGTTGGTTCACATAATGTGTCATAAACCTTCTAATGTGGCACTGTGAATGCTGCCATTGTATAAGCTGCTTATGGAATAGAAACTTACACATTTTTATTTTACACTGTTGACTTTAACAGGCCTTAGCTAGGGATGTATCAGATAGCAAAATTGCTGGATAGCCAGTATACAGGTATCACAAAAGCCAGTTACAGTTCTGGATATCTGGCAGCAGTTGGATATCCAGATGTGTTATACCATCAGTTGTATTTTATCTTTGGGAGTAATGACCAAATGTCCTCATATAATACAATGATATACACACACACGCACACACACACACCGTATATACTCGTCTATAACCCTCCCTCGTTTATAGGTCGACCCTGATTTTTTTACCAAGAAATTGTTAATTTATGATATTCATCGTTTATAGGTCGACTCGAAAGTTTTTGAGGGTAATGGAACAACAAAATATTGTATATTTCCATTCAAGTATTTATTCAAGTCAATTAGGAGGGAATATTATTGTAATACACCAGTTTTTTAACTGAAAACCATTCGAAAAGCGATTACGGTAACATCTTTTGAACGAAAGAAGCAAAAGTCATTGTTTTCGTCACGATTTTATCCCACTTTCCACTGTAATACGTACTGTGCGTCATTTCAGCAAAAATATTGCATTTCCGTGAATGTATTATATCAAACACAGTATGAATAGAGTATCACAATTATAACAGTATTTTAACCGAAAACTATTAAAAAAACGAGTAACATCTCTTGAACATCGGAAGGTTAGGTAAAGTCTTTTGTTTTTGTCATGTAGTTTATCCTAATTTACATTGAAATACATCACTTTTCAGCAAAACTACTGTTTATTTCTGAGAATATGGAAATGTAATATTTTTGCTGAAATGACATACGTATTACAGTGGAAAGTGGGATAAAATCGTGACGAAAACACTGACTTTCGCTGTCTTTCATTCAAAAGATGTTACCATAATTGCTTTTCGAATGGTTTTCTGTTAAAAAACTGTTGTATTACAATAATATTCTATCCTAATTCACTTGTGATGTAACAGTTTTTTAACTGAAAAAGGTTCGAAAAACACGTGTACCGTCTAGCTGATACGACAGAGCCCCGGTCGCGGAGGCTTTGTTTTTGCATCGGCCCTTCTTAAGCAGCCTTTGATTTTAGCGTACGTTGAAATTGTGTTTACCGGTATATTCTTATTTTCTTGCTTCATATTTTCAGAAATATGACAAGTTTGAATATAATACAATGTTACGGTAGTTTTAGTTTACAAGTACAGTGCTCCCTCTTTATCGACGGGGGTTACGTTCTGCAGATGGCCGTCGATACCGTGATGGTTACGTAATTTTTCTAACTATTATTAGTATATGTTGAATAAATGTACCTTTAAGCATTAATGCGTTTCCTTTACACATAACCTTAAATAATAGTGTATAAATAATAATATAATAAGTGGACAAAAATACTAGCAAACTTACGATTTCATTTAGTGAAGTGAACATCGGTCCTTACAGTAAACAATACAGTGTACAGGTAGTCGTCGACTTACGACCTATGCGACTTACGTCTGTTCGACTTTACGACCGGCGGTACGACAGTTTTGGCCCCAGCCTCCTGGCGCTGCCGGGAGCTGGAGCCGCGCGCATCCCCGCGCTCAGTTACAAACACGCTCGCTGGTACAGCACACTTCCCTCCGTGTCTGTTTGCCTTGTGCCTTTCTTTTGTCTTGGAAATTTTTCTTGAACCACCACCCCCCCCAAGATGTCTACCAAGAGGAAACTGTCTTCATCTACTCCTCAACCTGCCACTAAGGGATTATCAGAAGGTTTATCTCTACTGAATAAACTTCTTGCCCATTTTGAAGGAATGGACCCAAACATCGAACGATTTGCAAGGATTGAGCGGATGGCACGCAATTCGTTTCGTCCGTATCAAGAAATTTACGAGGAGAAGAAGAAACGAACAATTCAGACAAAGCTCACCATGTTCATGAAAAAAACAACTTCTCCGGCTACCCCAAAGGCTGCCCCAGCTGACGACATCGACGATCCACAGCCAAGTACCAGCGGCCAATAAGATGTTTTTTGTATGTTTGTATGTGTTTGTATGTTTTGCAACTAAAATGTTTTATATGTTTTGCACCTGTATTTTTTTTTTTGTATGTTGTGTAAATAATAAACCAATTGTACTGTAGTATGCAGTGATTTACTTAAACCTGACGACCGTAACAATAATGAACAAAGAAAATGTTGATAAAATATGACTTAAAGATGATTATATTATCATTACACATTATAATATACGTAAGGTAATTATAACATAGGCCGACTTACGACCAGATCAACTTACGACCGGGCGGCCGTAACCAATCTAGGTCGTAAGTCGACGACTACCTGTACAGTATATACAAGTGTGATGATTGAGGCTTATTAAAAGCCTGACCAGTCAGATGAGTATGATGAGTCAAGGTCTACATCTTCTTGAGGGGTGTGGGCAGGTACTGCGTCTTGTTGTTGTGAGGTGCCGGCAGCTTCTACGTCTTGTTGTTGTGAGGTGCCGGCAGCTTCTACGTCTTGTTGTTGTGAGGTGCCAGCAGCTTCTACGTCTTGTTGTTGTGAGGTGTCGGCAGGCACTCGGCGACTGAAGAAGTTGGTGATGGTGGTCTGTGCTTTCTTGCTTCTCATTTCCCTCTGCAGTTCTATATATGGCAACATACCATTTTCAATAGCTCTCTTTGCTTTAAGGGACCTATCAAGGGAGGGATCAATGTCATAGAGACGAGCAGAGAGGGCCTTACTTATTCTTATTACTTCACCAAGATTATCTAAAGTTAAGTTCTTATTTTCATCATCACTCACTTCATCTTCTGTTTCATCCTGCAACTCCACTAAATGTTCTAGTTCATCACTTGTAAATGGATCCCCAACATTTCCCAATAACTCTTCTTGCACCTCTGCTGCTGTTAGGTCAGAGAACCCTTCACCTCCAACTTCATTTGCCATAGTTATTATGTTGCGTAACTGAGGCTCGGCTGTTGGGAACCCTGTGAGTGTTGGGACAATTTCAGGCCACAATTTTTTCCAACATGATCGGACACAGTTCTGCGACAGTTCATTGTGGCTTTCAGCGATGAAGTTTATGCACTGTGCAATATCAAATTTTTTCCACATTTCTCTGGGTGTCACATCAGCATCCTTATCAAGGCACTCACGAATCATGCTGAAAGTCTTCTCTGCATATTTAGCCTTAAACACGGCAATGACTCCCTGGTCCATTGGCTGGATGATGGAGGTGGTGTTTTTTGGCAGGAAAACCACCTCAATGTTGGGGTGGGCAGTCTTGAGTTCCTCAGAGTGGCCAGGGCAATTATCTAGATATAATACCACTTTGAACTCCATGCCAAGTTCATCCAGATAATCTTTCACCTCTCTAGCAAAGCAGTTTTTCAGCCAATCCACGCACAAATCAGATGTCATCCACGCTTTCTTGTTGTTCCTGTAGAAAACTGGTAGCAAGTTCATGTTTTTCTTTTTGAGACCCCGAGGTCGTGTGGCAGTGTATAACAACATGGGCTTAATCATATGCCCTGCCGCATTCCCACATAGCATCACTGTCACTCGGTCCTTCGCAACTTTAAATCCAGGGGCACTTTTTTCCTCTTTAGAGATGTAGGTTCGGTGTGGCATCTTCTTCCACCATAGGCCTGACTCATCAGCATTAAAAACTTGTTCCGGCCTATAACCCTTTTGTTCTATGTGGTTAGCAAACTCTGCAGGGTATGCTTCCCCTGCCACAGTGTCTGCTGATGCTGCTTCGCCAGTCAATTTTATATTACGCAGCCCATAACGATGTCTGAATTTCTCGAACCATCCTTTGCTAGCTGCAAATTTTTTCAAATTGTCACCATCACCCTGATTATCACCATCACCCTGATCATCACCATCACCCTGATCATCACCATCACCATCACCATGATCATCACCTTTAGAAAACTTATCATAAAGTTCCTTAGCTTTCTGCCTAATAAATTTCGAGTCAATTGGTATGCAGCGGCGGTTTAGGTCCTCTATCCAAATGTTCAGTGCTTTTTCCATTTTAATGAGGGCATCATCACGCACATGGCTTGTCACTTTTGATGTCACTGGTGCACTTGAAGCTAAAGCGTGCTTCAGATCCTTTGCACGTCGTTTAATTCCACGCACACTGGATTCGTTGAGCCCGAAGTGGCGGCCAACAGCTGCGTAGCTCATACCGCTGTCGAGTTGTTTCAGCACTTCATTCTTCTCATTCAGCGTCAGCACTCGTCTTGCCCTCTTAGGTGTAGATCCAGAGGGAGCAGCAGGTCGTTTGGGAGGCATGGTGATATAAGTTGATGTGATGAACCACCAGCAAAAGTTGAAAATCAAAGACTGTTGCCCATGCGGCTTGGCTGATGTTTATGTTTAGGGAAGGCGGGCTGCGGGTAGACGCTAGTCACGCCACTAGCGTGACTAGCGGCGAAAGTACAAACAAGGCCCGCGGAGTTCAAATAAAGCCAAAATGAAAATCCATCTAAATAATCCGTCGATAATCGAAACCGTCGATAAGGAGGGAATACTGTATTCATTTTTAAAAATACAGATGACACCAAACAAATACCAGGACGGATATTTGCGTGACTCTCCCGCCAAAATGGACCATACAGCTGGTACTCTCTCCCTCAGCCCTACCAAAAATAGCCCAACGACATCTTTGTTGTTTATTCTCTTCCAGTTTCTCACTTTAACTGGTATTTTCTACTTCATATTGCCTACATTAGATAAACTACAGTAATTGAGGTTAGACACCGTTAAAAATATGATTACCGGGTACTGGCAGGATGCTGTTAGAACCACCTGACCCTACCAACAGTGTTGCAATTCAGACAGCATTTTTTTTTTTTTTTACATTTTTGGTGTCTCCATTTCTGTAAAAAAATTCTGTGGGGTTTGCACAAAAGTAAACTGTTTTACCTACAGTATTGTAAAACGATTTGGGAAAAGAAATACTTGGTAACTTTAAATTTTAAACGGAAAATCTTGAAACTGGCAACTGTGTGTAGATGACCTGACTCGCATCATCATATGATTTTGATGGATTTTAATAAAAATATTCAGAAATATGGTATCGTAGTATTTATTCAAGTGAATTAGGATAGAATATTATTATAATGAGTGCACATAGCTTCAAAATTGCCACAAAATGCTCAGTCTCACACATATGTATAGATACAGGCTTTATATCTATGAAGGAATTATGTAAAGCATTTTAGAATCACAGCCTCTTTGAAATTCATTTTAGGTACAGGTATATGCAAAGAGCAACCAATATCTAATGGAAAGGTGGGGAAGAAGAGAGGGGAATCAATGGGGGAGGGTCAAGGGGCTAATGGACACAAGAAGATCAAAGGGAAGTCTTCTTTTTAGCTTTTATCCTCTGCTCCATTGATCGGCTCATTAGCCGCTTGGGCGATCGGTCACATCTCTGTTACGCACTGTTGGCAAGTACTGGGCATGCACCGGCTCCTGAATGTACCTGAACCTGCTCCAGTGTTGGTCAAGTCTGGTCTTGAAAGAGCTCACACTCGGTGCCGTCACAACACTTTCTGGTAGATTGTTCCAAGAGTTCAACTTTCACTCCAAAAAAGTTTGCCCTGTGACTTGTGTCATTAATCACCACACACTGCTTGCGGTCATGTAGAAAGTCTTCTATCCACGCTAGGACATTTCCCCGAATTCCGTACCCTTCCAGTTTGATTTTCAGCCTTTCGTGGGGTACTCTGTTGAAAGCCTTGGCAAAATCTAGGTATATATTGTCGATATTACCACCATGTTCCAGAATATGGGTCCAAATATCCAATACCTTGAGCAATTGTGTTAAGCATGAGCGCCCCGACATAAAACCGTGTTGGTAATCCTTTACAAGATCGTTTCGTAGTTGATGTTCCATCGCGGCATCTCTGATAATGCTCTCAAGTAATTTGCATATTATGCTGATCAGGCTCACCGGTTTATAGTTGTTCGTGGAGTAACGCTCGCCCTTCTTGAAGAAAGGACTCGCATAAGCCACTTTCCAATCACTGGAGACCTTTTGTTCATCCAGGCATTTACAAAACAGGATCTTCAGGGGCTCGGCAAGCTCGTTGCACAACTCTCTTAGCACTATAGGATGCACCATGTCAGGGCTGGGACCCTTATGAACCTTTAGCTTTGACAGTCTATTTCTAATACTGTACCCTCTTCTGTGAATACAATGTGGGTCAGTGCTGTGTCGAACCGTCTGTCCTCAAACGCAGGAAGGTTAATCGCATCCTCTCTTGTGAACAGAGGAAAAGAAACTGTTCAATGCCTCAGCTTTATCCTGGTCAGAATCTGTGTAACTACCATGTTTAAGCCGCAGATCTGATACTCCTACTTGCATTTTTAATTTCGACTTTGCATAGCAGTAAAACGCCTTTCGGTTTGACTTGATCTCGCTTGCAACCAGCCTCTGGAACTCCTTTTCAGCCCTTCTACATTCTACCTTTGCTTGGTTTCTGGCTCTTGCACACATCCTCCTATCCTGCTCATCGTTTGACCTAACCCACGTCTTGAATTTCTGGGTTTTCTTCTTTACTTTGTCGACCGCCTCATGGTTCGTGTGTAGGGTCCCCTCATATTCCTAGAGGCACTGGGTTTGGTCTTGGGTATACAGTACTGTATATTTATTGATCGAATGGGTCACTTTACTAGTTATGATATTCAGCGTAGTGTCTGCGATCTTGTGCCTTAATGAGTCAGGCCAGTGGATACCCCTCATCTCTTCCCTCATCCCGTTGTAATTTCCCTTGTAATATTTGCACCTTGGCCTGGCCTTATCTTGAACTAGGTAAGTTAAATCTGAATGACAACACTGAAACACATTGCCCCAGTTGACACCAGTCACCATAATTATAGTTTGGCCACCATATCCTCCTCATTTTTTATGATGAGGTCAAGTGGCTTGGGTGTTTGCGCCCCTCTGTACTGTGTCGGGTCTCTAACATGTTGGAACAGAAAATTATCTCCCAGAGTTTCTACAAAAAGAGTAGCAGGGTTATTCAAGTCATTCGGGGTGGACTTGTTTCTCCAGTCGATGTCGCCATAGTTAAAGTCCCCTATGATAAGGAGGTGGCTAGGGTTGAGCATCGCCGTGTTGTTAATTAAGGTTCTTAAGTTCCTTTGATTTAGTGGGCCACAGTTTGGGGATCTGTAGATACACCCGACAATAAGTAAGTTCCCTCCCTTTCATTTAATTTTACACCACTGGAAAGTGTTTGGTATCTGTAAGGGTGGTGAAAAGGTTAAGCCTAAGACCTTATCAGTGAACTAAAAGGTAGTGTACAGTACATTATGTACATTACTTTTTAAAATTAATTTTTATTAAAAAAAAAAAACATGTATTTCTTTCATAAAACTTGGTGGTGTACTCGTGTTTATTTATTTATTTATTTATTTTTTTAATTTTTTTTTTTTAATCGGTCTTTTAGGAAAATTTTGCTCTAAGGTGAACTATCTCTTATCCCGGACACCCCTTCCCCAAATTAGTCCGCATTAGAGAGGTATTACTTTACTTGTACCTGAAATGAATTTTAAAGAGGCTGTGATTCTAAAATACTTTACATAATTCCATCTTAGCTATTAAGCCTGCATCTATACATGTGTGTGAGACTGAGCATATTTAAAATTCTGCTTAAATAGTTAAATAACCCACCTAACCCCCCCCCCCCCTTTTGCCAGCACCCACCATCTCTTACATGGAGCAAAAAACTCAGCCAGTCCTCAATTTGAATCGAAGAGTGACATCACCACAGTCACACCCCCAATTAGAGGGACAGTTCAAAGTGCGTTTTAATCAGACTCGGTCATTATGGAGGCAACAATCATCCACAAACTTCTCAACTGAAGGAGCTTGATAGCTACTTTGAATGACTGGGGGATGGAATGGAGCGATTGGGGTCTTTCCCGACATTATGCAACTTATCTCTGTCACTTAACACCCCATTGGCTGCATCTGCTGCTTTCAAGCATCTGTTTAGGCATGTTGGACTTATTATTTATTATTTAATTAATTTATTACACCCCAGGGGGCAACAAGCCTAGTCACAAATCTATACAGTCAGACATTAGTACAGTTGGTCCTCATATTACGCGGTTAATGTAACCCGGAGGGTACCGCGGAAAGTGAGAAACGCGTAAAGTGAATAACATAACATATGGGATTAATTGAAATGGAGTCCGGGCCGATCCCCAAACTCCACTTTTTGACGACACACAACTATGTTGTAGTAAAAATATTATCTTAACTTTATGATGGCATGCACACACAATTAATAATTAAGAGACATATCAATAATATTAGGTTTTTTAACACTTACATTAGTAGAAAAGATGGCTGGGCACACGGGGATGGGCGGTTGGTTCCGAGGCAGAGGGCAGATTATTGGCCCTCACCTGTATCAATTGCATCACTATCCACCACAGAGGCTTGCAGGGCCTCTTTGTCAAACCCCCCAAAGTTCATATAAGTCCATATCCTCACTATAATTATCACTATCACTGACTTGGGCCGGCTGTAGTGGGTGGCGGGTGAAGAACTCGGTAATGTTTTGATGACTGGGCGACCTTGTGCGCACCATTTTCACGCCTCTTACACAACATGGCGGATGGCGGGAGGTTTGGATCCAAAAATGGCGCGGCTTGCCAGCCGCTCTCCGTGTAATGGGGTTCACGACCGCGGAATGTGAAAATGTTAGGTTCTGGCAAGGCACCGCGTTAACGGTGAAACGCGGATTGTGGGACCGCGTAATAGGAGGACCAACTGTACATTGGTGCTCGTGTCTCACAGGACATGCTATGACATGTGATATGGAGGCAATATTGATATGATTTAAGGACAATGGGTGTTAGCATCCACCAAAGTGTTGGGACATTTACAGAGTTTACAGGAAGAGAAGTGTAGATCATTCCCCATCTCAGATGAATGCCAGACAGGTCTGTATCCTAACCAAATGCGAGCAGAGTCAACATTATGTCTGCAGACCATGAGTCCATGTCGACAATACTTGTGTGGATAAGGAAGAAAGTGATCATAATGTTGGATGAATATTTCTTCAGCCCGTTCACCATCCCTGCGATGGATTGTAGAGTGAAGAATGGCTGAAAATTTCAGTAGGTCATACTGGGCTTATATTTTGGCCTAAAAGATTCGGATTGAACAGCCATAATTTTAAGAATCAGTTATTGATTAATCTCAATAGAAAGATATGTAATGCTATGTGTCTTTTAGTTTTATCTTTAGTTAACTATTTTTTTTTATAATTTACTGTGGATTTATTTAATATTTGAGACAAATAATAATTTTTTTGTTACATTTCACTTTCAGCTGACGTTGCATTCAAGCTATATCACAAAAACTGGTTTTTAGAAAAAACATTAGACCGCAGAGGGATAAAGATGTCACACCAATCCATGGATACTCAAAATTCAATGTCTTGGCTGGTGAGATGGTATAGAGTAAAAACTGTGGACAGTGACCAAAGACAGCTGACACTGCCATGAGAGGCTGGTTTCCAGTTGACTCCTTAAGCTAGGAGCATTTGGTGATAGGGCCACATTGTCACCCATCCAAGTAGTACTAACTTGCATGGGTATACAGTACATGTATCTCTTGCTTTAGGAATATTCTCTCAAATGAATTTCCAAAATTGACGCCAATATTTCGAGATACAAAACCTTCCCCACTTATATGAATTTGAGTCCCGGCAAAAAATTTAAATCGTGCGCCCTGGGAGTCAGCTGGGGTGGCCATCTTTTGGAGAGATACTCACTGAACGTTCCCCCCCCCCCCCCCCCATGCCTCCCGCATCTTCCACAAGCCCGTGTCTTTACTTCTGCTATTTGTTGTGTGTGACAAGTGATTTCTCTTTATCCATGTGTATTTGTGCCATCCTTTCATTTTAATGACACCAAATGAATCACTGGTGCTTTTAATGCTTCCTTGATATGTGTTTTATCTTGTGTGAATCTGTGGAAACTCAAAAAACATATTACTATTTACTAGGTATTCGACATATTGCATTTGGCCAAAAAATTTTTATATACTTTTACTTTTATCCTCTTCGCCACTGATCAGCTTGTTAGCCGCTTGGGCGATCGGTCACGTCTCTTTTCCTTTATATTCTTCACCAAAAGGTCGGCTCGCTAGCCGCCCGGGCGATCGGTCACGTCTCTGTCACGCACTGTTGGCAAATACTGGGCATGCACCAGCTCCTGAATGTACCTGAACCCGCTCCAGTGTTGGTCAAGTCTTCTCTTGAAAGAGCTCACACTCGGTGCCGTCACAACACTCTCTGGTAGATTGTTCCAAGAGTTTACAACCCTCACTCCGAAAAAGTTTGCCCTCACGGTTTTCTGGACTTGCGGCTTCTTCAATCTTGAGCTGTGACCCCTTGTGGGGCGAGCGTCCGCCAGCTCCAAGTAAGGACACTCAACTGAGTAGTGCCCCCTGAGATGCTTATAAACCTCAACTAGGTCCCCCCTTGCCCGTCTGTAGTATAAGCTAGGCAAGTTCAGGTGCTCCAATCTCTCAGGGTAGCTGAGATGCCAAAGTGCAGGCACCAGTTTGGTGGCCCTCCTTTGAACATTTTCAACCAACTGACAGTCCCTAGCATATCTCGGGGACCAGTTGGGGTGACAGTACTCCAGATGGGGAAGCACTTCACTCCTGAAGATCGTCACGAGGGACGGACCGTCTAGATATCTGAACGACCTTCTTATAAGACCCAATAATTTATTTGCCTGATTTACCTTCTCACAATGGCCCGAGAACTTCAGCTCATTGTCAACATACACACCTAGGTCCTTCTCACACACAGTCTCAACTAGTACATTTTCTTCATCCCGTTGGGGACATATGGTACGCCTCCTTACCGTTGGTACGCCCCAGGTGCATCCTCTTAAACTTCGTGACATTGAATCTCAGCAGCCATTCCTTCGACCATTCCTGGAGCCCACAGAGGTCCTTCTGCAGCTCTTCACAGTCCGCTTGGTTCTTAATTTCCCGAAATAACTTGGCGTCATCGGCAAACATTTGTATGGAGGAGTGTACAATGTCAGGCATATCATTTATGAAACAAACAAACAACAGCGGGCCCAATACACTACCCTGCGGTACCCCACTTGTTACAGGTACAGATGACGATTTCGTGCCATTAATCACCACACATTGCTTGCGGTCATGTAGAAAGTCTTCTATCCACGCTAGGACATTTCCCCGAATTCCGTACCCTTCCAGTTTGATTTTCAGCCTTTCATGGGGTACACTGTCGAAAGCCTTGGCAAAATCTAGGTAAATATTGTCGATATTACCACCCCGTTCTAGAATATGGGTCCAAATATCCAATACCTTGAGCAATTGTGCCAAGCAAGAGCGCCCCAGCATAAAACCGTGTTGGCAATCTTTTACAAGGTTGTTTCGTAGTAGATGTTCCATCGCTGCATCTCTGATAATACTCTCAAGTACTTTACATATTATGCTGGTCAGGCTCACCGGTCTATAGTTGTTCGTGGAGTGCCTATCGCCCTTCTTGAAGATAGGACTCACATAAGCCACTTTCCATTCACTGGGGACCATTTGTTCATCCAGGCATTTACAAAACAGAATCTTCAGGGGCTCTGCAAGCTCGTTGCACAGCTCCCTTAGCACTCTAGGATGCACCATGTCAGGTCCAGGACTCTTATGGACCTTTAGCCTGGACAGTTTATTTCTAATACCCTCTTCTGTGAACACAATGTGGGTCAGTGCTGTGTCGAACCGTCTGTCCTCAAACGCAGGAAGGTTAGTTGCATCCTCTCTTGTGAACACTGAGGAAAAGAAGCTGTTCAATGCCTCAGCTTTATCCTGGTCAGAATCTGCGTAACTACCATCTTCAAGCCTCAGGTCTGATACTCCTACTCGCGTTTTCAATTTCGACTTTGCATAGCGGTAAAACGCCTTTGGGTTTGACTTGACCTCGCGTGCAACCAGCCTTTGGAACTCCTTTTCAGCCCTCCTACACTCTATCTTTGCTTGGTTTCTGGCTCTTGCATACATCCTCCTGTCTTGCTCATCGTTTGACCCAACCCACGTCTTGAATTTCTGGGTTTTCTTCTTAATTTTGTCGACCGCCGCATGGTTCATGTCTAGGGATCCCCTCGTATTCCTAGAAGCACTGGGTTTGGTCTTGGGTATATATTTATCGATCAAATGGGTCATTTTACTAGTTATGATATTCAGCGTAGTGTCTGCGTTCTTGTACCTTAATAAGTCAGGCCAGTTGATACCCCTCATCTCTTCCCTCATCCCATTGTAATTTCCCTTGTAATATTTGCACCTTGGCCTGGCCTTATCTTGAACTAGGTAACAGTTAAATCTGAATGACAACACTGTATGGTGACTGGTGCCAACTGGGGCAAGGTGTTCCAGTTTGGCCACCATACCCTCCTCGTTTGTTATGATGAGGTCAAGTGGCTTGGGTGTTTGCTCCCCTCTGTAATGTGTCGGGTCTCTCACATGTTGGAACAGAAAATTATCTCTCAGAGTTTCTACAAAAAGAGTAGCAGGATTATTCAAGTCATTCGGGGTTGACTCGTTTCTCCAGTCGATGTCGCCATAGTTAAAGTCCCCCATGATAAGGAGGTGGCTGGGGTTGAGCATCGCCGCATTGTTTATTAAGGTTCTTAAGTTCCTTTGATTTAGTGGGCCACAGTTCGGGGATCTGTAGATACACCCGACGATAAGTAAGTCCCCTCCCTTTAATTTAATTTTACACCACTTGGACTCTTCAAAAACATCCTCTCCCTGTACCCTCGCCTGGCTGGCTCTAAGGTCTTGCCTAGCGTAGATAACCACACCCCTCCTGCAGGATTCTTGAGTTAGGTTCGTAAATGAGTCATATCCAGCAATACTGAACTCACATTCCTCTGGGTCGATTCTCCTGTTCTTGTACAACAGTTCTACAACTCCTACAATATCTGGTTGGTGTACTCTTAGTAGTGTTTCAAACTCCTCCCTCTTATCAAGGAACGTGTCAGTATTAGTGTACATGACATTCAAGCCAGAATTTGTTCTCGGTAACGTCTCTGCTCTTAGTAGTAATAAACCCGCTCCACCCACATTCTCAGAAGCTGCAGCATTTGCTAAGTGCACTGTATTTTGCAGGGTGTGGTTAAAAATGTCATTGTTTACACAGCGCTCGTTCCCTCCTGTCTGGTAGGCTGAGCTGGTGCCGCCTCCCGGGTGGGGGGTTGAGTGGGTGGAGGGTGCACTGCTGCTCCCTGGCCCTGTGTCGGCACACTTGTTTCCACTACCCTCCCTCTGAGTATAACCCATGTGCACCTGTCCCCGTTCCTCCTCGACTCCTCCCTCTTCTGCTTCAAGTCCAGCAGGAGCTTCTTGTGCTGTTCCCTCTGCATTACCGTGCGGTCTGGGTGAATAAATACATCCCGAAATGCCTCGCTCCTTGCTAAGTTTTTTGCCTGCCGGATAACTTGCCATTTCTCCTCCTCACTCCCTAGTGTGATCCTGAGGGGGCGAGGCTTAGCCCCCTGCTTTTGTCCCAGTCTCCTCACATCCTGAGGGGTTGCTGGAATCTTCAGAACCTCTGTGCAAATATTTTGAAACAGCACCTTGTCGTGTGTTTCCTTACTCACAGTTCCCTCTGCCTGGCTCTCTGGAACTCCAAAAACTATTACATTGTTCCTGCCCTGGAGCCGTTCCTGGTGTTCCTCCTCTCCCCTAACAGTAGGTGCGTTAATTTTCATTTCTTCGACACACTTTTTCAGAGTCCCAATCTGCTGTAGAACCTGTACTGATTCTGCATTACTCCCCCCCCCCCCCCCCCCCCCCGTGGCCCTCCTAATACGTCAGCATAACTCCTCTTAGCAACCACCTCCATTCTATTAGCTACTTCCTCAGTCTTAGCAAGGATCTCTTTCTCAACTTGCTCCAGTTTGTCAACCAGCAGGGCTCCTGCTTCATCTATTTTCGTCCCTAGAGAACTCGTTCCCTTATGGATTGCAATCGCTTCATTCACCTTGACTATGCAGCCAGGGCAATACCAGCAACAGCCATCAAGCTTTACGGCAGTTAGTAACTTCCTAAACGTTGCATTAGTTAGGCCTGCATCCTCCATATCCGACGTCTCCCTGCAGTAATCACATATCAAACTCATGGTTGTTGTTGTTGTGGGGGGGGGGGGGGTGCAGACTGTGTATAGATCTACACCTATTTCAAAGAAAATAAAGAGAAAAGTACTTAGCTACTCTCTGTTGCCTATGGAGTTGTCGTTGTATCTCCCTGTCAATGGTGTAATGTAGGCACAGTTTCAGTCCTTGAGAAAGCACACAATCAACATAAAATTTAAAGTCTCTGTGGCACCTATGACACGACTTGGTTTCAGCTGGCACGGTGCCTTTCCAGCTTGCTTGCTAGTGAGCGCTCACTTTAAGTTATTTACAACTTCAGCGGTCACTGATGACACTGTGAACTATCACTGTGTACACTAGGGTTGCTCATTTTTCCCAATTTTAGAAAATTGTGGGTGGGGGTGTTTTTTCCCATTATTTCGTTACTCCTAAATTCATTGGTGCCAGAATTAATGAAATCCAACATGTTCTAGGGGTCACGAATCCAAATATAAAAAATGAATTTTTGCAAAAAAAACGTCAAAACTCAAGCTTTTTCTCTTATAGATCAGCAATCGCGCTGCTTTTCACTACTTAACCCTAATGGCTGGCCAGAGCAGCTATTCAGCTTTCCATTGACACCTAATTCGATTGCATGCACCTCTTAGTTGACCTTCTAGTTCAGGTCAAAGGCTTTACCTGCGTTAAGGGAACCAGATTCCAAAATATTCATAGTTTTGACTTTTCCATTTATTCGAAAACACACATCAATATTTTACCATCACAGTCTTTTCCATGATATATTTCCCTCTTAAAAAAACAAACATCATTAAAATAGGTCAATAACTCTAGGAGGAGATGCAATTTGAAAGTTCAATCCCCCCTCTATTCAACTCTCACAGTTGCATCAGAGCAGACTTGCTGAAGCCACTCATCTGCTTCCTGTGCTTTTCCACAAGTTGCATGACATCCTGCAGCTGCTGCTCATCCTTCTTTCGTGACTGAACCAATGAAGTCCTGCATAAGCTTTATTCCCCTTTCGGCCATGTCATTGGTTACCTTCAGGCTTCTGGAGAAATCTTTCAGCTTCATGAACTCTTCGTTTTTCTCCCAGTCTTCCACCGGTGACATCAGCCATGCTGTGCCGCACACATGATGCTCCTTGAAGATCATCCATGAACGTTCATCTATCAGGTCGGATGACCAAGTTGCCGTTGGCGTAGTCGTTCGTTTCTTCTAGGCAGCTCAATTTGGTCGCCATCTCCTTTTTCTCTGCCGCACTCAACTTCTCGCTGCACAGCGACAGAACGACGGTCTGTGGCCTTAGATACCACAGGTGGCGGCTCGCTACCGCCAGCGCCGCATCAGCCACCTCACAGTCGACGGCCCTGTAGCGGAGGAGTTCGTGATGCAGTTGCAGGTCATTCACAGGCGCATCCTCGGCTATTGGTGATTTCAGCCACGCCGGTGTGTACAGCAGAGACACAAAGATCGTCATCCTCTGCAGCTTGACGCACAGGTCACTGCTGAGCTCTAGCTGGTGGCTAAACATGTAGATCTTGAGGTAGTATATGATCTTCACCATCCAGCGAGCGTGGTGACATGCGCCAGGACGCAGAAAGTGCGTGCCGCGCGGAGGATTCACACCGAGGACGAGGAGCGTTAGTTCTGCCGCTTCTCGGTAATCCTCTCTGGCCCATTCTGTGACGGTCAGCAGGTAGCTAACGGTCCTGTGTCGGAGGTGACTGAGCCAGTCAGACTCTGGTAGATTTGCAATGTCCAGCCTGAGATACTGAGAGTGATCTAGTTGACTCCACCTTTTCTTAAGAGTCTGGAAGAGAGGGTCCATAGGGGCTGATGTTTTGCCGAAGATGTTGCTGGCAGCGGCTCTCACCACCAGTTCCATGACGTGGTGTCTGCACCCAAGCCTCAACAGCTGTTTTTCCAGCAGCGCCTCCAGATGGACAACCGCACCTTGGACTCGCCCTGTGTTGGACGACGTTGTATCAAAGCACAGTGCCTTGACGTTTGAAGCGCAGCTCCAGTCCTCGATAGCACGAGCTGTTGCACGTGCCTGGGTCAGGCCAGTGCGTCCTTCACTGGCAAGACAGCAAGCAGCTTCCCTTCCTCATGGCCGCGCCCTGAGATGAAGATGGCCTGTCGG
This sequence comes from Homarus gammarus, assembly GCA_958450375.1. NCBI lineage: Eukaryota > Metazoa > Arthropoda > Malacostraca > Decapoda > Nephropidae > Homarus > Homarus gammarus. The sequence continues at coordinate 4,226,845 of CAUDMG010002480.1, read as the reverse complement.
TGTTCTTCTTCTCCCACGACGTTCTGAAATAAGAGAAATATAAAAATTCAGACAGATAATGAAGAATTATCAAGGCTGCCTTTTTCTCCAAGCTTTTTGTTAATGATTTGATACATTTCTAACAATATATTACAATAGTCTAGGCTTTGGTAAAATATTAATGTAGTACCTAAACTTGTTCTCACCTTAACCAGCTTACCATCCCAGTGCACCACTGCATGTGGTGGAGGCGTGAAGGCTTCCCTTTGTGCGGCAGCTACCTGACGACGGTGTGAAGCTCACGCCCGTCTCGCAGTCTCTCTCGAGATCCGGAACTCAGACAGATCGCCTGGCGGGTTAGCAGAGCGCAGCACTGCTGCGACCACCGAAACTATCTGCGAGCAAAAGCAGGCAAGGGTGTCAGTGGAAAATGTCGACTGTTTAAGTGCTTATCAAATAATTAACAGAAATTTCAAACATTCCAAACACATTTATGGATACACTTACTTCGTTATTGGATATCCGAAGACGGTCAGCGAGTTCCTTTAATGCTGGCTCTTGGAGAATGCGACGTGGAAGCTGAACCGTCACATAAGGGTGCTTTGATGTGTACCTGCCAGGTTGTATCGCTGTGTCCTTTTTCTCCATTTCTACTTCCGTTGGGGTGTCAGCCACCACAGAGGTTTGAGGTCTCGAATCACTGCTGCTTGGTTCACAGGCTGCGAACCTTCCCTGTTTCGACCTTTGCTTCTCGACTTGTTCCTCCTGCTTTCTCTTCTTAGCGGCAAAAATCTTATCGTTACCACTCATGAACGCTTTTCTTTCTCCGCGTTGGTCTTGATAAAAGGCGATGTCTTGTTGTTTGTCGGCCGGTGTAAGCAGCCGGTTCTTCTCGATGTCCTCTACGGCGTCCGGTGCTCCGATGTCCCACAACAGGTCAAGTTGAGACTTGAAGTTTTCAACCTTGTCTTTGCAGCCCTGTCCCGACTTTTTTGTAGACTTCTCCAGTGCTCCCATAACCTTGTCAGCTTCTCCCGGCACCCCCTCTCTGAGATAGTCTTGATGCGAGCTAAATTCCAGAACGTGAGTACGTTTCTCACTGTTTCTTTAAACGTCTCCTGTCTGTCACCAGATTCATTCACTGTGTGAAAGAAGAACTTCAGGACTTGACGCATCGTTGGGAGTTTACTGCTTCTAATTGACGATGCTGGCTGGCCTACTAGATAGATTTCAGTGGCAGAACGGGTAGTGGATGATGTTGGCCTGACAGTTCCCTTAGCATTCTACCCCGACTGCGACTCACTCTCTTCCATGATTGTATGTATATAAACAGATGAACTCTGTAAGAAAAAAACGTTTTGTAATAAAACAAAATAGGCAAACAAAATAGGGTCACATAAGAGCAATTTTATCACCTGTAGAAAATACAACATAAATAGATAACCATAAATTTACTGCCACACTATATAGCAGATTTGAGTAAATTATAAAATAACACCACAGTACCAACAACAACACAACACATGTCAAAGCACTGCAAAGAAGCACAGGGTTTTAAAGCTGCCAATGTGAACCTAGTGAATTTATAACTCCGTTAATGCAGGTAGGCTACAGCCTTTGACCTGACTTAGAAGGTCAAATAAGAGGTGCATGCAATCGAATTAGGTGTCAATGGAAAGCTGAATAGCTGCTCTAGCCAGCCATTAGGGTTAAGTAGTGAAAAGCAGCGCGATTGCTGATCTATAAGAGAAAAAGCTTGAGTTTTGACGTTTTTTCGCAAAAATTCATTTTTTATATTTGGATTCGCGACCCCTAGAACATGTTGGATTTCATTAATTCTGGCACCAATGAATTCAGGAGTAATAATGGGAAAAAACACCCCCACCCACAATTTTAAAAAAGTGTGAAAAAATGAGCAACCCTAGTGTACACTGTATCTCCCTGTGAGTGGTGTATTATAAACACAGATTCAGTCCTTGAGAAAGCACACAAACAAAATAAAATTTAAAGTCTCTGTGGCACCTATGACACGAATAGGCTGGCAGTTGTCCTTACCAGCTCGATTGCCAATATGTATTCACTTTAAGTTATTATAGTCTCTTCTGCATTCACTGATGACAACTATGAACTGATTTAACTGAAGGCACAGTACTACACTCCCTGGTTGGCCTTTATCACAGCCGTGACCACAACACCCTAAAAAATAAAATAAAATAAAAGCTTTGTCATGTGGCAGTGATTGTGTGGTTATAGGCCTGTGACCCTGGCTGTACCTCCAACTCGGTGGAAATTGAGTTTTCAAAAATACAATCGTGTCTAGCATGAAAAGTCCGACATCGATTTACACTTTCACCTCATTAAGACGATCTTGACGAACTTATGTAATCACTGTCCAATTTCTGCCGCTCTACATCGAAGGCCCAAATGCCGAACACGCTTTGTTACAGAGACGCAACACGACCCGCCCGCCCGGACTGCCATACACAATACTCTGTATATTTTTAATCAAGTTATGTACAATAATTCAGAACTAACAGTGTGTAATACCTCAACATTATATATGGTGTTCGTGTAAAGGAAAATTGGATTTTTTTTTTGAAAATTTTTAAGTCTTAGCAAATTACTGATACCAAATTACTGTGCATTTAAAAAAAAAAAATTTCTTAGGCTTAGGAACCAGTGGTGGGTATAGGTGTCCATCGTTAACGTTCATTCATTAGCGATAAAAAAATTTAACATTTTTTTTTTTTTTTTACAATTGGTCAAAATTTGGTTTAGCAATGTCTGACACAACTGGGAAAACCTCGGAAGGGAAGTCGGGAAAAACTGGGGATTCTGTGCTCCAGGTGAGCATCATTACAATACTCTAATGTGGCTTAGAAATCCAAAGAAAATGTAAAATAAAACTAAAAAATAAGAAAATTGAAGAGTATGGGTGTGTATGTGTGAGAAGTGAATGCATGTACAGTATTGAGGCAGTGAGCTGCAACTGCAGAGAACAGCACCCTATGTTACGTCATGGCATGCTCAGTCCGAAGTCACACACTTCTCTTGATTCATGTAGTACAGTATTACTTATACGTAATTAGTCTTAGTATGCCTTATTGTGGGTAAAAATACAGTAAGTACCCTGTATACAGTATATTAAATGCATCCTCCGAAAAGTTGAATTTGCTACCAGAGTTTAACAGTTAATTCATGTATAACATTTCTGATAAACTTACCTACGTGCTTATGTTTGAAATAATGAATGTATGTATCTGTGTATAATTTTCTCATCAGAAACGGTCATCCCAACGATTTAGAAATACATTATTACTTCAGGACGAAATTGGACAGATTTACAACAGCCAATCAGCTGTAACTCTTGAGGAAGGGTGGGGCATCTCTTCTCATCTGGGAAAAAATGCACTATACAGTTGGTCCTCACATTACGCGGTTAATGTAACCCAGAGGGTCCCGCGGAAAGTGAGAAACGCGGAAAGTGAATAACATAACATATGGGATTAATTGAAATGGAGTCCAGGCCGATCCCCAAACTCCACTTTTTGACGACACACAACTATGTTGTAGTAAAAATTTTATCTTAACTTTATGATGGTGTGAAAAAACAAGTAATATAGAAGAGGTTAGGTTAGGTTAGGTTAACATAGGAAGAATGAAGGTTACCTTAGAGAAACTAAAAGTTAGATGGAACACTTACGGTAGTAGAAGAGATGGGTCCGCATACGGGGATGGAGGCTGGTTCCGAGGCAGAGGGCAGATTACTGGCCCTCAGGTGAATCACCATTACTAGGTGAATCATCATCACTGTCACTTACAGTTGTCAGGGCTTCCCTGACAAATCCCTCAAAGTCAACTTCACTGTCACTATCACTGGCTTGGGCTGGCTGTGGTGGGTTGCGGGTGAAGAAATCTGTTATGCTTTGCTGACGGCTGGCGTTGATGTTGTCGTGATACACCGTGATGTATGGCTCCATAGCCTGCACCAGCCGGGTATGGAAGACTTCATAGCGGTCATCGTCATTGTCGCGGGAAAGGGCGGACTTAATTTTCTCTGCAAACTCCATGGCACACTTAATATCACTATGATTTAAACTGTGTTCTTCGGAGACTGACGCACCTTCTTCCTCCTCTTCACTGACATGTTCTTCTTCCAACATCTCGTCGGCAGTCACTTCAGGATTTCTGATCACCTCCAGGATGTCGTCGTTGGTGGTCTCGGAGAAGCCTGGAACTGTAACAGTCTGCGCAGCTTCTCTGGCAAGGTCCACTGCTACTGCAACATTCTGAACCTCACCAGTCACAGATTGACTCCTCCTCTCAGCTGGTATTCCATGCAACACATGTCTCCATGCGTGACGAATTGTAGCAATAGACAGCTGATCCCATGACTCCACCAAGATGTCCACAGCTTTCTTGATGTTAAATATTCTCCAGAATTGTTTGAAGAGTATTTTTTGCTGTTCTAACCGTTGTTCCTCATCTTCGTCGCTCTTGCTATCGGTGGTGGTGTCACTCAGGTCACGCAACTCTTCCCTGGTGTTGGTGTAGTCGTTCAGGAGCTGGAATTTTTTTGTTGAGAATGCAGCTTTCACATTGCAAATCAACTCCTGGTCCATGGGCTGTAATATAGACGTAGTGTTGGGAGGAAGGAAGACCACTTTTACGTTGGGGTGACGATCTAACAGTAGGGGCGAGTGTCCTGGTGCGTTGTCCAGCAGCAACAAAATATTAAATGGGACATTCTGTTGCTCGCAGAATTTTTTTACATCGGGAACAAAACAGTCATCAAACCAGGAGAGGGACAGTGTAGAGAACATCCATGCCTTACGTGCTGTCAGCCAGTGGACATTTAGCTTGGTCATGTCCATGCTCTTGTAGGCGTGCGGCTTGCGTGCTGTGTGGATCACCGATAACTTGAGCTTACAGGTACCGGAGGCATTGGTGGTAAACAGGACGGTGATGCGTTCCTTCTGCATTTTCCGGCCCCGAATCCTGCTGGCATTCTTCACAATGTAGGACTTGGAAGGTAGTTTTCTCCAGAAAAGACCAGATTCGTCCATGTTAAACACCTGGTCGTCGGTGTACTGTCCTTCCTCCATAATCTCACGTAAAAACGGAGGAAATTCCCGAGCCGCAGCACGATCAGCACTCGCTTCTTCACCACCAATGTTTATATTGGTGATCTTGTTCTGGATCTTAAACCTCTGTAACCACCCAGAGGAAGCAGTAAAGGGTTTGGGCTCTGAAGTTCCCATCTTTCGTGCCACTGCTGTGTACAGTTCACGTGCGTAGTCCTTCACAGAGCGCGTGTCGACCGCCATGTTGCGTCGCGCCTGACGCACCAAGTACCTCACAAGTAATTTTTCTGTCTTGAGAAGCACCCGGTTGTGAAAATACTTGATCATAGAAGCACCTGTAGACTTTGTGATCTTCATGTGCTCCTTTATCTTGGCTGAATCCTTCTTTATACAGTAAGTCCCCAAGTTACGTACATAATGGGGACCAAAAGGTTGTACTTAACTCGAAATGTACTTAACTCGAAAATCCCCCAACCCTATAAGGTTATCTGGAAAATCCTGTGCTGTTTTCCAATCAGCACTCGCCGCCTCACCAGTCACTCGAACATTATGCAGCTTATTTCGCACCTTGAATCGGTTAAACCACCCATTGCTAGCATTGAATGTCACAGTATCATCAGGGTGATCTTTCTTTAGATCGTTGAAAAGACTTAGGGCTTTCTCCTGAATCATACTGAGACACCACAACAGGGGTCAAAACCTTACCAGGTACCGGCGCGCCACAGGACGTGAGTTCCGACCGGCAAAAGTAGCCGATGCGTTGTTCCGACCGGCAAAAGTCGCCGATGCGTTAATTTCATGTTTATGCATTTCTGTAGAGATGTTGTATTAAACATACTACAAATTGTACTATTGACTCAAACTTTTAATATCCTTGTGTTTTAACTGAATGTTTTCTCGAAGTCTACTTTTAAATTTACTCCATGGATAAAACGAAAAGATGAACGAAATAACCATCGCTGTGCGCGAGACCTGGAGTAAACAAACGTCCTGTACAGCGCCGTCCTCTCTGGGACCGGCGCGCCAGAGGACGGTAAGCTTTTGAACACTACTCCTCCCACTGGCTTCACCACTCTTACGCTTTACACCAGTCATTGCACACAGAGTAAAGTGTACAAAATAGGGCAGAAATTCACAGGAGAAGTACTGTATGCACAATGACCACACTTGTTGTTTTGGTGCGTCTAGCGTGTCGTCTGCATGGTCAGTGATAGTGGCGGCGCGGTGCGGCTGGCTCGCCCGCCAAATTTAAAAATTGCTCGCCCTTTTAAGACAATATTTTTGCAATTAAAGACTTCAGAAACGATGTACGTATCGGCCGTTTGTACGTAATTCGGATGTACGTAATTCGGGGACGAACTGTAGTCCGGATCGTAGATTCGTTGACGCCATGCTGGCGCGCGAGATCAACTTGCCGTGTTCCTTTCTCCAAATCTTGAATAATTTGGTACTTCACCTCGTAGCTTAAGGAACGTCGTGTCCTCTTTGGCTTAGTGCCGCTGGGTCCAGGTGAGGAAAGGTTTTTCTCTGGGGGTGGTGGTCCGGCGGAAGCCATTTTACGGAACAATGGATGCGCGATTACACGGTGTGGCCTTGAGGGATGAAACTGTCGAGGCTAGGTCAAGCGTCGTCTCTCCTCCCTCCCTCCCTCCCTCCCCCGGGTGGACACGTCATAATACTTTAAGCCAATTACAGCTAGCAGCAGAGGGGGGTAGGGATGCATGGCCAATCACAGGTCTGATACGTCATATGACGTCAGTGATAAAGCAACAAATACACACACTGCGCAACCTTACCGCGCCGCTTGCCCAAGCGGAGGGAGAGGCAGGCAGGTGGCGCGTGGGGCAAATCTAAAAATAGCGTCGCGCCGGACACTCTCCGCGGAATTGCGTTCGCGACCTCGAAATGTGAAAATGTTAGGTTCTGGCAAGGCACCGCGGTAACGGTGAAACGCGGATTGCGGGACCGCTTAATGTGAGGACCAACTGTAGTTGAGAAAATTAACAATAACACAGCTTGGCCTGGTAGGGGGAGGGCTAGGGGGATGTAGCTCCAGTGAGTCTAGCTTGGCACATGCCATATCCACACATAAGTTCATTTCACACACAAATTGTACATATCCAGACTTCTTTTTCTTATTTTATAGTTTTATATTATATTTCCTTAACAGTATTTCTAAGCTACATTAAAGTATTGTAATGATTATTCCACAACTTTTATAGTTTCATTGCATGTTATGAGGGCCTGAGCTGCCACCATTTATGAGGGCTTGAGCTGCCACCATTTATGAGGGCCACTACTGCCACCATTCAAGAGGGCCTCTGTGTGCCAGTAACAATTCCTTTTACTCTCATACTTATTACCATTGGTAGCGTGATGATAGGAGGCTCGTGGGTAGATGTAATGATAGTATCAAGCAATAGGGAAGAAATAACGGTAAATACTGTAGGTAAATAATAGACACAATTGTACAAATACAAAGTTTATTTAAACACGAATATGAAATTAGGAGAAAGAATTTATTTGTACCAACAGACGAAATCTAGTACTAGGCCCTCAGGCTCAACATACTCACACCACTACTGGGTGGACATACTCAATAACACTTCCAACCCTACTGGGTGGACATACTCAATAACACTTCCAACCCTACTGGGTGGACATACTCAATAACACATAACTCTTATAGTCACTTAGCACCATAAAGACCAGGGCAACTGCCACTACAACACTCAGTCGTCAGGGGTGTTACTCAAGCAACAGCCATGGGGTCCAGCCACCATGGAGTACTTTCAGACGAACTCTGAAGATCCCAGTGGATTAATTCCACCACACAAATAGCCCTACTGAGTTAGACACTCATCCACCAATGATGGGGGCTGGTAGTGGTGTGTGGCTTGGTGATCCGGGGTCACCTCGCAGGCCGAGCGTTAGGGCCAGACGAGCCAGCTATGGGGGCTAGAGGTAATCTGAAGTGTCTGACGGCTGGGTCTCGCGAAGGTAACTGATCCTACTGGACCTCGGACATCTCCCCAGACATAGTGGATACAACATCCACGCTACAGACACGGCCTAGGCTGCGTTAGGGACCTGTATGGATGAAGGAACGGGCACTCACTAACGGTGACAACAACATCACGTTTCAGGGGACGTTAAAGACGTAAATATGACTTCACTCAGAGCATATCAACTACGTTACTGTAACCCTTGCACAATCAACTATTAATTGGGTCAAATCACTTAAAGAAGGGCGAATTACAACACAGAGTGGAATGGCATACCTGTATGGATGAAGGGACGGGCACTCACTTACGGTAGAAATGCCCGCGGCGCCCTCACTCAAAACAGGCCAGGGAGTCCACCTACTTCTATTCCGATGAATTAATTTACTGTACACTCTGACGTTGAAACTGAGACTATGAACTCAGTTTCATTCCCTACTATTATCTTCACTAACAATGCTCTGACTCAGCTATCAAAAGCAAAATTAAATTGATTACAAAGGGTTGGATGGCAACAGGTCCCAGCATACAGCGTCTGCTACTAAATCCGTGGATTATATTCAAAGTTCCCTTAAGACAAAGACGGGGCAACAGAAAACGGGGGACGTTTCCACTGGGGGACTCAGAAGGTTTTGTTGACGTTTGAGCGTAATATGAATCCTTAAGGTTTTCAGGTTAGCCGTTGTCACGATCATGACAATGTAACAATGGTAACATGCTATCTCTACGGATATTATTTCTCATTATCCATTGTTTAGCTATAATTTTCATGAAGTTGGGTTTTCAGGAACGCATCCCCATCGTCAAGTGAGGGAAACTTTTATTGTAGAGTCCTCACAGTCATTTTGTTGTTACTTTGTGTTTGTATTATGTAAATCAGATGTTCATTACCAGTATTAGAATTTTTATTTTTATTTTTTTCCCCAGATTGTGACCAGTTTAGTACAGAACAGTAATTATGGAAATTCATCTTCATTCAGAATTACTGTACACCCTCAGCTATCCTTCACCAGAACTGAGGATTCATTTACTATAATCATGAAAGACACAGTATTGTATTAGTCTAATAATATATAACAAATCATTGAGAAAATTATGTCTGGTGCCTTTGTTCTCACTAGTACTTTTTCCCATTGATATTAGTTAAGTATCATGTGTTATGGATTTTATATTAAAAATTTTTGTGCTACCCTTGAATATCTTTATGTTGATTATTTTTAATTATATTATTTAGCTGATGTGGACAGTTGTTAGAAACGGACAAAGAAGCTGTAATAATAATCTTTGCTTTATGTGGAGGAAGGAATTATGTAGTATATTTATGAGCCAGAAACAGGCATTTTTCATATGTTCTTTAAGGTGAATCATTTTCAAAAGTAACAGTTATTTTAACTCGGGGTTTTAAAGTGAAAAATTATAGAAAAAAAAATACAGTACAGTACAGTAAGAAAAAATTACTTCCGTGTAAAAAAAAAATAATGGAAACAAGGTTAATCTTGGTTTAATATATTGAAAACTGTTCAGCTTATATAGCATCAGAAAATATTTCAACATAGATGCTGTTATAATGGTAAAGATTTCTGAAGTACCTGGTAATATTAATTTTTATTCTTTATAACATTAGTAATCGAGTTCTTGGTCCAGACCAACTGGTCGTATGATTATTTTTTCTCCTTTTGAGGTAATCTGAGCAATTTATTATAGTTTTATGAGAAAGTTAGCCTTTACTTTGCAAGTTCTTCATTTCAAGACAACTATTTATGCAACTTTGGTATTTTGTTTCCACACATTACAAAGAGGAATATTTTAAAATGAGAAGCAAGGGTTACTCTTTTATAAATCATTTTTGAAAAAGAATTGAATGGTAAGGCTAACAAAACTTTTCTGTACCTGATTTTCACGAAATTTTATAGTTTTAGTCTTTTTAGTTCTATAACATTGTGTGATCCAAGTTTAAATACATCCAAGGAACACAGACATTATGTAAGGAATGCCAATATAGACATACACCTTTATCTCTATATAAGCCTTTTTTTATAGCTACATAAAACATCTTGCATGAAAAATTTTCCAACATTTGTATCTTAATGTCTCCAGGTTACTCACATGTGAATATTCTTGCCACCAGTTTAACTTTAAGATTGAAGAATCAAACATAGCTTTAAGATTAAGTAGTTGAAATGGTAACTGAGCAGAATTAGGTAGTACAGTATTACAGGAAGAGAACAATTTTAATGTGTATTTTTCCCTATCTACTTAGCATTTTGCTTGCATGCAGTGTAATGTGTGAAGGTTTTCTGTTACTGGGAGACCATGCCCATATTGTGATATACAATACTATACATATTAAATTTGCACATTAGCATAATCATTCCACAATGAACAGTAGAATACAGGACAGTATAGAATAAGACTATAAGGTAAGGCAGTACTGTACTTTAAAGGATTCACTTAGGAAATATCTTAAAAATGTACAAAATATTAATACCAAATACTAAAAATCTTATTCTCAGACCTTAAATATACTACAGTATTTAGTTCCCTCAGAGGAGCATGTGAAATATTTTATAGAGTAAGTATATACATATATATAGTGTATCCAAGTGGAATAAGGGAGGTTATAATGGCTGAATCTACACTGGAATGCTGTCAGGAATTAACTGAATGTTTTGTAGCTACTGTGTATTTAATGATTAAGATCATTATTTACATTCAAATTATCGTGCATACTGTAGTCAAAAGAAAGCAGCAAGTGTTGGACATTTTACAGTCAGGTATTCCAGAAGTTGGTGGTCTTGGCAGTGAGAGAGCTGATGAAGAGACAGGAGGAATTACAACCAAAAATTATTGTGAAGAGTAAATATTGCTAATGTAGTAGTCATTGTGTTCATCAGTACAGTACATGCCTTCTTAATATAAAAAGGGTTCATAAGCTTACCTGTTTGTGAACAATATTTCCTCCCAGATGAGAATGCTGCTCAAAGTATTGCCAATATCTTTGTTTGATTGGTGTCTACAGTGCTAAATGTTAAGATGAAAGTTTCAGATGCACAATTTCTTTAATTAAGAGAAGATTGAAGAGTTGATGTACAGGTATATTTAGCAGCAGTGTGTTGTGAGGCAAGAGTACGAACAGTATTAGTGCAGAATAATGGAATACAAGTTTAAAGTGTTGTTAGTTTAGTGATAAGGATTGAAAAGAATCTGAAAGGAATGTAAGAGATACACTGTACTACTGAGTGTGAATGAGGAATGTTGTGCTCCAGAGGAAATGACACATACATGGTAGCTGATGATTGCTGATGCCCACAAATGTTTGTTTAATTTATACCATGTGCAGTAGTAATGGTTTAAAGTGATAAGATATTAAGTGAGAGTTTTGTATACAATATGATCTGGAATTCATGTATAGTACGGTCTTGCATAACATGTATAGTACTGTCTTGTGTAACAATGTAAGTCATTTACAAGGCAATAAGAATGCTGGTTTACTTTCCTTTCCCACTTTCATTTCTTTGAACCTAAAGGACATTAACCCTCTCATGAATCACGTCATATTCCTGATAAGACCAACTTCACGGTGACGCAAATCAAGTCACCAAACTTAAAAAAAATTTCTCCCAAAATTAAGTTTTCAACAGAATTTGTCAGATTATGATGTGTCATAGTAGCAAGTTCTCTAAAAAATATAAACTAATTGGCAACTCTCAAGGTCCATAGGAAGGGAAAATCGGAACAATAAATGCGCAGTATTATCTCGGCAGTCAGACCTTGAGTGTGAGCCGCGTTCATTTAAATTTCCGTAACTGTGCGGGCTGCCTCAACTCCTGGGTTGCAGTGCTTACCCTACTTTACTCCCGAAATAATTTCTTTTCATATTTACAAGGAAATGTTTAGTTTTCAAAAGCCATTACTGTATCAGGCTGTACAACCTCGTTATAGTGACAATGTCTCAAAAGTAGTCTCTAAAAGAGGATGATTTTCTAGAACTCCCGTTTAGGGACAGTGAGGATCAAGTAAATAGTGATTATAAAGAGCTTGGCCTGGTAGTGAAGATGATCATGATGACAACAAAGAAAGTCATGAATCTGAGGAAGAAATTGTGTCGGTTACATCCACGTTATCATGCACCTCACCACCAGACTCCCTCTACCACCAACCCCACACCAACAATGTACCACCCTCACTCTTCTTCACCACAACCTTCCACATCCCAAGCATCTCCTGCATTATGCAAGCCTCCCTTCCTTGCCACCCAGGTAGTCCACCACTGCCTCACATACCTCCCACACTCCACTTATCAACTATGCTACATTGGAATTCCTTTCCTTCTCTACTCGCTCCCACACCCTCATCCACACTCCCACACACTCCTACACTCACTCACAATCATTCACTCTTGGTCTACATTTTATTTGGGCTCATTTACTCACTTCCTCCCCCAAAGTCCATCAACAAGATGGAAGTCATTCACCTCGCTGAAGGATGTGAGGATAGAATGATCTTATTTTATATCCGTACAGAATGACTTTATTTTATAATATATTTTCTGTTATTTTATATTGCATTTTATTATTAGATATTGTGTTAATTTCTTTTACTATGTGACAATCTTGTGATTTGGTTGAATGCCCAGTCACCTACAGTATATACTGTATATGATCTTATTTTATATTATACTATACAGTAATGCAATTTATGCTATTATGGTATATTTTGTTATCATTTGTGTTATTATGGTATATTATACAGTGAACCCTGGAAAATCCGGACTAAAAGGGAGCACCACCTGTCCGAAAAAGCCAATCGTCCGAATCTTCCGGTGAATGTACTAATGTATAAAAACGTTAAATAATGATATAAAAAACCCACCAAAAATACAGTACATATTATCCTGACCACTGGGGTTAGTTATACAGACTTTTTCCTGTGAAAAAGCCATAATTTTGACCAACATATTACTGTACACACTTTGTACTCAAGTGTGCTACACTAAAGGACTAAAAATTTTATCTCTTGCGCAAACTATGTAATGTCTATATTCAAATTGTTCGCTGTCTTATAAGAGTTTCAGCAATGCAAGTTATATTCTGGTAAGTTTAGTCTGTGATATTTTATAAGATGAAAACTTTAAATCTAAAACTACCTTCACTTTGTCTTCTAAGGGAGGCTGCTCAGCCCAGAACCCCCAATTTTTTGTCCGAATCTCCCGAAATTAGGATTTACCGGGTCCGGATCTTCGAGGGTTCACTGTACTATATACCTGTACCATAAGTCATGAGATGCAGTTGAACGCCTGTCTGCGTGTATAAAAAAAATTAAGAAAAAAGCCCCTCGAAACTTGCATGAATTTTATCAGTACCATTCTCTTTGGCAACAAGATGCGATATAATTTATATCAATATAAAACATAGGCACAAAAATAATATAATAAGAAAAAAAAAGATTTTACCATTTCAAAATCAGTTTACTATTTACTCAAAACTATGGTCATATGAGGAATCTGGTTATTGCATTGGAAACCTCATAAAATTTTGCAAAAACACATTTTAAAAGATCAGAATCACATGTACAATAAATATTACACGATGGTCAGCAGAGGCTGGAAATTTAAAGTTGTTTGCAGTCATATTTCCAGCCTCTGCTGATGGCCGTGTAATATTTAAATGTGATTCTGATCTTTTAAAATTTTAGTTTTTACATAATATAGTATTACTGATACGTAATCTGTCTTAGTATGCCTTAATGTGGGTAAAAATAAGTATATATTAAATGCATCCTCCGAAAGCTTGAATTTGCTACCAGAGTTTAACAGTTAATTCATGTACCTGTATAATCCTTGTGATAAACTTCCTAGATGCTTATGTTTGAAATAATGAATGTTTGTATCTTTATATAATTTAGCTACATATCTTTCTTGTCAGAAACGGTCATCCCAATGGTTAAGATTAATCTCATTTAGAATACAGTACTCCGTACATCATTACTTCAGGACGAAACGGACAGATTTGCAACCCCCAATCAGCTGTAACTCTTGAGGAGGGGGCGGGACATCTCTTCTCAACTGAGAAGAAACGCCCTATAGTCATGTCTTAACACTTGTGATGAAGGTGGGTGAAGTTACTAACCTGACCTGATGCAATGTCAGGTCACCCATTGTTGGGTGGGGGATTAGTGGGTCTTACGACCTGAAGATGTCTTGAATTACATTATATTTTACCTATGAGGTACAGTATATACATAGTACTGTACTGTATTGAATATGAAGGTTACACGTGTTAATAAGCACAGATTGTTAGAGTAACGTATCTACTAATTAATGAAAAACAAATAAAATAAACAATATTGTATGAATGAGGCAGTGCAGCAGACAAAGTGAGGCGACCCTTTGGGGGAGGGGGGGGGGGGGTCACATTTACCCCACAATGGACCCTCCTCCTACCTCACAGTATTTGATATAATCTTTATTTGTGTTAGAGTTGATTACAATACCATAATGATCCTCTATGAGACGTTTCCAATATGATAACCTTAAATGACACTTGAATAATAAAGTAAAAATAAGTATTTTACTGTATGTGAAGGGTACTGGTAGAAGAATTTATTTGAAATACTCCGTAACAATCAATACCATAGTACCCAGACCACTGAGGCTAGTTATACAGACTTTTCTCTGTGAAAAGTCCAAAATTTTGAGCAGCATATTACTATACTCAATGTACTGTACATACGGTACAGTGGGGTATGCTATAACGAACGGATCCTACTACGAATATTCCTATAACGAACAGTTTTACCTTTAAAATTGAGAATGCTATAACGAACGCAACTCCTACAACGAACGCGGATGAATACGGGACTATTTCGCCTGGCGCATGAATATTGTTGTACCGCGACCCACAACAAGAGCATCAGGCGCCATCTTTGTCTCATTGTGTAGCCAGTGCACCACTGTTATTGTTGAAATTTCGTCTTTTGATGTGGAAATTCGCATTATTTGTATAACTATTTTGTTATACAAGTATATAATTGTAACAATGAATCGTCCAAAGCGAGTGAGAAAGCTAATAACCCTTGAAACTAAGAAAGAAATTATAAAGAAACGTGAGAATGGAAGAAGCATTGCGAAACTTAGTGATGAATATGGATGGCTAATTCGACTATATGTACGATTTTGAAGAATAAAGAGGAGTTAAAAACTGTGCAAGTGGCTAAGGGAATCTTTAGACTTAGCAAAGCAAGGTGTAATGTGATTGAAGAGATGGAAAATTTACTCTTAGTGTGGATAAAGGAGAAAGAAATGGCAGGTGATAACATTAGTGAAGCTATAATTTGTGAGAAGGCTAAACAATTGTTTGAGGACCTTAAAGCCAAGACTCCCAGTGGAAGTGATAGTGATGTGCCAGTGTTTAGGGGTACCTGCATGCTG
Source organism: Homarus gammarus (assembly GCA_958450375.1). Taxonomy (NCBI): domain Eukaryota; kingdom Metazoa; phylum Arthropoda; class Malacostraca; order Decapoda; family Nephropidae; genus Homarus; species Homarus gammarus. The sequence continues at coordinate 4,211,351 of CAUDMG010002480.1, read as the reverse complement.
AATAACACTAAGGTAAGATAAAGTACCGTATTTTTTACATTTTCCACAGAATTTTTTCAGTGTTAAGTGGTTGTATTTGGGGGCCTGGAACGGATTAATCCTATAACGAATGAATGCTATAACGAACGAGGTTCTGGAACCAATTACGTTCGTTATAGCATACCCCACTGTACATTGTTAATGATAGATTGTAGCATTATCTATATCATGCTATTCCCACTTGGAATTTATTGACATATACTGTGTATCTGACTTTGATATGATATCGATATTTCTAAATACGTACTCGTTTTGATCTTGTCTTCCATGTAACGGAAGGTGCGGAGGAACTTCAACTGACAGCGAAGTTGAGGGAGTTGTGCAGGAGGAGGAAGTGCGCGGAGGTGATGGGGAGATGTGTGTAGCCGAAGCTCTTAGCATTATTTGCCAACTCTGCCTCGTCTATCACCGATGGCTCCTGGTACAAGATTACCTGTGAGTAAAAGAAAATCGTTTTAATACTCTGCAATGTCAGTTTTTCTTTCTGCATTTGATGTATTGATGCAAGATAAATGCAAAAGCGGTTCACCAACGATTCAATACCTCTGAGTCGGCCTTTCTTTTTGACAAATATAAGAGTGCAGTAAGTGATGGTTTTAAACTGCAGATGGTTGAATGTTGCTGAAAATGTGCATGCATAGAAGAGAGTTCCACTTAACATACATGGAGGATTAAGAATGAATATTAATCTGTAGATTTTGTACATTAACTTGCCTCTCTGTCTGAAAAGGGAAATATTTAATCAGTGTGTATTATTAGTGTTGAGTTTTAGGTTTTAAACTTGACGATTCGTTGCATAAATTGTACAAGAATTTCAAATTACTGTATGGTACTTAAAGGATCAGGAATGATGTATGTTAAGTATAAACCCATAAAAACAGAAAAAGACAGCAATGGGAGAAGTCTTAAAGGAAGGAACATTATAACAAGTCTCAAGATGGACAGATCAGCTGGAAACAAGGTCATCCTCAGGGTACAGTGGCTGACTTCATATACAGTGCTTGCCTATAGAGTATAGCATCCAGGGTTATGTAATAGTTCACTTTTGTGGGCACCTTCAGGTTACCCAATTGTCAACAGGTACCTATTTTTACTGATGGGGGAAGTTACTGTGGTTTATAGCAGTGTCGGATACACTGCCTCCCAGTACAGGGGGTCCCCAGGTTACGAACAGGTTCCGTTCCTAAGTCAGATTTGTACACAAGTCGGAGCACCTGCTATGTGCATATCGTACTTACAGAACAATGTTTAAAATCCCACTATATCAATGGCTAAGTCCTTATGTACATCTAAAATCACTTAATTTATGATAAAAGAAGAAATAGAAAGACAAAATACAGTCAATGAAAGTAAAAATCAGGTAAATAAAATATTGTAAATTTATAGTTTAACCCTGTTTGTATCAGCGGGCGTTCGTAAGTCAGAAGTTTGTAAGTAAGGGAACCCCTGTACAGTGGGGTATGCTATAACGAATGGATCCTACTACGAATATTCCTATAACGAACGGTTTTACCTATAAAATTGAGAATGCTATAACGAACGAAACTCCTACAACGAACATTATTTAATTTTTTTTTATTTTATTGTTTTTTTATTACAAATATTAATGATATTCTTTATTTCAGGGGTTTAGATGCATATTTATGCACTTTTTTACAATTTTTACAATTTTATATTATATTTTTCAGTGTTAAGTGGTTGTATTTGGGGGCCTGGAACGGATTAATCCGATAACGAACGAATGCTATAACGAACAAGGTTCTAGCACCAATTAGATTCGTTATAGCATACCACACTGTACACACACATACACAAAAAAAACTACTCTAAAATGTGTTGTATCTGTACTGCCCTAATTGGCCCTCAGCCCTCTGAAAACCACTTGAGGAAGATGAATAATAAGATTAAAATCCTGAGAAAATAACCATTAATATGGAAATAGAGATGTTAATATGTTAATGAAGATTTGTAGCGTTGAAGCAGCTACAATTTAGTGTTCGTACAACAACACATCATTAAAGAGTAAGTCAGTCAAAACAGTAGTGTAACATGTCACTTTACCTTGACCATATAAGGCTTCTTCAAGTCAGCGTTGGTCGTAATAAAGTCTTGTACCATCTCGAGTCCACCGCCAGACACATCAAATATTAAAAGATCTATCTGTCAAAAGAATGATAATGAAAGCAATGAATTAGTTAAATATAAATAATGGTGTACAGTACATAGTAAACACTGAAAATAAACCTGTCATTATAAATGTTCCTCCATTACTACCATAAAGAGCTGGTAAGAAATATTATCACTCTGAAGAACTCATGGAATTTTGATATTATACTATTTTGTTTGTACAACTTGATTATTAAAGCAGAATATCTGTGTCTTATCTAATAAGGCCACTAATGTAGAGAACAAATTGATCTTATTTTCCTATTTAATATTAAAAACTTTATGGCAATGGACGTATAGAATGGCAATAACTCGCCTTATTTAAAAACAAAACAATTGAGCTCTTGTTTGCCCTTAAATAAGATAATCAAGGGTTATTCATACATACACACACATTATACCTGCTTGTAGCCAGCAGCAGCTAGGACAGAGAAAAGCGGGTAGCAGGTGGTGTTCCACGTCTCCCCCAGGTACAGGTTCTGTTGACACACAATATGTTGGTACAGCCTCTGTCTCTCTCATCTGACTATATAAAAGAACGTACAATCGTTAACAAAGTCCTGTCGCCCCCTTCTGTTGCTCCACAAACCCCAAAATTCAGAATCATGAATAATACATCAGTGTCTACTGCTTTGGGTTCACGGGTCTGAATCTCTAAGGTTCACGGAGAAGCAGAAGGGGCCACAGGACTTTTGTTTGTGACTGTACCTAAAAAATCTTAATGGGAACCCAACTACCATTACATGTTCCTATATGTACAATAAATTTATTCATGCAGAAAGTTCCTGATATGGTTCAAAGTGGTGGCACAAATACTGGTTTGACACTTGATATTCAGCAGTTGGCGAGATACTCCACCACCTTGATAGGATACTAGTTCACCCAGAGTGTTCCACCACCTTGATAGGATACTAGTTCACCCAGAGAGTGTTCCACCACCTTGATAGGATACTAGTTCACCCAGAGAGTGTTCCACCACCTTGATAGGTTACTAGTTCACCCAGAGAGTGTTCCACCACCTTGATAGGATACTAGTTCACCCAGAGAGTGTTCCACCACCTTGATAAGATACTAGTTCACCCAGAGAGTGTTCCACCACCTTGATAAGATACTAGTTCACCCAGAGGTTGTTCCACCACTAACAAAAGCATACTTAGTGTACAGTTAATTATTGATTCAGTGCACAAAGTCTAGTTGACAAATAGGAACCGAAGCCTCCACATTTGTCAGCTGGATCTCTCAGTGTTAGGTGCTCTGAATTAGGGATTTTTGCTCTTGTTATTTGTAGTACAGTGCTCGTAAACCAGTTTGGTGTATAGAGTAAATTTTTATTATTTTTTTTTTGGGGGGGGGGGGGGGGTGGATGCTCCCCCCAACACTATTATTTTTAAAAATTTATAATTATAATTCTATATTTATTATTTCGCCACTTAACAGTGTGCTAAGCCATTTAGGCGGTTGGTCTGTTCTTTGTTTATTACTTTTATTGACTACAGTAGTGTTAGTACATGAGGAAACCTGTGATGTTTGGTATACAACAGGAAGTTATGTGCTGGTTGGTGTTTTTTTTAATACATTTAACACTTTTATCATTAATTAAAATCTTAAAACTAAATAGACTGTTAACTTTTATTTTAATTGTGTTTACTGCTAGAGTTTTTTATTTTATTTTTTATATAATCCATTATCTGTACATTATAATAAACATAAATTATGTTTGGACAAGAAAAAAAAGGGAAATGAGTAAGGAGAAGGGTATCCCACAAAGCAAAATTACCAAATTACATTGTTGGCTTCCTACAGGATGATACCAACAAAGAAGAGCTTTTCTCACTGCTAGCACAAGAAGAGTAGTCGAACATGACTATCTGCTACCATACAGATACAGGTATGCACTACCCTTAGTACAAAGGCACAGTCAAATCACGCAGACATCACAATTGGAGAGTGACCACAAAGAGGCAGACAATAGTGTGTGTTTCCATGTCCATGATGCCTTACTGCAGGGAGCAACTACTTCATATGCAACATCCCAGTTCAGTGGTAAAGGCAAAATGTTCGTTTGGAAGACATGGATACACCATCACACCCCTAACTGACTTTGTTCCACAGAAAATTAAATTTTCGGCATTTAAAATCCTTGGGCAGTTTACCTGTAGTTCTTGTACGACAACACAGCTTCACATGTCAAGGTGAATGGCTTTCGACAGGAGCTTTTTCCAAGGAGAGTGAATAAATTAAAAACCGTCTGACAGCCCAGTGAACACTGCCCCAAGATGTAAATTGATGACTGTGCCAAGCCAGTATTTAGAAAGAGAGGGTCTGAAACCCATCATAACTGTACCAAGTCCTGAAGGCTTTGGGTGGACCAAAGCAGACAGCTACAAGGTCACACCAAGTTGTTCAAAGAATTGCAAGTGCAGGAATGAAGGGCTCACATGCACAGCACTGTGTCTTTTTCTCAGAAATTGTCAAGAATAAGAAACAATTTATGTGCCTTTGGAGTACTGTTCAATGGTTAATCGTTTAATATCAATAAACAATGCATACAACGGTGGAGGATCCAAGAATATCAAAAGGGCAGGGGAACATGGCGAGCAAAGTGAGCCCACCCAGCTTTTTGGGGGGGGCTATAAGCTGCCGCCCCCAGAATTTTTTTTATTTCTGACCAATATCATGGGCATTTTGAGGCCATGTGCACTTGATATTAGGAGATATTCTGAGGTCAGTAGTAATTACTTTTTACTACAAAAATGCCTGAGTACAATACTGCATTTAAGAAAAAGTATTGGAATCTTCCGATGAAAAAGGGGGTCCAGACCCCCAGTTACTAGGTGCTTTCGAATGTGTTCATCATCATACATTGCATTTAAACTTGTGTTAACCTTTAATTCTAAAGTATAGGTAAATACACCAGCAAACTTGATTTGTACACTGTGGCAGCCATTTTGTATTTATGTAAATCAATAGTTTATCTAAAATGAAGGATTATGTTTGAAAAATAATATAGTATTTTAAACCTCAGGTTATGGTTAAAATTGGGTAACTTCTCAAAATTTATATATGGTCTAAACTAAAACTGGAGCAAATTTGTTGCTTTGGGCAACCCTGCTTTTGACCTTTACTTTAAAAATTGGGCAACCACCGCTCAAAATTTTTTGCATAGCACTAAAGTATTGATGTGCCAAAACTTGGTGCTTTGACCTAACGTACAACGATCATTCTCCTCACCCACTATAAGCCATTAAACAACCCACCATAAAAGCACCAGGAAGCCACCACTAAAGCCCCAGCAAGTAGGAACAAGGAACTGTCAACCCAACCCAACAGGAGACCCACAGGTAGTGTATGTAAGGACTTACCGTGGGTGCGGCCGACCTGGCCATCATGGACTGGCCTCGCTGGTGCATCCCTAAGGTGGTGTTCCACAGCTCAGGGTGCCTCCTGCGTACCATCAACTCCTGTAGGGGGGGGCGACACTGTCTCAGGTGGGGAAGTTATTAAGCCTCAGGATGAGAAGGAGGGGACGAAATTGCTTCTCACGGAGGATATACTACTTGAGGGACATACTGCTTTAGGAGGGTGTAAATATTTGTACTTGGTAACACTGCTTCATGAGGTTACACAGTAAATTATTTGAAGCATTGCTTAATAAAGGGTGTATCACTACTTCAGGAGGGGTGTATCACTACTTCAGGAGGGGTGCAACACTACTTCAGGAGGGGTGTAACACTACTTCAGGAGGGGTGTAACACTACTTCAGGAGGGGTGTAGCACTACTTCAGGAGGGGTGTAGCACTACTTCAGGAGGGGTGTAGCACTACTTCAGGAGGGGTGTATCACTACTTCAGGAGGGGTGGAACTACTTCAGGAGGGATGCAACACTACTTCAGGAGGGGTGCAACACTACTTCAGGAGGGGTGTATCACTACTTCAGGAGGGGTGTAGCACTACTTCAGGAGGGGTGTAGCACTACTTCAGGAGGGGTGTAGCACTACTTCAGGAGGGGTGTAGCACTACTTCAGGAGGGGTGTAACACTACTTCAGGAGGGGTGCAACACTACTTCAGGAGGGGTGCAACACTACTTCAGGAGGGGTGTAACACTACTTCAGGAGGGGTGTAGCACTACTTCAGGAGGGGTGTATCACTACTTCAGGAGGGGTGCAACACTACTTCAGGAGGGGTGCAACACTACTTCAGGAGGGGTGTAGCACTACTTCAGGAGGGGTGCAACACTACTTCAGGAGGGGTGCAACACTACTTCAGGAGGGGTGTAGCACTACTTCAGGAGGGGTGTAGCACTACTTCAGGAGGGGTGTAGCACTACTTCAGGAGGGGTGTATCACTACTTCAGGAGGGGTGTATCACTACTTCAGGAGGGGTGCAACACTACTAAAGGAGGGGTGCAACACTACTTCAGGAGGGGTGTATCACTACTTCAGGAGGGGTGTATCACTACTTCAGGAGCAGGTAGCACTGGATCGAATTATCTAATCCAAATCCTCAACTTTTGCTCATCAACATTGGTTAAATTTTTCGTTACACACAGACATACATTACAGTATTTGCATCTCACCAGTATCAATCAACCAAAACAACATTCTTCTGTACCCTGTATTTACTTACTTCTCTTTAACTTTTCTTTACTTTACTTGCTATCTTTTTATTTCATAGCTGTTCAACTTTTAAGGTACTGCTCTCGTTTCTTTTCTTCAAATATCTTGAATGAATTAATTGAATGATGGATACATTTATGTTGGATTGGTTTTATCCTGTTACAGCCATCTTGTCCCAAACAGAGGTCCAATGAGGGCCAACCTATATGGCTCCATTGTTAACATATTTCACTTATATATAATCGGATAAACCTTCAGTTTTCTCTGTGGGGTTTCGTGATGTTGTCTCACACTCAGGATGGGTTGGAGAAAGGAAACTCACAATGTGCTCTCTTAACATATATTGTATTGGGTGTACAGTGCAGCTTGGTGCTGGGAAGCTGCTGTGTGGTTAGAAGCGTGGAGTAGAGAGAGCTGGTTGGTGCGGAGCTTGCTCAGAGGAGGTGTTGCGTGCTCCGTGGCTGTAGGTAGAAGGGCGTTCACGGCAAGGTGAGGTCTTATATAGCGGAGGTAGGCGTGGCTTGATAGCTGACCTCACCATGTTAGGCGTCGCTAGTAGCCGACCTTAGACCACGAGGCATTGGCTGGGGAACCCGAAAAGGGATCGGCTAGTCAGCGACAAACGGCAGTTGTAGTTGTAGGGGAATTTTCCACTACAATACTCCCCCTCCCCTCCGGGCGGTGCAGGAGACTTGTTGTCGGCAGGGTTGTATCCCACATGTGAGACATGTGGCGGGGGTGTGGATTAGCCGGCCGCTACGGGAGACGACTCTGTCTAGAGACACCAGATCTGTGGGAGAAGCACAGGTAGAAGGAGGGTTGTGGGTAAGAGAAGGTTGTACAGGCGAGAAATGTGGTGCTTCTCTCGCCGCAGGTACAGAGTCCTCAGTGGCGCCAGGTGGAGTGTCTGGGTCCATAGGGCTGGCTGCAGGGTCGTCAGGAGCAATAGGTACCCGAGGATGAAAAGAGGGTGCCCAGAAATGTTGTGGGTGAGGTGGTGCTGCAAGGGGTAATGGTGGGCAGACTGGCGTAGGAGGTGCGGGATTAATGTGTTCAGGGCGGTGGGAAGGCTGGCGTGGGGCAGTAGCCTTGAATGCAGAAACTGCCTGTCGTAGTGTTTGTAGTAGGTCGTGACGGACAGCAGGAGTGAAGTGGTCAGGGTCAGAAGTAAGGCGTGTGATGTGCTGCTTGATAGTGGCAGAGGTTATGGCGCCTACCAGTCTCCGTCGATGTCGCTTCGCCGTGTGGTTGCAGGGAGCCTCACAGCGTCTAGCGTAAGCACCAAAACGTTGGTGGTACTAACGGGGTAGATACCCTGTGCTGGGGGCGGCTTCTGAGGCTGGACGGGTGTGTTGGTAGGACGTAGGGCAGGAAGAGGGGCAGCTGCATGCTTGGAGGAAGAAAGCTGCTCTAGGGTGTCTAACCTGCGGTGTAGGGACAGTAGCAGGTCCCGCATGTCTTGTGAGGTGTTGGTCGTCTGGGGAGCGCTGGTCAGGTTGACGAGACCGGAGGAAAGTGAAAGTGTGTCCGCTGAGTTGTGCGCGGAAGCATGGTGTACAGCAGCGCACTCCTTGAATATTCTGTCTGCTGAGGTTGCGTAGAGTTCTGGTGTTGTAGAGTAATCTACTGCGGACAGGGTGATGCGTACTTGTGTGGGGAGCTTTTGTGCGTGAAGCTGGTGCAGGACAGAGTCGGAAAGTCTGTCTGTGTGCCGGGAGTTCAGTCTACATGTCTCCTCCCAGAGATGTGCAGGCGTCGAGTTTCCGAGAAAGAGAGAGAGGATAGGTTTTGCAGGAGACTGGTGCGGGACCGCTGGTAACGCGTCTTCAGAGCATCCTGTAGGGCAGCGAATCTGTTGTCAGCTGCAGGGTTGGTGATGGTCTCTGAGACTTGCGTGGCAACTTCTGTGGGCAAGGAACAGATCAGGGCGCCGTATCTCTGTTCGTCTGTAGCTGTAGAGCCGATGAGAGCTGCCTCCGTATGGATAAGCCAGTCTTCAGTGTTTTGATTGAAGACTGGGAGAGTGATCAGTTTCTCCTCCATCCTGTGGAGGGGAACTTGAAAAGAGATCGGCTAGTCAGCGACAAACGGCAGTTGTAGTTGTAGGGGAAATTTCCACTACAACTCTTCCTAATTAACACCTTTACACGTATCCTTTTTAATTACTTTTTAGAAGAGACCAGGCAAGCATTCGTTCGTTCCATAATACAATGAAGCATATATCATTTACAATTCTTATACTGTGCATCTAAAAATTATTAAATAAATTTAAAACCAATTATATTACAACCACAATTTTATTGAATGTTGAGTCGCATAATAAATAGTTAAGATATTACAATAAAAGGCAACAGAAGCATAAACATTAGAAAGACAAATACAGGACGGTATATCTCTGGGATAGATATAATAATTAGATAAATAAAAGTCTAGCAGTAAAGACTAACCTGTTTGGGGATGTCTCCGGTGGTGACACAGACAGGGAGGGTGCGGGAGGTTCTGGGCGAGGCTCGAAGCTCGATGTAATTGAGAGGGTCAGCCTCCACCAGTAACCCCTGCCAGCCTTGAACGACCTCTAGCCACCAGCTGTTACTCAGCCATAGTCCATCCTGCGACCCCATCTCCACAAATACTCCGCCAACCTGAAACGTACAATCTGTATACTGTACAGCCAGGGCCGGTGCAAGATGATTTGGCGCCCTAGGCAAGCCTTTAGATGTGCGCCCCCTTGAAAGTTTTGATAAGCTAATGTAGGTACAGTGACCCGTGACTACATTGTTTTCATCCTGTGGCTTTATTACTTCACCCATGCAAATAACCAATTATTGTTATTACATTAAGTCAATAAATCCTTGACGTAAACTTCAGAGGTCAGGTAACCTTGCCTCATCCCGACAAAGACAGGGAAGGGGCGGCTCGGGGAGGGGATGGTGGGGTTGGGAGAAGGGTTCCTCAGATGTCAGCCTTCAGGTCACTGCTCGACAGTTCTCCAGGCCGCCAAAGATAAGGACCCGGGTTAGTCCCTCCGGGGGGTTAACGAATAATATTAAAAAAGAAAACACAGTCGGCTACCGTCTATCTACCCTCGCCTCCCTCTGATCCCCCACCCTTCTAACATCCTGCTCCGACCCTCCACGCCTCCACCACAGTGTCCACCACAGTTTTCCCTTCATTTTTAATTTTATCCAAGTTTGCCCTGAATTTGTGGCGCCCCCAGATGTTGGCGCCCCAGGCGATCGCCTAGTTCGCCTAGTGGGTAGCGCCGGCCCTGTGTACAGCATATACTGTATATATATATATATATATATATATATATATATATATATATATATATATATATATATATATATATATATATATATATATATAGTGACCCCTCGGTTAACGAACTCAATCCGTTCCAGAAGGTCGTTCCGAAAAGTCGTAACCGAAACCATTGTTTCAATGGGTTTTTGGGTAATTGGTTCCAGCTCACCGAAAATTTCCTAAATTCAACAAAAATGGTAGAAAAGTTCACTTACTTTGAGGTGTATTTGTAGAAGGCTCCTGGATGATGATGATGATGATGGGATTTAGAATGGGGGTGGAGGAGAAGGAAGAAGAGAAGGCATTGGGGTGGAAGAGAAGTCACCCCATGGCGCCATTTCACCCATAAAATTTTAGCTCTCTTGGTGTAATTCAAGATTATTTTCTTTAAATCAACACTGCACTGCATTATATATTGTCAATATGTAAAATATATTTCAAAATGACCAATAATTTGCTTGGAAACACAGAAAAAAAGCATTTAGTTGAAGAGAGTCTCAAGCAAGATGTTACCTCCAGTGAAAACAGAGAGACTAACGCCTGTTTGCTGTGTTAAGAGGCTGGATGCCGCGCATTAAACTAGTCACTTTACCTTCAATTATGTTCAATAATTGTTAAAATGACTAAAAAATTTAATATTAAACTTTTAAAATTATTGAATAGTATAAACTTCTTGATATTTACTAAAATAGTAAGGAATTTAAGCCCTAGAACCGATTAATGTATTGGCGGACTGATACTAAAGCTGGTTGCCTGGTCAGTGCAAGCGAAAACATGTTGAGGTCGGTTCGTAAGAAATTCGTTAACCGAATTTTTGTTCGTTAACCGAATTGAAGATCCTTATGGAAGTCAGTTCGTTAAACGAGGGGTCACTGTATATATATATATATATATATATATATATATATATATATATATATATATATATATATATATATATGCTGATAACCGCCAGGAAAGAAGAAAACACGAAGTTCCCAAGCGCTTTCGTGTAATTCACATCTTCAGGGGTGAGTACAGACTAGATAGAGTAATGCAGAACAAGATGAATATATACAGAGGAGGGTGAGACCAGGTCCACAATGGTCAGGTAATGACCCTACTAATCTTTAAATGGCACACAACGGTTGGTGGTTGGGTCAGATGGGACAGTGACCCGCCCTCTCACCTGATCACAAATCTTGGTGGTTATCAGCATATACCTAGATCACGCGCACCTACAGTGATTTACTTGCATATATATATACATATATATATATATATATATATATATATATATATATATATATATTATATATATATATACTGTATATATACTGTATATATATGCTGATAACCACAAGGAAAGAAGAAAACACGAAGTTCCCAAGCGCTTTCGTGTAATTCACATCTTCAGGGGTGAGTACAGACTAGAGAGAGTAATACAAATCAAGGTGTATATATACAGAGGAGGGTGAGACCAGGTCCACAATGGTCGGTTAACGAGATTTCGGTGAACGATTTACCTTCCATAAGATTCTTAACTTTGGTTAACGAGCAATCCTTCGATTAACGAGTTTTTTACGAGCCGACTTCAACATGTTTTCGCTTGCATTTGGCGGTCCACCAGCTGTAGTATTAGTCCGCCAATACAGTAATCGGTTTTAGGGCTTAAATTCCTTACTATTTTAGTAAATATCAAGAAGTTTATACTATTCAATACTTTTAAAAGTTTAATATTAAATTTTTTAGTCATTTTAACAATTATTGAACATAATTGAAGGTAAAATCACTAGTTTTATACGCGCCATCCAGCCTTTTAACACACCAAACAAGCGTTATTCTCTCTCTGTTTTCACTGGAGGTAACATCTTGCTTGAGACTCTTCAACTAAATGCCTTTTTTCTGTGTTTCCAAGCAAATTATTGGTCATTTTGAAATGTATTTTACATATTGACAATATATAGCCAGTGCAGTGTTATTTTAAAGAAAATATTCTTTATTTACAGCCAATTTAACTTTAAAAATCACGTGTTGAATTGTTTGAATCCAGCATGGGGCCTAAGAGGTCAAGAAAAGCGATTTCAATCCAAACGAAGCAGGAAATTAAAAAAAAAAACATGAACAAGGCATTAGAACAAATGCGCTATGCAAAGAATATGGCGTGTCGACATCAACTGTGTCAACAATTCTTGCACAGAAAGACAAATTTAAAGAAGTGAAAGTGAGAGACAAATCTACAAGTGTTTAAAAGTAGATCCCTTATTGCAGAAACTGAGAGGTTACTTCTCATCTGGATTAGGGAAAAACAGATGAAAGGTGATTCAGTTTCTACTGAATTCATTTGTGAAAGAGCCAGGGGGATTTACGAACATTTAAAGACAGATCAACCTGGTTCTTCAGGCACAGAATTTGAAGATTTTTGGGCCAGCAAAGGCTGGTTCAAAAAAATTAAGAAAAGAAGTGACATTGTCAGTGTTGTTAGGCATGGTGAAGCTGCTAGTGCTGATAAAGAAGGGGCAGCAAAGTTTTTAGTGGAACTTAAAGAACTGATGGAAGAAGAAAATTATCTTCCACAGCAAGTGTTTAATGTGGACGAAACTGGGTTGTTTTGGATAAAGATGCCCAAAAGTACATTCATCACCAGAGATGAAGCCTCTTTACCTGGGCATAAACCCATGAAAGACCGTCTCACTCTATTGCTTGGTGCCAATGCTTCAGGGGATTTCCGACTGAAGCCTATGCTTGTCTACCACTCTGAAAACCCCAGGGTGTTCAAGCAACAGAAAGTGGTAAGAGGAAAGCTTGGAGTTTATTGGAAGTCCAACCGTAAGGCATGGGTGACAAGACAGCTCTTTAATGAATGGGCTGTTGAGGTGTTCTGCCCTTCTGTCAAGAGCTACCTGACAACCAGTAAACTCCCTTTAAAGGCTCTTCTCCTCATGGATAATGCTCCTGGTCATGACCCTGATCTCACCAGAACTTTGGAGTATCAATTTGACTTTGTGAAAGTGTTGTTTTTGCCTCCAAACACTACATCAATCATACAGCCAATGGACCAGAATGTGATCAGCAACTTCAAGAAGTTGTACATGAAGAAAATGTTTAGGAGGTGTCAACAGGCAACTTCCAATGATCCTGAACTAACACTGAAACAGATCTGGAAGACACAATTCAACATCCTGGAGACTGTAAAATTGATTGTGTCATCATGGCAAGAAGTCTCCACTCGATCCCTCAGTAGTCCATGATTTTGAGGGATTTCAGGATGACACAGAGTTGGACCAGGAGATTGTGTCCATTGGTCAGTCATTGGGCCTTGAAGTGGAAGAGGATGATGTCGAAGAGCTTGTGATGTCTCATGAGGAGGAGCTTACTCCTGATGACTTGAAGCAACTGGATGAGATGTTAGAGGCTGACAATGGTGAGGATGAAATTGAAAGTGATGACCATATGTCAACTAAAGAGTTGAAAGATGTGATTTACTACTGGGAGAAGTTCAGGGAACTGGCTTCAAAGCACCCAGATGTGGAAAAAATTGAACTTTGTGTCATGTTGAGGACTCAATGGTCTCCTTCTTTAAACATAAGTTAATGGTGAGGAGGAGAGATGCCCCACAGACCACAATTGACACTTTCTTCAATAAAAGGCAGAGGGAACAAGATGCTATCCCTCAGCCTTCCACTTCGAGGAGGACAGAGGATGTTCATGGTGGAGAATCTGTCAGTCCAGAGGTTCCTGACATTTTCATGGAAGGTGACTCACCTTCCAAGAAGCAGTAAAATGCTTCTCCTCCACCTCCACTTCCTTCTCTTCTCCCTTCTCCTCCTGCACCTCCCACTTCAAATGCACATCATCACCATCATCCAGGAGCCTTCTACATACACACCTCACTAGATGTAGCCCTCCACATATGCAACATCTGTGAACGACTCTGTCGGTCCCGTACGGCCCCTCTAGTCACCTCAAAACTCACCAATGAAGGTGAAATCTCTAATAACTCATATCATTGTATCATAGCTGGATGAACGTCATACTCGATTCCGAGTGACAGCAAAGTAGTACCCAGTAGAACGTCGATATAACAGGAGATACACGGAATAATTTAGTTTGGTATTTGACAGAAACAAAATACTAAAAAGACTGACAGTCTACCCAGATGCACCTCAGCTCATCTCCTAGAATAAACAAGACATTGTTTTTTTGTAGTATTATGTTAAAACAAACACTCATAAATCAACACAGCTAAAATTATGGGACATAAAATGGTCTGTTTACTATTGATCTGCTGATAGGGAAAGGGGGGGGGGGGTTGAGGTGTTATGTTTGACAGTTGATGCCAAGGTCTAGTGCTTATTTATTTATCTGTCCCTAAGAGTGACTTTATTTTTTCTCTTATAAAATGTCATTGAATTAGCATGGGAGAATATAATTAACATTTTTGGAATTCTTCTAAGATAGTGATTAGTTTGAAATATATATATATATATATATATATATATATATATATATATATATATATATATATATATATATATATATATATATGTGCTATAGATTGCATTAGACATACAAATTTTAGTTCTAATTAGTAATTTTATTACAAAGGGGTAAAAAATTTATCTCTTGTGCAAAATACATGACGGTTTATATTCAAATTATTCGCTGTCTTGCAAGGATTCCAGCAATGCAAATGATATCCTCCTACTTTAGTCAGTGATATTATATAAGATAAAAACATAAAGCCTTTAACCACCAAACCCTGCCTGGGAAGATGGGGAGAGGGACAGGAGGGAGGGGTGGGGGAAGGTCAGTTGACAGTGACATGTTTGACAGTTGCGCTGACGAGTGAAGTATTTATTTGTTTATTTATGTCCTTTATATTGAGTTTTTGCTTATAAAATGTCACAGAAGTGACCGGGGAGAATATAATTTACATTGCTGGGATTCTTATAAGATAGTGATTAATTTGAATACGTACAGTATAATCATGCTATAATTTGCAATAGACAAAAATTTCAGTATCATTTAGTACATTATTTTGAGTACATGTACAGCACAGCTTTGCCCTTAGGACAGTGTGTGCATGTAAATAAGCAAAAATAAATTCATAAAGTTACATATATCAATCCAAAAATATTAGTTGAAAAACTTAATGTAGACAGCTTGGATGGCAGGGGTGGAGCTTTGGCGCACGTACGACTCATTTCTTGGCCTTTGGGGTAGTTAATGGTGTAGTAGCTGGCCTCTTAGATATAATGGCGATGGTTGATGCATGTGGTAGAAGGAGATAGTATCGCATAATATGTCCGTTTACTAGAGTGTCAGCGCGAGAACTGAGGATGTGAGAGGGTGACGGACAGCCGTGTAGCGTGCTCAGAGACGCGCCTGGTGGGAAACATTAGGCGCGAAGTTTAAAATATGATGTGCCAGATTGACTTACGCAAAATAGGAAAGATTGTCCTTACTTGTGGGTGTCACTTTAAATCAATAATCTTAAATCGAATCACTTTAAATTGACATTCTACTGTAGTAGTAAAGTCAGCAACATCTTGCAGTCTGCCATATACACAACTGCATCTCTTGTGTACCCACCTTCCAGTCACTGCACATTATTGAGTTGCTGCCAACACCTTTTTTGCAGAAAAAACATGGCCAATTCCAACTTACCAATACACCACCTTCACCCACCACATTGTTCATTACTTTAGTTTTCGCCATGTTCATTCACACACCCTTTGACTCCATCCCATCCTTCTATTTCTTACGATTCTCCACTACCTCTTCAGTACTAACTGTTATCAACAGTAGGTTGTGTCATAATACAACTCTCAGAGCAGACCAATCCTAATATCTCGCGACATTGCCTCTAGTCCGTGTGGGGTAATTATTTTACTAGTTGCCACAAAACGAATCTTGGGAATTTTATAGTTGTAATCGGTAACTTTGACAAGTCTAAGACACTTTCCTTCAATGGCATTGCTGGTGCAAATTACGTTAAAGCGAGATATTTAATTATATATGTTCGTACCTGGCAGTACACACTGAGAACATCGAACGACTGTGGAGCCCCCCCCCCCCCCCCCCTCCATAAGGTTAGGTCTGGTTGGTTGGTTAGATTAGATTCAAAACTGTTCTTGCGATGTTTGTTTTATGCATCTTTAATACACTGTTTACCTTTATTTTTATAGCACATTTTTAGTCTAGAGCAGTGGTTCTTAACCTGGGGGGTGCAAGTCCTAGGGAAAAAGTAGGAATTTCTCTAATTATAATTATAGTTTTTATTCTCTTAACAAGAGCGTGGGCTAATATTGAGAAGTTTATGAAAAAATGCAAAAGTATCGCCTTATAACTTTAGTTTTCTATAGGCTACTTTTTTGACTTAGGGCTTACCATTTTCTGTACTTATTGACCCCCCCTCCCTATCCCTCGAAACCCATTGGGGGGGGGGGGGGGAGGGGGTTAACTCGTTCTGGACCTGTATACTGCTCGTTGGTGACTGGTGAGCCCCGTTCTCTCCCAGTCTTCTGCACACGTGCGTGGCGATAATTCCTCTTCTCTCACATTTATTCAGTTAAGGCTGTTGAGGTATGTTTTATCCCAGTTTTTATATTTACCTAAAAATAGTAAGCAGCCATAAGTTTATTGGTGAATTGTGTACACTCATGTGTTACTCTGCTTGTTATTCGCAAGTTTTGAATTCCGTTTGTATTTTATCAGAAGTTGGCGGTGCTTAAAATCATGTGGTGGTAACAGGTGGTTATGGTAAAGTTGTATTTATGATGATATTGATTTGTTTGTTAATAATCATGTGTTTATGATCATGATGTGTTTACTATAATGTTGTGGTGTTTGTTAATATTTACTTCATAATTATGTGGTGGTGCTTATGATCATGTTGTGATCATTGTTGTTTGTTAATGGTCATGTGGTGTTTATGATCATGTGGTGTTTGTTAATGATATGGTGGTGTTTATGATCACGTATGATTGTAGTCACTTGTAGTGTTTACGAGCTTTACGATCATATGTTTGTTATTGATCATGTGGTTGTGATTATCATGATGTTGTGGTGTTCATGAGCACATGGTGATGTTTATCTTACCTTACACGAGCCTTATGTTTTGTTCACAGATTTGTGTTGTCCACTGCACATCAAATAATTCGCAATGAGTGCAAAGAAGCGGAAGTATCTTGACGAATATATTCGATTTGGATTCTTGTCTCTCCAAAAAGGTTACACATAGGTCCCCCAGTGTGTGATATGTTACAAGACTCTGAGCAATGATGGAATGCGGCCCTCACGCTTGGAACGCCACTTGAGGACAACACATCCTGCTCTAGCTGACAAGCCCAAGGAATTCTTTGAAACAAAAAGACACTCCTTGAAGCAAGTTAAGTTGGACGGCAGTGGGGCATTTCGGCAACAAACTTCAAAGGTTGTTGAGGCTTCCTATGAGATCGCCATGTTGATTGCAAAGAGCAAGAAGAGCCATAACATCGGAGAGTTTCTCATAAAACCAAGCATACTCCGTGCAGCAGAACTCGTTCTGGGGAAAGATAGTGCAAACAAGCTTTCCCAAATTTCACTATCAAACGATACAGTCAAGGGAATGATCGATGAATTGTCTCAAGACATCAAAGATCAAATTCTCGACCAAGTAAGAGATTCTCCTGTTTTTGCCATCCAGTGTGACGAAACGACTGACATCGCTCAGTGTTCTCAGATACTGATGTGTGCTCGTTTCGTGTCAGGCAACAGTGTAAAAGGAAATGCCGTTCTGTCACCCCATGGAAAGTTGTACAACAGCAGCAGCTATTTTTCATGATGTATCAAACTTCTTTCAGGAAAACCAACTTTCGTGGGACTCGCTGGTAGGGGTGTGCACTGATGGAGCTCCAGCCATGCTTGGTCTGCAGTCTGGATTCATTACAATGGTGAAAGAAAAAATCCGTCTGTTGTAGGTACACACTGCATACTTCATCGTGAATCCTTAATATCCAGAACTTTGCCTGCTGAAATGAGGGATGTCCTGAATGTGGCTATCAAGGTAGTCAACTTTATGAAAGCTGTAGCCTTAAACAGTCGTCTCTTCAAACTGCTGTGTAAGGATATGGAATCTGAACATGAAACCTTGGCTTTTTCACACGAACGTACGATGGCTATCAAAGGGGAACATGCTTGGACGGCTTTATGAACTACGAGAAGAAGTAGCAATATTTCTTGATTCGAAGCAGAAGATTAAAAACACAATATTTTTAATTTTTCTTTAAAATCTGGGAGGGAATTTTATTCATAGATGCAAGGGGGGCGTGGAGGGAAGGACCAATTCCTAGAGGGGGACGTGGTAGTAAAAAGGTTAAGAACCACTGGTCTAGAGTCTGAGATGGGAGATACACTAGAAATAAAGGTCAAATTCGTTCATAACAAATCTACTACTGCGTTGCTGTCATTCGGAAATCGAGTATTACAATACCAGTTATTAGGGATGTCACATAGGTTGGTGTGTTTTAAGGTGACTAAAGAGGCCGATACGGGACTGGTGGAGTCATTAACAGATGTTGCACAAGTGGATGGCTCCATCTAAGGCAGGAGGGGCAGCGGACGCATCTTTCTGGCGCTTGTGTGCCTTGGTTTGCAGTCGGGCTAATTCGAAAGTATTGACACCTTCTCGTATGGAGTAATCGTCTCTCGAGTAAGGGGGGTGATTTGGCCTTTTTCAGGTTAGTCTTAAGACTATCCTTATACTTTTTCAGTTGTCTGCCAACGTTACATTTACTATTCGTTAGGTGACTGTAAAGTAGCTGCTTTGGCAATCTACTGTCGTCCATGTGGGTAACATGGTCAGTCCAATGTAGTTGTTCATGGATAATGGTAGCCTCGATGATCTTACAGTTGGTGTCAGCAAGAATACTGGCATTTGTTCTCTTGTCTTCCTAGCATACTCGGAGGATGGAGCATAGACTACATTGGTGAAAGTTTTCAAGTGCTTTGAGATGCCTCATGTATGTAACCCATGTCTCGCTGACATGTAGCAGGGTGGGTAGAACCACTGCTTGATATACGTATAACTTTGTTGATAATTTCAGCTCCCAACAGCCAAGACACGGGTACGGAGTCTGCCAAAGGTTTGAGAAGTACATCTGATCCGATGTTGAATCTCTTCTTCTATGTCCACAGTGGTGAACAGGTGGGAGCCGAGATACCAAAAGTTGGTAACATTAGAGAGGGTAGTATCGTTAAGTTGGATGGATGGTGTGGCTGAACCAGGGACAGGCTGAGAGAGAATCTAAATCTTATGTACATTCACCTCAAGGCCGAAGTGTGCATGCGTATTTGCGTAGGACCGTTGGTATTCAGGATTTCTTGTAGATTACATTTAATGTGAGTGGCAAGGGGGCGGTCGTCTGCATACTGAAGCTCAGTAATGGAAGCTGCCGACACCTTTGTTCTTGCCTGGAGTCGTCTTATGTTGAAAAGACCGCCGTTCACCCGGTACACGATGTCCGCCCCGCCAGCTATTGGCACTGGCATGAGTAAGGAAGGTAGCCAAGAAAATGGAAAAGAGAGTTGGTGCTAGTACACACCCTTGTTTAACTCCCATTTGGATGGGAAAGAATGCAAGCTAAGTCCCATTTTCCAGGACACCGCCGCTCATGCCGTCGTGGAGTTGCCTCACAATGGCGTTGAATTTTGGTGGGCAGCCAAACTGGCTGAGGGTCCGCCAGAGGGCTTCCCTGTTGACCAAGTCGAAGGCCTTGGTTCGGTCGACGAAGGCCGTGTACAGGTCACGATGCTGGTATCTGCACTTCTGCATCTGGCGGGCAGCAAAGATCATGTCGGTGGTGTCACGTGATGATGTAAAGCCACACTGAGATTCTGGGAGGAGTTTATCCGCCCTAGGTAGTAGTCTGTTCAGGAGGACTCAGGTGATACTCTTGCTAGCTACGGACAGTAGTGAGATCTCATGGTAGTTGCCACAGACTGACCAGTCTCCCTTGTTCTTATAAATATTGACGATGGAGGAGTCTTTAAGAGCTTGAGGGATTTCCTCCTTTTCCCACATGTTTTCTAGAAGAGAGTGGAGACAGATAGTAAACAGAGGTTCTCCTGCTTTACACACCTCGGCTGGGATTCCATCAAACCCTGAGGCTTTGTTGTTTTTCATATGTTTGTTGGCAGTAGCTACATCATCCAGGGATGGAGGATAGCTGAGGTGGGTCAGCTCTGGATGTTGAGGGACCTGCTGAGCAGTCAAGTTGTTTAGGTTGAGCAGTGAATGGTAGTGCTCTTTCCAGTACTGACAGATCTCTTCTTTGTCTTTAATTAGGTAGTTACTGTCGGATGAGTGGAGGGGGGCTGTGCCATGAGTGATTGGCCCATAAAATGTTCTGGTGGAATTGAAAAATTCGTGCATCTTGTGTTGATATGCAAGTTTCTGCATTTCACATGCTTTGTTTTTAAACCAGTCGTTTTTTAGTTTGCGAAGTTGGCGCTGGGCCTCCGCTTTCTTCTTGTGGAAGGTATCAGCTTTGGTCAGTTAAAGCAATACGTTTATCATCGACGAGTACATTGATTTTTGGGTCATTTTCATCAAACCAGTCCTGGTGTATTCTCTCTACCTGACCGAGGGTCGCTCTTCAGGTTTTTGTCATGATAGTGTCGAGAATACTCCATTCGGCACTGGGATTTGGGTTGTTTATCAGCCCATGTTCGAGCTGCTCTCTGAAATTATGTGCTACGGCTGGATCCTCCAGACGCTTAGTGTTAAAGCCTCTTCTGGAAGCTTGTTGCCTTCGTTGTTTTGGGGAACGTGAAGTGAGAGCTTGGCTCTGACGAGCTGATGATGAGTGTCACTGTGGTCTGAGCCACGCATTGTTCGGGTGATGAGGACATCTCGGCGATCTCTTTCTCTGACAGTGATGTAGTCAATGAGATGCCAGTGTTTGGTTCGTGAGTGTTGCCACGAACCCTTGAATTTGTCGGCCTGCCTAAACAAGGTATTGGTGATAGTGAGGTTGTGTGCAGCACACTTGCTGAGGGGGAGTAGGCCCTATGGTTCCCTGCGAAATGTTAGCATCTTTACCAACTCGGGCATCGAAGTCACCAAGTAGCACAACCTTATCTTCTGTGGGGATAGAGGTTAGCACTCTGTCAAGGTCGGCATAAAAGGCTTCTTTGATGCCATCCTCTGCATCCAGTGATTCAGTGGGACTCGGAGCTTCATGAGGCGCTCGTTGATCCCAATAGGCATTTCAGTTAGCCTGTGTAGGATGCGTCAGTGGATGGCAAAGCCAACGCCATAAATGTGGCTCTCCACAGTAGGCTTGCCCTTCCAGAAGAAGGTGTTACCAGACCTTCGTTCTGTGAGTCGACCCTAGTCTGGGAGCCGGGACTCACTAACGGCTGCACTGTCGATGTTAAATCTAGGATGTGCATTTGTGCCTTTATCCAGAAGGGTCCTGACTTTCCATGCAGTGACCATAAGAGGTTGCATAATTCCTGACTTTCCATGCAGTGTCCATAAGAGGTTGTATAATTTGTTTTGATCTGTGATTATAATTGTGTTTTCGACCGCATAAGGATGACCTTACTAGGTGCGAATGCCCGGTCAGGTTGATTCTTTAGGCAGACTGTTTAGGGCACCTTTTCTAGCCCCCTCCCTATGTGGAGTGAGCAGAGTGTCTCCTCGAAAGTGCTGCTCAGTCGCACAGACAGGATCAGGGCTGGATTGCACTGCTGCCTAGATCCCAGTGCATTAGTGACCATCATATCTGTGCCGCCCATGTGCAGAGTTGTGACTAGAGACTCTCGGCAGTCATCTCTGGTTGACCCCGTCGCCACTCGTCCATCACCATAGGAGTTTTGGAGTGTAAGGGTTTGATGATAATGAGTTGGATGATGGCTGCGCACGAGTTGATTTATGTGGTAAGGCAGGAGCGCAGACTGCAACCACACATCATGACTCTCCCTTTTCCTTATCAAGTGGTGCAAGTGTTGCAACGACTGGGGAGAGGGAGAGTTGCAATGGACTGCTTATAGCCCAGTTTGTTGAGTTTCACCTTAGTAGCCTGTTCATCATGCATTGATTTCTTCTGCCAGTGTAGTTGTTGGGTTCCCATGTTGTTTAACTCCTATACCGCCACTGGGGTCTTCGTTGGAGCTCTGTAAGCAATTCTGCCTGATGCAGGACTCCAACACAGATTTTTTTGTACGGGGTTTTTTCCCGTAGCCTTATACCTACCGAGGTTAATCCGCAAGGCAGCGGGGCATTGGTTGGTAGGCTCCAGGACGTGTCCACATGCCAGTGGGCCTATGCGTCGTCCCTTTGGGGCCCACTGCTACTCCGAGATCCCCTACTGGTCTAGCCTGGGTCCACGAAACACCCAGCTACCGTGTGTTGCCACGAGGAGGCACAAAAGGAATCTTGGTGGTGAAGAGGCTGTGTACTGGCAGGGGAAGATGCTTCCCTGTTCGCCATGAGGGCTAGCCAGCGGCAGTAGCTGAAAGCGAGAGGAAGCAAGCAGTGCTTGCACCTTAACACTAACATAATGCTGCCACACTAGACGCATTATACCACCCTGTGTTCACACACACACAAAACCATCGGAAAAAACATATTTTCAACTTCGATTTTGTATAGTGGCAGCAAGTGAAAATTTACCTCCCCTAGCCCCATTATTTTCAGAAGGGGGTTCAAGACAGTCCCTAGATGGACCCTTATTTTCGTAGGAAATATATATTCACTTTCCTCGACATTTACTCTCACAGAGGTTTTTGTGTCGTCATACAAAGTAAACTAATTATACTACACTCCTGAACCCCTAAATATCTCAAGCGGTACTCTGTCAGATGCATTCTTTAATGCAGTGATTCTCAAACCGGGGGTCCGCGAAAAGTTTTTGAGAAATAGTGTGTTTAACGTTTGTGAGAGATTTGGCGATTCCAATTCGCAGGATATTTTGGATTTGGGTTGAAATGAACAAATGCTTTGGACTGTGATTTATCCTTTCTATACTGACAATATTTGTATGTGTCATGGTATATAAGGGGTCCTTGGTTAAAAAAAGTTTGAGAACCCCTGCTCTAATGTACACATACAAGTACCAAGTGAAGCTTTCTCGTCTTCCCTAGATATTTCTCTTGCCATAAATATTGCCTCTGTTGCCCAACTGCTTGGCTTTCATTGTTTATGAAAATGCATTCACCATCACATCTTCATTATGTCCCTACCAGGCCTTGCCTGCTGTCGCTTTAATGAGTTATGAACACCCCCAGTGTGTTCTGGCAACAAAGCTGTACAGTGTTTTCCTGTATGTCTGAGCTGCCACTTAATGATGAGTATACTGTACTTGGTTCTTCAACAGCAGATGAGACTATTTCTAATAGATATAGATGAATTAATAAATAAGCAATGAATATATGAACGAATTAATAACGAATATGAGAATGAATAAATGAATCACAGTAATACCAGCGATATGAAGAAAAAAGTAATCTATAAAATAATAAAATTCAAAGTTTATTCAGTGGAGCCAATATAAGTTTCGACGGAGCAAATCGTCTGTATTTATATGGCCGTTATTTTCTCCTCATTTAATAATTTCTCCTAGTCGGGGCCATAATGGTTCTCGAGGTGTGGAAATTTCAATCTTTTATTGTCTTTATATTCGCATTTAAGCTTCAAGCGTGCTCCCGGCAGGAGTATTTATGTCCAGTGGACATATTTACGGTTATAATTATCTTAATTTCTGTATTAGCTCATGTCTCACCTAAACTCGTTGTATCGACCCACAAGTAGAGATGGAAAGGAGGAGACAGATATGGTCCAGCAGCACAGTGTATGTGATAGACTCATCATCATCATCGGTTTACGGTTATTTTCCACGCTTGTATAGGTTAGCTGCGATTACCTGATGGCACCTGTTCTGTAAAACCACAACGGGATGTCTCCTCCACCCCTCTCACTAACACATACCCAGGACGATGGCCCAGAAAATGTAGCGGAGACCATGAGATGGATACAATTCCTTGAACTGGTGATCCGGTTACCATTAGGCTTGTTGAAGTATAGATTTATGGCTGGATGCTAACTCTCTGGGCAGGAATAGCTGACAAGGCAGTGTCACAAGTTATACCTACACAAAACAAAATTTGGGGACTGGATGCAAGAATTTAAGGACACATCCAAAGTAAAAATAAAGGACTAGATATATATGTTTTCCACACAATTTGTATAGACTGAAATAATAGACATGTTCATTTACCGTGTTGCCCAGCAAGTCCCTGATGGTCCTCTCTATGGCCTTGTAGGAGGTGATGTTCTCCCAGGGAGGGTGGTCAGGGTCAGTAACTGGAGTCCCCAGCTGCTGATGATGGCGGAAGCGTCCTGAGGTCCTTCTGGATGTAGGACTGGAGTGTGATGGAGGGGGTAAGCGTGGTGTGTCCCAGAGAGGGTGGTGATGGAGAGGGGCGGCATGCGGTGGAGGGTCTATCATGTGCCGCAGGTAACGTACTAGGCGGGGGTCGTTGTTATTAATGATGGGGTACCGGAGGTTCCATCGCCAACACGTGACTGTCACACAAGTTGAAGTATTAGTATGGAATTTAAAACGGTTTATTTAGCCTGATTAATACAAAGGGAACAGCAACAACAGTACAGTGTCGACATGGTTAGGATTTTAGCGTGCTGCAGCTTTCTTGAATGTGCAGTACAGTACGTACATTCACTCGCTATAGTTTCGACGCACCCTCTACCCCTACTCCTGGCTCGAGGGAAGCAGTCAGTATAATGATGGTAATAAAGTGTTGTGAAGTCGCTAAAAAACCTGTATCGTGCTTACTGTATATTCTCTCAAATATTACATCATGAACTGCTATTCGTACAATCCAGCAAAGCTTCGAGCTACCACGTTGAACCACTGAACAATGGGTGGGGGGGGGGGGTGAGAGAGGGAGGGACGTTTGATATAAAGCCAGGGCTACCCACTTCCATGAGTCAGGAGTAGGCGCGTGAGTGTACATTTATCTGATGAAAATTATTAAGCAACATAGGAGAGTCGCATCCACAGGCTAACTCTTCGTACATGCAAAAGCTAGCATGTTAGTGCCGTTCAGGTGTTCACATTATTATTATTGTGCCGTTGAATTAATACAATTAATTTTGTATTTTAAAATAATACCGTTTTCATGCATATATTACAAACAAGGGAAGTTTATCACCATGACATAAGATGGTTGATTTTCAGGGTATACACCACAACCCTTGTAAATGGTTGTCTTTATTACTTAACTCGTAAACACATTTCCAGTGTGTATACAAAATTTCGATTTCGTTTTATGGGTGACCAAAAATTTACTACTGGATTCTGTCGTCATTAAATTGGTATAGATGATAGTCCTAGGTGGTACAAGGAAGCGTTTCCTTCAAGTTTAGAATATCATCAACTTTGTCAGAAAGGTGTCCTCAGGTATACCTTGTAAGTCTGAAGAAAAAAAAATCCTGACACGTTTGATATTTGATACAAAAAAGTATTTAGAAAATTATGACTGGACACATGGGTTGTCTTACGATATAAAAACTATCTTTGAGAAAATTCTCCTGGACACACGAACGATGAAACACTCACTCTTAACACAGTGTTTATGCATATATACGTTCTCTCGGCCCTGGGTGCGGTGTAGCTGGAGTGTGTGGGTGAGGCCGCCCTCCTGCTGATATAGGTATATCTGAGCCAGCGTGAGCAGTGTTGTCCACGTCCACCAGATGCCCAGTTGACCCATCCTCCTCCGCCACTGTTGACAATCGACAATTAACAAGCGTTCTGAGAATAAACTTCGTACTAGTCGCATAATCAAAAATTTTTATCAAATCGAACTTAAATAGTTGGGTGCATGTACTGTATAGCGTGCGGTCTACAAGATATTTAAGTTAACTCAGGTTATATAAGGTCAGGTTAGGTTAAGCTCGGTTCGGCTCGGTTAGACTAAAGATATCTTTGTAGACCGCAAGCTATAGTAGGACCAATAGTTGTTTATCAGTGCTCTATCATAACTAATTTGTAACTGAATTTGATCCACACGATACTTCTATTATTTGAGATTGGTACAGCTTCAATCATAAGTTCGTTATCCACCCTCGGTAAAAGGCGCATAACCTGTTGCACCCTTCCTAGACGTCAAGTCACTTCGCTGAACCCCCCACCAACAAAATCGAACTGACAACGGACCAGTTATATTCGACCGAAGACTCACCAAAAAGAGATGGAAAGGATATTAATGTGAATACTGGCCAACGTTGATGCTTCTGGATGATAAAGATGTTAATATACAGCTTATAAGAAAAAACCGGAGTGATAGGAGTATGTATCAAATACCAGAATACAATGGGGAAACCTGTTTCGAATGAACACTATTAGTAGTAGTTGAACAGAGCTCGTATATCAAGAATCTTCGATGTATTTATTACTTGAAGTTTTCCGTATAATAATCTCTCTCTCTCTCTCTCTCTCTCTCTCGAAAACTTCAAGTAATAAATACATTGAAGATTCTTGATACATGAGCTCTGTTCAACATGCCATTAAAAACGGGTGCATTACCATAATCCTGGAGGGTAGCAAATGTGATATCAGTTTTCAAGAAGGGAGATAAATCACTAGCCTCTAACTACCGTCCAATCTGTTTAACATCAATTGTAGGCAAGCACAAGTTGATCAATGATTCCCAACATGGTTTCACAAGTGGGCTTTCATGTCTGACAAATCTATTAACATTCTTTTTAACTGTTTTCGAATCGGTGGATGATGGGCACAATTATGATGTGGTATACTTCGATTTAGCAAAGCCTTCGACAGAGTCCCTACGAGAGACTAATAGGAAAAGTGGAGGCTCATGGAGTTGGAGGAGATATTCTAAAATGAATTAGGGCCTAGTTACATGGCAGGAAACAGCGAGTAAGCATTAACGGCATTAAATCTGATTGGAGTAGATATCAGATGAACAACGTTGTTATAGAGAAATCCGACCGTGAGAAAGACTTAGAAGTAATGATAAGTAGGAATCTTAAGCCAAGTAAACAATGTGTATTTGCTCGAAACAAGGCGAATAGAGTACTTGGGTTTATACAAAGGAGTGTTTAGCGAGGTTATCCTAAAACTACTGTATATCTTGCACTTGTGAGACCTTACTTGGATTACGCGGTTCAGTTTTGTTCACCGTGCACAGAATGGATTTAGAATCCTTGGAAAGAAATCAGAGGAGAATGACAAGACTTATTCCGGGAATTAGGGACCTTGAGTACAGAGACAGGTTAAAGCATCTTAATTTGCACTCCCTCGAGAGACGTAGAGTGAGAGGCGATAGGATCGAGGTGTATAAATGGAAGTCAGGGTTAAACAAAGGTGATATAGCAAAGGTACTCAAACTATCCAACCAGGAGCGAACTTGTAGCAATGGTTTTAAATTAGACAAATTTAGATTTATGCGCTAGTTAGGTAGACATTGATTAGGAAAAAGTAGTGGATAAGTGGAGCAAGTTACCAAACATCATCATTAACTCGAACACGCTGGATAGCTTCAAATATAGGTTGGACCGTTATAGGAGCGACAGGGGTTGGGTGTAACCGGGACTGCCCAGTATGGGCCAATAAGCCCGCTGCAGTTTCCTCCATTCTTATGTTATAATGTTCATTCGATACCGGTTTCCCCCATTGTACATGTATTCTGATATTGGATAGATAATCCTATCACTGTTTTTTTTTCTTGTAAGCTGTACAGTATATTAACACATCTCTATGATAACATTAACGTTGGCCAGTATTCACATTAATTTCCTCCCCATCTCTTTTTGATGAGTCTTCGTCCGAATAAAACTGTTCCGTTGTCAGTTCGACTCTGTTGGTGGGGGGTTCAGTATAACGTGCTAGTGACCTGAAGGGTGCAACCAATGTCTAAATAATTAGACTTTGGTTGCAACTGACTATGAGCTCTTTACCGCGGGTGTATAACGAACTTATGAACGGAACTACAGTTACTCGTAAATTATGTCCTCCACGCCACTCCATCCTCCTCCGTATTCCCTCATATTTTCATCCTGCCACCTTCCCTTACCCTCATATTTTTTTTCTTTCTCTATCTTCTTCCTGTTATTCTTTTTTCCTTTGGCTCCGTTCTTTCCTCATTTTCCTATTTTTCTCACTGACAAGACACACCGGTAATGTTTTCACTAACTTCGGTTACAAAGATAAATGCTTCTTAGTTAAATTCGTGTTCCAGTGTTAAAAAACTTCACGAAGACCAGTCACGTTTTTTATTTCTGATAGAGAAGATTGTCTAACATTAACTTCATTTAACGATTTTGGGTAGTTGCGTTAAGGGTGAGCTAGGATTTTTTTTTTTTTTTTTTTTTTTTAGCTCACCCTGGCACAGGTCAATGATCCACATCAGGGCCTTGGTGGCGAAGATATATAATGATAATAATAATAAAATACAAATTAAAAAGATTAAATATAATAATAATAATATAGAACCATAAACAAATGCTAAATTAAAAAAAATCAATTGAGATATATGTTGTGTTGTCAAAGTAAGAGAAACAATTGAGACCCTGCAATTGTGTGTAAATGAGGCAGAAAATCAGATCATCAACCTGGGACTTGGTCACAATTTCCGTGATGCCATATGGCAGCAGGGTCTACCATTAGACAACACATTATGCTTCCAATATCTTCCCAGGCGGTTGTACCTCCCTGTTTGATAGGTGCCTACTGCCTGCGACCTACTACCAAACTTTTAAAATGAATATGGTTTCGTGGTTCTGTTCGTGAAGTTTTTCCAGCTTTGGTTATTATACGCGAAATCACTTGCCTAATATATATATATTTTAAGACTCAAATTATAATTATCACTGAAATATAACAACATCAAAGTCGAGTGTGGATGACTGAATATGTTTGGAATACTAAGCATTGACTATATTATTGCAATATAATTTCACTTCAAACTTAACGGTATATTTTCATCCCAGAATTTAACATTAAAGAATAATTTCACCACAATGTAACAACACACTTTAATTTCATATTGCTCACTTTCAGTTTGGTTCGTTACATTTCGGTAATTATTATTTTTATCTTCAGACAAACTGTCAGTATGGTCAGCTGTTTCTTCACACAAACTCAGTATGGTCAGCTGTTTCTTCACACAAACTCAGTGTGGTCAGCTGTTTCTTCACACAAACTCAGTATGGTTAGCTGTTTCTTCACACAAACTTATGGTCAGCTGTTTCTTCACACAAACTCAGTATGGTTAGCTGTTTCTTCACACAAACTTATGGTCAGCTGTTTCTTCACACAAACTCAGTGTGGTCAGCTGTTTCTTCACACAAACTCAGTGTGGTCAGCTGTTTCTTCACACAAACTTAGTATGGTCAGCTGTTTCTTCACACAAACTTAGTATGGTCAGCTGTTTCTTCACACAAACTTAGTATGGTCAGCTGTTTCTTCACACAAACTTAGTATGGTCAGCTGTTTCTTCACACGAACTTATTATGGTCAGCTGTTTCTTCACACAAACTCAGTGTGGTCAGCTGTTTCTTCACACAAACTAAGTATGGTCAGCTGTTTCTTCACACAAACTGAGTATGGTCAGCTGTTTCTTCACACAAACTTAGTATGGTCAGCTGTTTCTTCACACAAACTTAGTATGGTCAGCTGTTTCTTCACACAAACTTAGTATGGTCAGCTGTTTCTTCACACAAACTTAGTATGGTCAGCTGTTTCTTCACACAAACTTAGTATGGTCAGCTATTTCTTCACACAAACTTAGTATGGTCAGCTGTTTCTTCACACAAACTTAGTATGGTCAGCTGTTTCTTCATACGAACTTATTATGGTCAGCTGTTTCTTCACACAAACTCAGTATGGTCAGCTGTTTCTTCACACAAACTCAGTATGGTCAGCTGTTTCTTCACACAAACTCAGTATGGTCAGCTGTTTCTTCACACAAACTCAGTATGGTCAGCTGTTTCTTCACACAAACTCAGTATGGTCAGCTGTTTCTTCACACAAACTCAGTATGGTCAGCTGTTTCTTCACACAAACTTATTATGGTCAGCTGTTTCTTCACACAAACTTCTTATGGTCAGCTGTTTCTTCACACAAACTTAGTATGGTCAGCTGTTTCTTCACACAAACTTAGTATGGTCAGCTGTTTCTTCACACAAACTTAGTATGGTCAGCTGTTTCTTCACACAAACTTAGTATGGTCAGCTGTTTCTTCACACAAACTTAGTATGGTCAGCTGTTTCTTCACACAAACTTAGTATGGTCAGCTGTTTCTTCACACAAACTTAGTATGGTCAGCTGTTTCTTCACACAAACTTAGTATGGTCAGCTGTTTCTTCACACAAACTTAGTATGGTCAGCTGTTTCTTCACACAAACTTAGTATGGCCAGCTGTTTCTTCACACAAACTTAGTATGGACAACTGTTTTTTCACACAAACTCAGTATGGTCAGCTGTTTCTTCACACAAACTTAGTATGGTCAGCTGTTTCTTTACACAAACTCAGTATGGTCAGCTGTTTCTTCACAAACTTAGTATGGTCAGCTGTTTCTTCACACAAACTCAGTATGGTCAGCTGTTTCTTCACACAAACGCAGTATGGTCAGCTGTTTCTTCACACAAACGCAGTATGGTCAGCTGTTTCTTCACACAAACGCAGTATGGTCAGCTGTTTCTTCACACAAACTCAGTATGGTCAGCTGTTTCTTTACACAAACTCAGTATGGTCAGCTGTTTCTTTACACATGCTCAGTATGGTCAGCTGGTTTCTTTACACAAACTTAATATGGTCAGCTGTTTCTTCACACAAACTCAGTATGGTCAGCCGTTTCTTTACACAAACTTAATATGGACAGCTGTTTTTTCACACAAACTTAGTATGGTCAGCTGTTTCTTCACACAAACTTAGTATGGACAGCTGTTTCTTCACACAAACTTAGTATGGACAGCTGTTTTTTCACACAAACTCAGTATGGTCAGCTGTTTCTTCACACAAACTTAGTATGGTCAGCTGTTTCTTTACACAAACTCAGTATGGTCAGCTGTTTCTTTACACAAACTCAGTATGGTCAGCTGTTTCTTCACACAAACTTAGTATGGTCAGCTGTTTCTTTACACAAACTCAGTATGGTCAGCTGTTTCTTTACACAAACTCAGTATGGTTAGCTGTTTCTTCACACAAACTTATGGTCAGCTGTTTCTTCACACAAACTCAGTGTGGTCAGCTGTTTCTTCACACAAACTCAGTGTGGTCAGCTGTTTCTTCACACAAACTTAGTATGGTCAGCTGTTTCTTCACACAAACTTAGTATGGTCAGCTGTTTCTTCACACAAACTTAGTATGGTCAGCTGTTTCTTCACACGAACTTATTATGGTCAGCTGTTTCTTCACACAAACTCAGTGTGGTGAGCTGTTTCTTCACACAAACTAAGTATGGTCAGCTGTTTCTTCACACAAACTAAGTATGGTCAGCTGTTTCTTCACACAAACTTAGTATGGTCAGCTGTTTCTTCACACAAACTTAGTATGGTCAGCTGTTTCTTCACACAAACTTAGTATGGTCAGCTGTTTCTTCACACAAACTTAGTATGGTCAGCTGTTTCTTCACACAAACTTAGTATGGTCAGCTGTTTCTTCACACAAACTTAGTATGGTCAGCTGTTTCTTCACACAAACTTAGTATGGTCAGCTGTTTCTTCACACAAACTTAGTATGGTCAGCTGTTTCTTCATACGAACTTATTATGGTCAGCTGTTTCTTCACACAAACTCAGTATGGTCAGCTGTTTCTTCACACAAACTCAGTATGGTCAGCTGTTTCTTCACACAAACTCAGTATGGTCAGCTGTTTCTTCACACAAACTCAGTATGGTCAGCTGTTTCTTCACACAAACTCAGTATGGTCAGCTGTTTCTTCACACAAACTCAGTATGGTCAGCTGTTTCTTCACACAAACTTATTATGGTCAGCTGTTTCTTCACACAAACTTCTTATGGTCAGCTGTTTCTTCACACAAACTTCTTATGGTCAGCTGTTTCTTCACACAAACTTCTTATGGTCAGCTGTTTCTTCACACAAACTTAGTATGGTCAGCTGTTTCTTCACACAAACTTAGTATGGTCAGCTGTTTCTTCACACAAACTTAGTATGGTCAGCTGTTTCTTCACACAAACTTAGTATGGTCAGCTGTTTCTTCACACAAACTTAGTATGGTCAGCTGTTTCTTCACACAAACTTAGTATGGTCAGCTGTTTCTTCACACAAACTTAGTATGGTCAGCTGTTTCTTCACACAAACTTAGTATGGTCAGCTGTTTCTTCACACAAACTTAGTATGGTCAGCTGTTTCTTCACACAAACTTAGTATGGCCAGCTGTTTCTTCACACAAACTTAGTATGGACAACTGTTTTTTCACACAAACTCAGTATGGTCAGCTGTTTCTTCACACAAACTCAGTATGGTCAGCTGTTTCTTTACACAAACTCAGTATGGTCAGCTGTTTCTTCACAAACTTAGTATGGTCAGCTGTTTCTTCACACAAACTCAGTATGGTCAGCTGTTTCTTCACACAAACGCAGTATGGTCAGCTGTTTCTTCACACAAACGCAGTATGGTCAGCTGTTTCTTCACACAAACGCAGTATGGTCAGCTGTTTCTTCACACAAACTCACTATGGTCAGCTGTTTCTTTGCACAAACTCAGTATGGTCAGCTGTTTCTTTACACATGCTCAGTATGGTCAGCTGGTTTCTTTACACAAACTTAATATGGTCAGCTGTTTCTTCACACAAACTCAGTATGGTCAGCCGTTTCTTTACACAAACTTAATATGGACAGCTGTTTTTTCACACAAACTTAGTATGGTCAGCTGTTTCTTCACACAAACTTAGTATGGACAGCTGTTTTTTCACACAAACTCAGTATGGTCAGCTGTTTCTTCACACAAACTTAGTATGGTCAGCTGTTTCTTTACACAAACTCAGTATGGTCAGCTGTTTCTTCACACAAACTTAGTATGGTCAGCTGTTTCTTTACACAAACTCAGTATGGTCAGCTGTTTCTTTACACAAACTCAGTATGGTCAGCTGTTTCTTCACACAAACTTAGTATGGTCAGCTGTTTCTTTACACAAACTCAGTATGGTCAGCTGTTTCTTCACACAAACTCAGTATGGTCAGCTGTTTCTTCACACAAACTCAGTATGGTCAGCTGTTTCTTTACACATGCTCAGTATGGTCAGCTGGTTTCTTTACTCAAACTTAATATGGTCAACCGTTTCAGTCATCACATAAGCTGCAAAAACTGTGCTTAATTGCATGGTAAATATGCATATTACAACAAAAATTAGTTTTCTGGTGGATTTTGGTGTGATTAGTTCAAATCTGACCTTTGTCGGAAATCACTCGTTAGTGATTTAGCCCCCCCCCCCCACCCCTCCTCCTCCTCCCTATAACTATACTGGGGAAGAGCGTGGAAATTCGGGGTTTTTTTGAGGGGGGGGGGGGGAGGGAGAGCAAAAAAAAAAGTTATTTGTGGATTATACAATACAACCAAACTAAACCTTACTTAACGGGGCCCCCGGTCGTCCGCGGCTAGGGCCATATGGTAGGTAAAAACCCCAGAGTCGCGTGGTCAGCCTCCACAATAATATAAATAGCCGTTACAGTATTTCTTTCCTTGCGCTGATTCAGGGCCAGGTGCTCTGATTTTATTATATATTTATTTTTTATTCAATAACTTCATTATTATAAATTTGCGACGGAAGTGTATATAAGAAATTTATAATAGAAAAATAGTTCTTTCGATTGAATGAAGTAATTTTATGGAATTCTATGGTTGCTGTAATCTGCACAATAACCAATTTCAGTACTTTCACCTTCCCATATTATATAGTTAATTAAATTAGTTAGAATCGATCTGAATCACTTTGGCGCTCTAAATAGTAATAACAACAACAACAACAACTGAAAGACGTCAGCAATGTTGCGCCACAAAATAAGTGAGTTTACGCTCACGTGCAATCTTATAACCGAGAATATACGCTGTACAGCCACAACACAACTCGCATAGTTCGTCATACACATTAAGATCAGAATATACAGCCTAAAACCCTCAACTAGAATGTAGTTACGTAAATATAGACATTGCGAGAGGAAATCCGACACAAGACATTTCTACTCACCCCCGCAGCTGCCATCACTCTGGAATTTAAATCCCAGTTTTCCTCATCGCCAGCATACGTGGCGTCAAGGATTTTCCTTATCTCATTACTTGCCACTTTTATCCTCTGCGCCACTGACCAGTTCGTTGGCCGCTTGGGCGGTTGGTTACGCATTATTGGCAAGTACTGGGGATGTACTGGTTCCTGAATGTATCAGTACCTCTGTACCTGCGCCACTGTTGATCAAGTCTGGTCTTGCAAGCGCTCACACTCAGTGCCATCACAACGCTCTCTGGCAGGTGGTTCCAACAGTTTACAATTCTCACTCCGAAAAAGCTTGCCTTCTGTTTCTGGACTTAGACTTCTTCAACCTTGAGCTATGACTCCTTGTGGGGCGAGTGTCCATCAGCTGATTGAGTAGTGCCTTCTGAGATGTCTATACACTTCAATTAGGTGTGTCGGCGTTTCTGACCGCCTGCACGTGATAAATCACAGGCTATCACTAGTGCTTTATTTATACCTGATGAAAAACAAAGTGGTGATCTCGTGTCGAGCCTATATTATATATTTATTTATAATAACTTCCCATTCAATTATATAAGGTTTTTGCATGAGTATTATTGAAGCGCGAGCAACTTGCCAGTGTGTTGTGACAGCACCGAGTGTGAGCTGTTTCAAGACCAGATTTGACCAACACTGGAGCAGGTTCAGATACATTCAGGAGAACCAGTAGTACTATCGTGGACAAAAGTTCGCTCCTTCCCAAACTGAAATAGTATCGACCCGCACAGCACACCCGCACCAGATAACAATCAGGTTAAGTCAGTTCGGAGACTCATTCCCGCGTCTCAGTTTCACTACAGGGAGCAAACTTTTGTCCATGATAGTACATGCCCAGTACTTGCCAACAGTGCGTAAGAGACGCGAACGACCGCCCAAGTGGCTAACGAGCCGATCAGTGGCGAACAGGATAAAAAATAAAAGTATCGCACCATCGTAGACTAGTCCATTTAAGGAAAACTTAACCTTGGTTACTACAGTGTCATTCCCTGGTGTAAAAAAACAATATTGTGCCAGCATGACTAATAAGGTAATATTAACTTCGATACGAAGTATATTCATAAATGATGAAAGCGTTAAATACATTTGCATAAAGAAGGGATACAGTACGAAGATGTTGCCACAGCGTCATAAGGAAAATTCGGCCAAAATTCTGAGGAAGGTGAGCTGGGGAGACTCGCTGGTAGTCGTGGGAAGACCTTCAACGCTGCCAGACACTACACACAACCAGTGTTTAGGAATACGCTGCTATAAAAAAAGAAAGCTGCAAAAAAAAAATCATTGCCACTAAGTATAGTATATTCAATAACGTTGTAACGGTTTAAAGTCTCTTATTGTAAATGTGCAGGAAAAAAATATACTCGCGATTTTTAACTTAAGGAAAAGCCTTACAAACTTCTCATATACGTGAAGAAAACTACTAAGAAACCGAGCCAGGTTATAGCTAGTGTTCCTAAAGACGCTTTTGTGATATAATCCTGAAGGAAATTTACAGTAATTACAAGGTATCGTCCTCCACAAACGTTCTGGACATGAACCGACACTTGGTGAGTTGCCAGTTAAACTAACAAATCCGTTCAGGGGTTTAAAGTTGGCAACATGCTGTATTTGTAGCCCGTGTGTGTGTTGTACAGCAGGAGGCATTAATAACGAATGGCCCAAAATCCTACACGATGGTTTGACTACTAATAGTATCTCCTGTACAAAAACAGCCTTCGTGTCAACTTGAAACCCCTGAACTAGTTCCTCTATGTTTATCTTTTAGTAAGAAGTGTGAGTGTTTATCTTTTTTAAGCAAAAGTAATACGAACACGACTATTATCATGAATATTATTGTAATATGACTGGCTTACGAATATTTTCGGAATCCCTTCGCAAAGTAGATACATGATGATTGTATGTATGAATGGGTGGATGAAAAGCGATTAAAATGATAGTTATCCAGTAAAATCGTCAGGCACGCTCAAAATGATTCAGCATGTACACAGACAGTGCAGGTATACAAAAAATGTACATAGTGCAAGTATACAATCTATAAAGATAGTGCACATAATTATAGCCTACAATAATATAAATAATGGTTGCCCTCGCATAACGAGGATAACCGGCCCAAGGGCCACCTAAGCATGAATTTGTTTAAGGTGTAGAAGCTGTCACCTACACATCAACCACACCCTGAGTTAACGAGTTGCATGACCCAGTGTAAAGGAACAGTTCGAGAAGACCGGACAACTCGCCATTTGCACTGGCTAACCATTACCCGGGAAAACGATCCGTAAATCGATTAACATCCCCCAATTACTGCTGGGCAGACAGGCAAATATAAAATGTACATAGCCTATGCAGGAATAAAAAGTACACAGAAAATGTAAGTATACAATTTAGACTATATAGTGCATACAATGGATACAGACAATGCAGGTATACAATGTACAGTCAACCAAAGATGCACCGACCCCACACTGGGTCTCGTACTCGCAATTTTACCTGGCATTACTTAGTAAAGGAAAGCTGTATGTAACGGTGATTGTGATTGGTGGATCTGTTTTCGGCTGTATCACCCAGGATAAATGTTAAACAAACCAAAGGTAACATTTTTATAATAAACTATTTATTCATTGTTATTTAAGGTTAGGTTATGAGAGGTTTCCAAATTTTCGTATATTTGCTTAAATAATGAAGAAAAATATATTAATGAATTGGCAACTGGACTACAACCACAGCTGCCACAAGATTCTCTCACCAAATTTTCTTAATTATTTAAACAAAAATACGAACATTTGGAAACTTCTCATGACCTTAAATAACAATGAATAGTTTTTTATTATAAAAATATTACCTTTGGTCTAGCTCAGGGGTCACCAAACTACGGCCCGCCGGCCGGATTCGGCCCGCGACGTCAGTTCATCAGGCCCGCCGACGGTACTTGAATTTGCTTAGTTTGTGAGATTCGGATATGTGCACACTAGGTCTGATGTAACTATCTTTTTGCTAACGTCGCCTTCTTTGGTAACTTTTTAGTAAGTAAATATGTTGGTTGTCTTTGTTTTTTGTGCATTGCACGCCACTCACCCATGATTAACATGGAATGCTAAACTTAGTTTTTCGTCTTTTTTCCCAGAGCTTTCGTTCTGGCTTGCAAGTATTGAACAGAATGATTATGCGGCCCGCGCTCGTCATTCTTTCAGTTATCCGGCCCACTGAAAAAAGTTTAGTGACCCCTGGTCTAGCTGGTACTACAGACGGGCAAGGGATGATCTAATTGAGGTGTATAAGCATCTCAAGGGGCACTACTCAGTCGAGTGTCCTTACTTAAAGCTGGCTGACGCTCGCCCCCACAAGGGGTCACAGCTCAAGATTGAAGAAGCCGAAATTCCAGAAAACTGTGGGCAAACCTTTTTGGAGTGATGGTTGTAAACTCTTGGAACAATCTACCAGAAAGTGTTGTGACGGCACCGAGTGTGAGATCTTTCAAGACAAGATTTGACCAACACTGGAGTGGGTTCAGGTACATTCAGGAGCCGGTGCATGCCTAGTACTTGCCAACAATGCATGACAGAGACGTGACCGATAGCCGGGGCGGCTAGCGAGCCGATCAGTGGTGAAGATAAAAAAAAAGGATTGTCAACACGGTTTCATGCCGGGGCGCTGCTGCTTAACACAATTGCTTAAGGTATTGGATATTTGGACACATTCTGGAAAGGGGTGGTAATATCGACTATATATACCTAGATTATGCCAAGGCTTTCGACAGTGTACCCTACGAAAGGCTGAAAATCAAACTGGAAAGGTACGGAATTCGGGGAAATGTCCTAGCATGGATAGAAGACTTTTTACATGACCGCAAGCAGTGTGTGGTGATTAATGGCACGAAATCATCATCAGTATCTGTCACAAGCGAGGTATCACAGGGCAGTGTATTGAGCCCACTGTTGTTTGTTTGTTTGTTTCATAAATGACATGCCTGACGTTGTACACTCCTCCATACAAATGTTTGCTAATGACGCCAAGTTATTTCGGGAAATCAAGAACCATGCAGACTGTGAAGAGCTGCGTAAGGATCTCTGTGAGCTCCAAGAATGGTCGAAGAAATGGCTGCTGAGATTCTATGTCACGAAGCGCAAGAGGATGCACTTGGGACGTACCAATGGTAAGGAGGCGTATCATATGTCCCAACGGGATGAAGAAACTGCACTATTTGAGACTGAATGTGAGAAGGACCTAGGTGTGTATGTTGACAATGAGCTGAAGTTCCGGGGCCATTGCGAGAAGGTAAATCGGGCAAATAAATTATTGGGTTTACAAGAAGGTCGTTCAGATATCTAGGTCCGTCCTTCGTAACGATCTTCAAGAGTGAAGTGCTTCCCCATCTGGAGTACTGTCACCCCGTCTGGTCCCCGAGATATGCTATGGACTATCAGTTGGTTGAAAATTTTCAACAGAGGGCCACCAGACTGGTGCCTGCACTTAGCCACCTCAACTACCCTGAGAGATTGGAGCGCCTGAACCTGCCTAGCTTATACTACAGACGGGCATGGAGCGACGTAATTGAGGTGTATAAGCATGTCAAGGGACACTACTCAGTCGAGTGTCCTTACTTGG
Organism: Homarus gammarus; assembly: GCA_958450375.1. Lineage (NCBI taxonomy): Eukaryota > Metazoa > Arthropoda > Malacostraca > Decapoda > Nephropidae > Homarus > Homarus gammarus. Next base: position 4,172,361 of record CAUDMG010002480.1, on the reverse strand, counting down.
AACTGGAGGACGCTCGCCCCACAAGGGGTCACAGAAAACTGTGAGGGCAAACTTTTTCGGAGTGAGAGTTATGAACTCTTGGAACATTCTACCAGAAAGTGTTGTGACGGCACCGAGTGTGAGCTCTTTCAAGACCAAACTTGACCAACACTGGAGCAGGTTCAGGTACATTCAGGAGCCGGTGCATGCCCAGTACTTGCCAACTGTGCGTAACAGAGACGTGACCGATCTCCCAAGCGGCTAACGAGCCGATCAGTGGCGAAAAGGATAGAAATAAAAAAAAAAAAAAGAAAAAAAAAGGACCCTCCGGGAAATACGCTCTGACAGCTTTGACGGACGGCTATCCTTGGTCAAGTTGCATTACTGTTTACCATTGTTCTTGGTCAAGTTGCATTACTGTTTACCATTGTTCTTTACATGTTTTGCCTCTGCACACGGGAAACTGTCTACTGTATTCCCACGGCCTACTCGGTTGGTTGGTGATAGGGAGAGAAGAGAGCCTTGGCTCTTAGGGTGCAAAAAGGGTACAGTACAAGGTAAAGTTCACATGTGGGAAATTTAGGCGGAGGTTGACAGCAGGTGGGCTATCCACTTTGCGGAGAGGTATCCGCCTTGTCCTACTCGCACTGCATAATGTACCTACATTGTCTATACAGTATTCATACTGAACTGTAGTTATAAACGTGCTTATCCAATTGCAAACCTGTATAGGAACTTTATTGAATGATAATAATATTAGTTATTATTATTATTATTATTATTATTATTATTATTATTATTATTATTATTATTTTTATTATAAGAAACTGTCGAGGGCAGCGTTGTGCGTGTGGGCGACGATGCTGACAGTAATACAAGTGTGGGTGATTACATCAGGCAATACACCCACACTCCTCTCTTCTCCTGCTAGTAGTTCCCCGGCCGACCCTTCCTCGCCTCACCCACCTTGCCGTGAGTTACATTTTATTTTATTTTTTTCAAACCGACAAGCATATCCGGCAATAGCTCAACTTGCACTAGACAATACTACAGTAAGTAGCACTAGACAATACTACAGTAAATAGAACTAGACAATACTACAGTGACTAATACTAGGGAATTCTAAAGTAATTAGCATTAGACAGTACTACATTAAGTAGAACTAGATAATACTACAGTGACTAACACTAGGCAATGCTGTACAGTAGTAACTAGCACTAGACAACACTACAGTAACTACTACTACTTTGCTGTCACTCGGAGTCGAGTATGACGATCATCCATCTATGATAAAATATAGGTTATTAAGTATGTCACCCTCGTTGGTTAGCTCTGAGATGACTCGAGAGGCTGAGACGGGATTGGCAGGGGCGTCCACAGATGTTGCACTTGTGGAGGGCAACATTGAGTGCGAGAGGGGCTGCGACAGCGTCTTTCCGGCGCTGGTGCTTGTCTGCTTTGATAAGCAATCGGGCTAACTCGAAAGTATTGACACCTTCTCGAGTGGTGCTCCTCTAAGCGCTACGGTGTGGAATGGTCGTTTCCCAGGTGAGGGGGTTGAGTTGACACTTTTTAGGTTTGTCTTAAGACTATCCTTATACCTATTCAGTTGCCCACTAGTGTTAAGTTTACTATTCATTAGGTGATTGCAAAGTAGTTGTTTTGGCAGTCTACTGTCGTCCATGCGGGTAACATGGCCAGTCCAACGTAATTGTCGATGAAAGCAGTGTACAGGTCACGGCACTTCTCCGCACTTTTTCTGTATCTGGTGGGCAGCAAAAATTATGTCAGTGGTGCTACGTGTTGGTTTAAGGCCACATTGAGATTCTGGGAGAAAGTTTTCTGCCTCAGGAAGAAGTCTGTTTAGGAGGTCTCGGGTGGTAATCTTACCAGCTACAGACAGCAGCGAGGTCCTGTGATAGTTGCTATAGTATGATCGGTCTCCCTTGTTCTTTTAAATATCGACGGTGGAGGCGTCTTTAAGAGCTTGAGGAATTTCTTCATTTTCCCTTATATTTTCCAGGAGATAGTATAGACTGCTGGTAAGCAAAGGTCCTCTTGCCTTTCACACCTCGGCTGGGATTCCATCAGGCTCTCTGGCTTTATTATTTTTCATCTGATTGATGGCAGTAGCTACCTCAACCAGAGATGGAGGATAGCTTAGGTAGGTCAGCTCTGGGTGCTGAGGGACCTGCTGGGTAGTCAGGACATCCACATCAGTGTTTCGGTTGAGCAGTAAATGGTAGTTCTCTTTCCTAGTGCTGACGGATGCCTTCTTCGTCTTTAATTAGGGATTTACCATCGGATGAGTGGACGGGAGTTCCACCATGAGTGATTGGCCAATATTTTTTTTAGTAGAATTGAAAAAATTTTGCATCTTGTGATGATCTGCACGTTTTTGCATTTCACACTTTATTTTTCAACCATTCGTTCCTTAGATTGCAAAGTTCACGCTGGGCCGCCGCTTTCTTCTTGTGAAAGATATCAGCTTTGATCAGAGGCTGAGGGTTATTCTGCCAGTCAGTTGAAGCAGTACATTTATCATCTACGAGTGCGTTGATTTCCACGTCATTTTCATCAAACCAGTCCTGGTGTATACTTTCGATCTGGCCGAGGGTCTGTCTGCAAGTTTTTGTCATGACAGTGCCCATTAGCCACTGGGATTTGGGTTGTTTGTTGTCGGGTTGTTTATCTGCCCATGTTCGATCTGTTTTATAAAAGCATGTGCTGCTGCTAGATCCTCCAGACGCTTAGTGTTTAAACCTCTTCTGGAGGCTTGTTGCCTTCGCAGTTTTGAAGCAACTTGAAGTGAGAGTTTGGCTCTGACAAGAAGATGATCTGTGTCATAGTGGTCTGAGCCATGCATGGCTCGAGTGATGAGAACATCTCGGCAATCTCTTTCTCTGACAATGATGTAGTCAATGAGTTGCCAGTTGTTTGGATTCTGTGTGTTGCCACGAACCCTTGAATTTGTCTGCCTGCCTATACAAGTTATTGGTGATAGTGAGGTTGTGTGCAGCACACTTACCTACTCCATTTCTCCCAATGATTCCCTGCCATATGTCAGTATCTCTTCCAACTCTGGCATTGAAGTCACCTTATCTTCTCTGGGGATAGAGGTTAGGGGTATAAGCACTGATGAAGAAGCCATGATGTGAGTGATTCTGTGGAACTCGGAGCGTCATAAGGCGCTGATTGATCCCAACAGATATTTCAGTTAGCCTATCTAGGATGAATTGGCGAATGGCAAAGCAAATTCCATAAATGCTGGCTTACCCTTCCAGATGAAGGTATAGCCAGATCCCCGTTCTGTGAGTCGACCCTTGTGAGCCGGGACTCACTAATGTCTGCTCTGTCGATGTTATACCTAGCCAGCTCTTTTGCCACAAGGGCAGTTCTTCTTTCAGGATGCTCATTTGTGCCAGTATCCAGAAGGGTTCTGACATTCCATGCAGCGACCATAAGAGGTTGTATAGTTTGTTTTTACTTTGATATGTGATTTTTATTGTATTTTCGACTGTATAGAGATGACCTTACTGGGTGCGGTTGCCCAGTCAGGTTGGGTTTTTTTAGGAAGGCTATGTTTGGGGCACCCTATCTAGCCCCCTCCCCATGTGGGGTAAGCAGAGTGGCTTCTCGAAAGGGCTGCTCAGTCGCACAGACAGGACCAAATTGCATTGCTGTCTAGATCCCAGTTGTGACTAGAGACTCCAGGCAGTCATCTCTGCTTGTCCCCGTCACCACTCGTCTGTCGCCAAAGGACTTTTGTAGCTATAGGGGTTTGATGACGATGAAAAGTATCATGAACTGAATAATGACTGTGCGTGAGTTGATTTATGCAGCGAGGCAGGAGTGCAGGCTGCAACCACACATCTTGCACTCTCTTTTCCTGATCCAGTGGTGCATCAAGCTGCAATGACTGGGGAGAGGGAGAGTTGCAATGGACTGCTGATAGCCCGGTTTGTTGGGTTTCGCCTTCGTAGCTTGTCCATCATGCATTACCTTCATCCATTGGTCTAGCCATTGGGTACCCATGTTGGACATCTCTTCTGCTTATTCCGCCATTGGGGTCTTGTTGGAGCACTGTAAGCATGTCTGCCTGATGCAGGGCTCCATCGCAATTTTTTTTCATTTGGGGTTTACTCCCGTAGCCTTATCCCTCCCAAGCTTAATCCACACTAGGTAATACAACAGTAACTAGCACTAGACAATACTACAGTAACTAGCACTAGACAATACTACAGTAACTAGCACTAGACAACACTACAGTAATTAGCACTATATATATATATATATATATATATATATATATATATATATATATATATATATATATATATATATATATATATATATATGCAAGTAAATCACTGTAGGTGCGCGTGATCTAGGTATATGCTGATAACCACCAGGAAAGAAGAAAACACGAAGTTCCCAAGCGCTTTCGTGTAATTCACATCTTCAGGGGTGAGTACAGACTAGATAGAGTAATGCAGAATAAGATGAATATATACAGAGGAGGGTGAGACCAGGTCCACAATGGTCAGGTAATGACCCTACTAATCTTTAAATGGCACACAACGGTTGGTGGTTGGGTCAGATGGGACAGTGACCCGCCCTCTCACCTGATCACAAATCTTCTTAATTACAAAGTTGTCCAGCTTGTACATGCCGTTACTCAAATTCATGTTGAATGCTTCGGTATGTTTAATAAGACTAGATTCTATGATGTTCCTACTATCAATTGAATTACATGGTAATATTGAGGAGGCATTATCCCAGTCAATGCAATGCTTGTTATCCCTCAAATGAACAAACAGAGCATTGGATTCCTGGCCTGTCCTGACACTGTATTTGTGTTGTTTAATTCTAGTTACAAGATCTTTACCTGTCTGGCCTAAGTAAAACATATTACATTCCTTGCAAGGAACTTTATAAATGCAACCAATTGTGTTGTTGGGGGAGTTCTTGATTAACATTTGTTTAACAGTGCATGAGTTTTTAAATGCCACATTGACGTTCCAAGATTTTAGCTGTGCCGGAATGTGTGAGAAATTTTTGTGAAATGGTAATATTAAGATATTCTTATGGTCATGGGTGGGCTTGGGATCAGTTCTATAAAAAGTTTTCTTAGTAATGTTAAAGCATTTGTCTATGAAAGATCTAGGGTATTTAAGGTTTGAGCCAATATTATATATATATTTGTATTCCTCATCGATGAATTCCGGACTGCAAATTCTCAAGGCACGTAAAAACATTGTTGTAAATACTGACTGTTTGACTTTATTATGGTGGGCAGAATAATAATGAATGTATGAACACACATTGGTTGGTTTTCTATAAATACTGAACTTAAAAGTGTTACCTATTCTGTGTATCAGACAGTCTAGGAATGGCAATTTACAGTCTTGCTCTAATTCCACAGTGAATTTGATCGAGGGGGCTAAGTTGTTAAGTTGTGGTAGGAAAACTTTTAGGTCCTCATTACATGGCCAGAGACATAATACATCATCAACATATCTAAACCAGACTGCTGAGGGTGGTAAAATATTACTTAATAGTTTCTTTTCAAAGAATTCCATATATAGGTTGCTTAATACAGGTGAGAGTGGATTACCCATTGCCATACCAAATTTTTGAGCATAATATTCCCCATTGAATTCGAATTTGCAAATATTTGCAAATATATATATATATATATATATATATATATATATATATATATATATAATATATATATATATATATATATATATATATATATATATATATATATATATATATATATGTGTGTGTGTGTGTGTAATCATCTTGATTCTTAGTCTTAATTGTTTCTTCTTTTTTTAAGTATATTATTCTTCCAACTTAAATTTTCTTACATCACCTCAATGTTAAGTATTTTTTTGGGTCAATATGTATTTTCTAAGCTCTCAATTAAGAGAGTTTTTAACTTAATATTCAGTGATGGAGTTTGAGGGAGAAGTGAGAAATTGGTGAGGGAGAAGAGACAGTGAGAGAGTGTTGGAGGCGTAAGAGCAGGGAGCAAGGGTTAAGCACATCTAACTGTATCTGTGAGGATGGACAAGTTGGGGTTGAAGGCTGGGTAGAGGGGAGTTTACGGTAGGGGAGCAGAGGTACGGGAGAAATGATGGGGAGAAGGATGAAGGTTTATAAACACAATGTTACATTCTCACGGTTAGTAACCATACTTCAGTGTTAAACACAGTGAAACTCTCAACTGTCTATTCTTGGACCAAAATCTATGTCTGAGCAGGCTGACAACCTTTATTAAATAAAAAAACTTGAAAGGGCTTTTCTGGGCATGTCCCAGACTCTGTAACTTCGCCTCATTCATTTCCCATGTGCTAATATAACTCGAGGCTATCATTGGCTAAATATAAATTCTGTCTCCAAAAGGCATATTACATCACCATATGGCACAGTTCGATGTAACATTTCTCCTGGATAAACTACTACGTTTGGTTCACAGTGCAATTGCAAAATTAGTTTCTCATTGCAGGACCTACTAACTATCACTAGACAATACCACAGTATGCACTAGAAAATTCTACAATACTGTCAAGTCCTCTTGGCTAGTAAGATTCTGTTTTTATTATTAATATTTCAAATCTTAGTGACACGGTGACAGTTCAGCAGTGTGTGTGTGTGGCACTACTGAACTGTCACCATATCACTGCAGCACTCAGGTTCAGAAGTCCGCATGGAGGTTGAGCAGATGATTGAGGCTAAAACGAGGCGATTATCAAACGGATAATTAAATTTGAAGGGAGTGAAGCACAGTACTAGTTTCAGTGAAGCTTGATAGGTCGATATTACTGGGAAGTTGGGGAAGTCCCCGTCAACAGAAACAGTAGACTATACTTCTGTAAGACGGAGAACTTATTGTTTAATTTCCATCAACAAGTATATTCCCTTAATCGTTCGTCGATGTTTTCTTGAATTAATGATGTTTCCATTGTGTGGGTAGCAAGACACTGCATACATCAGCGACTGCATCACCCACTGGCATGGTGGGACAAGCGTCTGTTGCACCACCTGCAGGCCAAGATGGAGACGCCGCCTAAATTGTCCCCCCAACACCTAAATGGCCTAGACCCTCACCACCCGCCCTGGGAACACCTCTTTTCATACAATCAAACTGAAGGACTCCTTAGAACTTTTTTTCAAGGAAAGGTAAATCTTATTTTATATTACTGTACTACTTTTATGTCTTGTCATTCAGTCTTACCTCGCACATTTGTGTCTGTCCTGGCTGTTCATCATACACAAACACACACACAGACGAGTATCAAGTAAACTTTTATGCATGTAGCAAGGGTACAACTGGTATGTACTTTATTCTTAACTCTCATGCTAACTACTGTATACCGAATACATGTCCAGTACCATGAACCGTTATTGTGTTGTCAACAATCATTTCACATTAACATAATTTAAAAATTTTATTCATAAATAATGTTGCAGTCTATACATATTAATGCATCACTCGGCTGAGAGCTGCAATGTATTTTGGTGTAATTCTCTAAAAGTAATTGCAAAAAAATCTTTACTACAATTTCCACTTGTAGAATTTTGTTAGCAGCTGAAATGAGCAGGTACGTACTTCCCACTGGATACAAAAGAACATAAGGATGGAGGAAACCGCAGCGGGCCTATTGGCCCATAGTAGGCAGTCCCCTTTACACCCAATTACCCCAATCGCTTATATATCCAACCAACCTATATTTGAAGCTATCCAGCGTGTTCAAGGTAATTGATGTTTGATAATTTGTACCATTCATCCATTACTCTATTTCCAAACCAGTGTTTACCTATCTCGCGCATAAATCTAAATTTGTCTAATTTAAAACCATTGTTACGAGTTAGTTCCTGGTTGTATAATTTAAGTACCTTTGTTATATCACCTTTGCTTCACCTTGACTTCAATTTATACACCTCATTCATATCGCCCCTCACTCATGTCTCTTGGGGGAGTGCAAACTCAGATGCTTTAATCTGTCCCTATACTCAAGGTTTCTAGTGCCCAAGATTAGTCTTGTCATCCTTTTCTGTATGCTTTCTTGGGATTATATATCCATTCTTTAGTAAGGTGACCAAAATTGAACTGCATAATCCAAGTAAGGTCTCACAAGTGCAAGATATAGTTTTAGGATAACTGCGCTAGTCTTGTAACTAACACTCCTTTGTATGAATCCAAGCTCTTTGTTAGCCTTGTTTAGAGCAAATACACATTGTTGTCTTGGTTTAAGATGCCTACTTAACGTTAATCCTAAGTCTTTTTCACAGTCGATTTCTCTATAACAACGTTTTTCATCTGGTATCTGGTTTATCTGTTTACATCTCCTAGACTAAGTATTTTACATTTGTCCACATTAAATTTCATCTGCCATTTTTCAGACCATGCGAAATTTTTGGGGGGATCTTCCTATAGCATTGATGAGTCTTCGTCAGATTTAATGACACGCCCTATTTTAGTGTCGTCAGCAAATTTACTTCTGTTGCTGTCTACTCCTATATCTATGTCGTTTATGTATATAATAAATAGTAATGGTCCAAGTACTAAGCCTTGGGGTTCTCCACTAGTGACGTCACCCCAAATGGATTTAGTACCATTAATGTTTACTCGCTGTTTCCTGCCTTGTAACCACGCCCTAATCCAGGTTAGAACATTCCCATTTCTATGTGCATACACTTACACTTTACATATTACTGTAGTCTTTCATGGGGGGCCCTTTCGAAAGGTGTGCTAAAGTCTAGATAAACCACATCGTAATCGTGTCCGTCATCCACTGATTTAGACAGCTGGAAAGAATGATAATAGATTTGTCAGACATGAATACCTACTTGTGAATCCATGCTGGGAATCACTGATCAATTTGTGTTTCTGGAGGTGATTTCGATTTGACTGAAGTTGTTGCTTCTAGCAATTTGCCTACAATTAATGTTAAACTAATTGGACGGTAGTTAGAGTATATTGATCTATCTCCCTTCTTGAAAACCGGTATCACATTCTCTGTTTTCCAGGATTCTGGTACTACACACGTTTTTCATGATATGTTAAATAAGTTTGCGAAGGGCATACTAAGTTCTTCCTTATATAATATTCTGACAAGTATCTCGTCTGGACCTGGTGATTTAATACGCTTTAGTTTATCTATTTGTTTGCTAACCCAAGTACTTTTGTTAGCCTTGTGTCTTGCAAATACACTATCTCTGTAGATAGTCGGTGCTCCGGGTATTATGTTCAAATTTTCGGTTGTGAAAACTGATGAAAAATATGTTAAGATTATTGCTCATACAATTGTGTTGGTAAATGATGGCGCCTTATGCTAGCTATAGGATTACAATATACGTTTGTACAAAGTAGCAAGTTGACTGTATACTACAAAAGTGGTATTCTGTATTAGAAACAAGAACATTGCTAAATATCAATATTTTCTCTGTTAGGCTGGTGGAGTATTTGTGGAGGTGGGGGCGCAGGATGGACTATGGTTAAGTAACACCTGGTGGCTGGAGGCCGTTCGAGGCTGGCAGGGGTTACTGGTGGAAGCTGACCCTCTCAATTACCTCCAGCTCCGAGCCTCACCCAGAACCTCCCGCATCCTCCCTGTTTGTGTCACCGCCGATACTCATATCGTCCAGGTAACTCGCTCAATGCTAACAGTATGGTAACAACTTCAAATACTTAACTAGTTACATTAACAATTTGTGTATACCTGTATACTGACAAATAGGATATGTGTCTGAATGATGATATTGAGAATATGACTAATTTTAACAATTCAATACAGTTTGATTTACACATCTTTATAACGTACATATGATCTCTCTATGAAATTTATGCAGTAAAGTATTAAGAATTGAAATTCAATTCACTAAAGCTAAGTTTGCTCACATATCACTTGTATCATGTCACTGAGTATGGTGGACCTGTAGTGAATGAATTCAATGCATACAATACAATACTAGTGTTGTGAATGTAAGGGCAACCTAGATAACTGTGTGTGTGTGTGTGTGTCGTCCCCAGGAACAAATGGTCCGCACCCGCAATCCCAGCCACGTAACGGAGGAGTTGTTTCGCATCCAGACAGGGCACTCCAAACGTCTCAAGTACGCTACCCCCACTGTAAGTCTCCCTAACCATATCACTGATTCAGTGATGTATGTCACACTGCGTTTTTTTTTTACGGGATTAGCCCACCCTGGCACAGGTCATTGACCCACATCAGGACCTGGCAGGGGGGGGGGGGGGGTTAAATAATAATAATAATAATAATAATAATAATAATAATAATAATAATAATTAATAAAATAAATAAAAATTATAATAAGAAATAAAATAATATCAATGAAAATATTATTAATAATTATAATAATAATTTTAATAATAATAATTATAATAATAATAATAATATATATCCATAAATAAATACAAGAATGAAAGGGAGATCAATAGTGAGAAACGATATATATGTTGTGTTGTCAATAGTAAGAGAAACAATTGAGACCCTGCAACTGTGTGTAAATGAGGCAGAAAGTCAGATCAGCAACCTGGGACTTGGTCACAATTTTCGTGATGCCATATGGCAGCAGGGTCTACCATTAGACAACACATTATGCTTCCAATATCTTCCCAGGCGGTAGTACCTCCCTGTTACCTACATGAAATATAGAGATAAAGATACATAGAAAGAAATCAAACAGAAATAGAGGGAGGGAATTAGAGATAATATACATGTAAATAAGTCTTAGATTACTTTGCACTGAGCTATCCATCCTTTCTGTGAGTGACGTTCTGCTATACTATCATAATCTACAGTAGATAACGCTCTTGATAACTTAATTTCTTATCATACGAACATCACGAGGTGTAAGTGGATGCACCTGGGACGTACCTATGGAGGCGTATCATCTGTCCCAACGGGATGAAGAAACCACTATCTGAGACTGAATGTGAGAAGGACTTAGGTGTGTATGTTGACAATGAGCTGAAGTTCCCGGGCCATTGCGAGAAGATAAATCAGGCAAATAAATTATTGGGTCTTATAAGAACGTCGTTCAGATATCTAGGTCCGTCCCTCGTAACTCCATATGGAGTACTGTCACCCGGTCTGGTCCCCGAGATATGCTAGGGACTGTCAGTTGGTTGAAAATGTTCAAAGGAGGGCCACCAGACTGGTGCCTGCACTTCGGCACTTCAACTACCCTGAGAGATTGGAGAGCCTGAACTTGCCTAGCTTATACTACAGACGGGCAAAGGGCGACCTAATTGAGGTGTATAAGATCTCAAAAAGGGGCACTACTCAGTCGAGTGTCCTTACTTGGAGCTGGCGGACGCTCGCCCCACAAGGGGTCACAGCCCAAGATTGAAGAAGCCGCAAGTCCAGAAAACTGTGAGGGCAAACTTTTTCGGAGTGAGAGTTGCGAACTCTTAAAACAATCTGCCAGAAAGTGTTGTGACGGCACCGAGTGTGAGCTTTTTCAAGACCAGACTTGACCAACACTGGAGCAGGTTCAGGTACATTCAGGAGCCGGTGCATGCCCAGTACTTGCCAACAATGTGTAACAGAGACGTGGCCGATCGCCCAAGCGGCTAACGAGCCGATCAATGGTGAAGAGGATAAAAATTAAACGATAAAGTAAACTGATATGTACTATACTCCTTAGGACGTTGCACTCGGAGAGGTATGGAACACCACCTGCTACCCGCTCTTCTCAGTCCTCGCCGCTGCTGGCTACAAGACGGTAAGTGTACAAGAGTGATAGTACAGTATAAGTGGGAACTCTTGCTCTGGGCCGTGAAGGTAGCGTCATCCTCCTTTTCAGGTCATATGGACAAGTGGAATGTTTAATTATCACTTAGAGTAAGACATATAGGATATCCAGTCAATAACTAATGAGTCGGACGTAGAGAATAGACATTTATAACTAGTCACTCCTCGTGTATAGGACAAGCAGGAAGTCCAGTAATTATGTAGAGTAACCATACAGGATGTCCACTCATCAAATGGAGTAAAACATGCAGGATATAATCATTACCTTGTGTGTGGATCATGCAGAATGTTCAGAATCACGTAGTAGGAAATTTCTGATCATCACCATAAGTCGTCACCTAATGTGTAGGATTTACAGTTATTTATTGATGTGTAGAGGGCATGGTGGATATCCAATAATCACCTTGAGTAGGATATGTAGAATGTCCAGTTATCATTTATATTAGGATATGCATAATCTCCAGTCGTTACTATCTGATGTATAGGACATGGTGGATGTCCATTTATCACGTGTAGGATGTTGGTGTGATCGACGCCTTCCTCCCTTTCAGGTTGATCTGCTCATCTTAGATGTGTCCGGCGGCGGCTTCGAGATGATGACAAAGTTCCTCACAGAAAACAAGGATATAGGCAATCTTTTCCATGTCAAGGTAAATGAATTCTCTGTTCAATAAAACAAAATTTTTTATCTTGGTGCTCTTACGGAAAAATATAAATATATTATTTATGGCAAATCTCTGTCAAATGCAAAAATAATGTTCAAAGTGGAAACATATCCATATTACATGTTCAGTATACTCAAATCATCAATGGTTCGTGCACAGAATTTTCGTCCTCTCCTTTGTGGAGGAAGCTGGCCTTCTAGGCGAGCTTTCAATTTTATTTATTACCGATTAAATGGTTTTATGAACGTTCCATGTTATTTATTGTTTTTAACTTGCATTAATTTAGTCTTTTAAGCCTTCATTTAACTAGGCTACAATATGACTTAAGCAGTTGCGTCGCCAGAAATGCAATTACCACAGTCAATCAATCAATCCTCCCTATACATGTAGTACTGATAGATCATTACTCACATGCCGTGAGCCATGAGCAACTCAGAGTATATGCTCAGTTCAAGATATAAAAGAACAATAGCTTTATTGAAAGCATATCTGAAACCACACCTGGGTAGATATTTTTAGTGGGACTTATTTTACATGGATTTTATGGAAAAATGTCACCTGTGACTTATTTCACAGCGGTAGATATTTTGCAGAACAATGGTACCGAATGAGTTCATTTAAGACCTGACTTAACCAATACTGGCACATGTACGCAAACATTTGGACTATGGAGCCAGTATATGTCCAGTACTTGCCAACAGTGCGTAACAGACATGACCGACCAAGCGGCTAACAGGCCGATCAGTTTTGAAGAGGAAAGACGAACAGATACGGTTGAAAGGCAGTCTTAAGTTGAACTGGTTCCATGATGTCATATACTCTTTAATGCACACCAACCAGGTATATGCGGACATTTCAATGGCGGGTCTGATTAGCTGATTAGATTATATTAGGTTTGACTGATATCAAAAGAAAAGTTTTGGCTTTTTCAAAGTTGATAAAAATCTCCATTCATATATGTTCAGACAATATTAAATATTCTGTAATAGCCACGAAGAAAATGCATATTGTACCCAAAGTTTTTTATATATAAGAATTGGGCTTGTTTTACATAGTCTCTGGTTTCTGTACGAATGATTTACTTATAAAACTTCTATAAAGGAGAACATAATCCCAATTTTATTTCTTACGAAATTTAATTAAATAAACTTCCAAATTATACCTTTTCCGGATCTCTTGTTAACTGTGTGTGTGTGTAATAATTTTTATCAGACCATAGCTTACAGCCCAGAGGACAACACCTATAGCAGTGACCAGAGCCACAGGTGTACACCCACTTAAGTTGACCCGCCCTTCGTAATTAAAGTGAGATTAAGACCTGACCCAGCAGAGGTCACGGTCACAATGAAACAGTTCTCACCGCCATGCCAGTGTAATGAGGGTGAAGTGGGAAGTACAAGTAAGAATTTATAGTTGCAAAGTGAGGAAAGTTGGTAACGTGGCCGATTAGGTATTTAACTGTTACTATGTCCTTTGGGAAATTTTCGAAACACCAATTCTAAGTACAGCTATTTATTAGTTAACTGGATGGCATGAACACATTAATAAATCATTATATCGAAGTTACTAGACAATGACTCCCGGACACAAACATGAAATGGATACACTTCCCACCATAAGTAACTCAACCTGCGGACCGCTCTGACAATGACTCACGTGTGACCTGAGGGAGGCCCAGCGGCTGGGGAATCTGTTTGCTGGTGCTGCTGAAGAGACTGATCCCAGGGGTTGCTGGACTCTGTCTCCTGTGAGAGACTTTGCTAGCTGGGGATTCTGTGCTGGGGAGGGAAGTCTTCCTCCCGATCTCGACTAGTGACGAGTGTGAATCCGTCTTCATCTAAATTCTGACTCTCCCTGTCTGTCTCTGGGAAGGAGCTGTCGGCCCCTTATATTGGTGGTGTCAGGCCGGCAGATGTCGTCACTAATTAACACTAATCTGGGTGTGTCGAGACAGCTGTGTTTGAACAGGTGCTGGCTGGAGTGTAGTTTCTTGAGTTAACACATTCATGACACCGGTTTGACTAATCACGGGGCGGTGAGAACTGTTTCATTGCGACCGTGATCTCTGCTGGGTCAGGTCTTAATCTCACTTTAATTATGAAGGGTGGGTCAGCCTACCTGGGTATACACCTGCGCTTCCAGTCACTGCTATATGTGCTGTCCTTCTCTGGGCTGTAAGCTATGATCTGATAAACAATCATTACACCTCCCGCCAAGACCAAAGCTTCCATACCAGAGAACTGATGACACATACTATATCGACAGTGATCATGGTACGAACAATAACCACCACCTATCGGTAGCACTTCCCCCATAGTTACTGATATGTATGTTTTTCTACTGGTTTGATCTGACAAAACTCACTATATATGTGTGTGTGTGTGCGCGCGCGCGTGCGTGCGTGCAGGTCGTCGCCTGCCAGGGGCCACCACTAAATTAGTCTCAATTTGTTACGAAACATAAAGAACAACCACCATCTTTCTGGTTATCGTTTAATTACTACAATGCATTTTGGGACAAAGGCGGTGTCGTTTTTGCAACGGTGCTCGTAATTTTGTAATTTCGTCAACAAAATACAAAAGTTATAATTATTTCTTATTTATATTACTGTAACTGTTCCTTGTTCAGTGAACTACAGTGTTTGTGGTTACCTATATCGTGCTTCCTATTCCAGATGATTCTGTACCAAGATAATGAACTCCTGCAGTTCTTCAGTCTAGACGAAGTTAAGGAAAACCTTCAAGAACATGGGTACCGCCTCATTCATATAAAGCAAAATCACTATCTCCTGTATCATGAGTCAACCAAGATTCACATCATGCCCTATAATAGTGAGCCACAGCCCAGTCAATAAAGCAAAGTTTTCCTAATTCACTTGAGATGACTCTTCTTGATAATTACCCTGTATAACCGTTTCAAGACTCGATGAATATTTTGATCATGCGCAAAACTATTGTTGCAACCCTCCTTTCACTGCTTACCCAGCTTCCACCACTGGTTACCAGCGGCCAGGGTCGCATATACAGAAGCAGTAGATATCTCACATCTGTCATCAAGATACCCCTGGCTGTCCCACCAGTCTCCAGTAATTTCCCGACGATTGGTATCAGTGTACAGACAAACAATAGGCAGATAGGTTTCCACCAGGTCACAGAAACACACTTGTGCACTGTAGTCTTCTTTAATAGTCACTTATTCTTCACAACACTGTTAACAGGGTAATGGCTTCACAGCTGGACTTCTCACTTGACAGCTTCTCAGTCTTCCTAGGAGTACTGCCCTGGCCCATGATACTGCCACAGACGATGGACGTGGGCTACCTTCGACTTAGCCTTCCTTCTTCCCCTGATCTGGTAGGTCACATCTGAAAGGCATTCCACTACAGTGTATGGTCCTTCCCATGGACTCTGCAACTTTGGTGACTGACCCTTCTTCCGCAGAGGGTTATACAGCCAGACCTTATCACCGTCCTTGTAACAGACTTGGCTTGCTTTGACATCATGGTTGCGCTTCATCACTTCACCAAGAACTCTAAAGCTCCTCAAACTTGATGGTGGACCTCCATCAACTTTTCTTGGAGGCTTATGACATAACTGGTGGTTTCCTCAGGAATTTCTTCATCAGATGATATTTTTGTCACCAGGTCCACTGGCAGGTGCAGCTCGTGACCCAGCATCAGTTTTGCCGGTGTGTATTTAGTTGACGTGGGCAGCCGACTGATATACCATTAGCAAAGCAGGCAGCTTCTGGTCCCATTCTGTCTGCCCTGCAACACAGTACTTGGCTAGTTCTTATCCCAAGGTCCAATTAAACTTTTCCACCATTCTGTCTGACTGGCCGAAGTGGAATGGTCCTAGTCTTCCTCTTGCCCAACAGTTTACAGCACTCGCTGAACACAGCTGACTCAAAATTTCTGCCCTGGTCCGAGTGCAACTTGTGGGGCACACCAAACCGGCAGAAGAACTGGTCCACCAGCACCCTGGCAACAGTCGTGGCTTCTTAATTTGGGATGGCATACTTCTGGCCACTTAGTGAAGTAATCCATGGCCACACATATGTACAGTACCTATTCCCATCTGCAGTGAGTGGCAGAGGTCCTGCAATACTGCGACCCTCTCCATTGGTGTGCCTGCATGGTACAGCTGCAGTGGGGCACGCATGTTTAACTTTGGTCCCTTCTTGGCACAGCAGACATTGCATGAACGGCACCATTCTTCCACATCCTTATGCATGCCAACCCATTAAAACCCTTGCCACAGGTGACTCAGGGTCTTCTTCACTCCCAGATGTCCTCTGGTTAGATTGTCGTGCATCTCCCTCAGGATCTCTGACCTCATCTTCCGGGGAAATACTGTCTGCCAGTACCTGTTGAGGCCATTGGTAGTCACCCACTGGCGCTGCAGCAGACCGTCCTTCAGCCGAAGAGCATCTCACTGTGCCCAGTAGTTTTCAGTCGTCACTCCTGCTCTAGAGATCGTCTCGCAGGCTGGCAGCACTGAGCTCTGGTTTATCCACTTGACCATTGGTCGCAGGTCTTGGTCTTCCAGCTGCAGTTCGCAAGGCCTTCACCAGCAATGGTTGGCTCCTCTTCCACTGTAGTGTGACTACACTTCTTGGGAAGCACCTCTCTCTCTGGCAATACTGGTCACAATGAGGCTCCACCAATCCCAGACGGGCATGCAAGGCACCTTTCACCTTGCGTTGCAATCGCACCTCCGATCCTGAGGGCATAACTATTGACTGCCCAGTTGTAACCTAAGCACTTGCTTGCTTCACAGTCCCCAGCGGTACCCACTTTCCTTTAATGTTCAGCTGCATCGAGCCAAGGTCCAGTTGGCATTTGCGAGGTAGGAGGTTTTCCAAGACCAGGATGTAAGGGTCTTCTATCCGCTACATAAACCTGCTGGGCTTCTTCTTCCCCTCCCAGCTTGATGCTGATATCCACTGGTCCCTTAAACATTGCGCATTGTCCAATTATCCTGCACACTGCCGAGACGTCTCGGGTACTTTTCGATGGCTGACCATTTTCGGCCTCGGAAAAGTCTGCTCCGAGGCTGTGTCGATCACCAACGGACACCTTGCATAGGTGTACAGTGGCTTTGTTGCATTTTGTCAATGGTGGGGCTCTGGTAAGACAGGCTGGTCGTTGCCCCTCAGCACCAGCCATCTCTAATCTCCCCGAATGGTATGTTTCAACCAGGTACGTTCCGAATGGTATGTTTCAGCCAGGTATGTTCCGAAGGGTATGTTTCTACCAGGTATGTTCTGAATGGTATGTTCCAACAGGTACGTTCCGAATGGTATGTTTCAACCAGGTTATGTTCCGAATGGTATGTTTCTACCAGGTATGTTCTGAATGGTATGTTCCAACAGGTATGTTCTGAATGGTATGTTTCAACCAGGTATGTTCTGAATGGTATGTTCCAACAGGTATGTTCTGAATGGTATGTTCCAACAGGTATGTTCCAACAGGTATGTTCTGAATGGTATGTTTCAACCAGGTATGTTCTGAATGGTATGTTCTGAATGGTATGTTCCAACAGGTATGTTCTGAATGGTATGTTCCAACCAGGCATGTTCTGAATGGTATGTTTCTACCAGGTATGTTCTGAATGGTATGTTTCAACCAGGCATGTTCTAAATGGTATGTTTCAACCAGGCATGTTCTGAATGGTATGTTTCAACCAGGTATGTTCCAACAGGTTATGTTCTGAATGGTATGTTCCAACAGGTATGTTCTGAATGGTATGTTCCAACAGGTATGTTCTGAATGGTATGTTTCAACCAGGTATGTTCTGAATGATATGTTTCAACCAGGCATGTTCTGAATGGTATGTTCCAACAGGTATGTTCTGAATGGTATGTTCCAACAGGTATGTTCTGAATGGTATGTTTCAACCAGGTATGTTCTGAATGGTATGTTCAACAGGTATGTTCCAAATGGTATGTTTCAACAGGTATGTTCTGAATGGTATGTTTCAACCAGGTATGTTCTGAATGGTATGTTTCAACCAGGTATGTTCTGAATGGTATGTTCCAACAGGTATGTTCCGAATGGTATGTTTCAACAGGTATGTTCTGAATGGTATGTTTCAACCACGTATGTTCTGAATGGTATGTTTCAACAGGTATGTTCTGAATGGTATGTTTCAACCAGGTATGTTCTGAATGGTATGTTTCAACCAGGTATGTTCTGAATGGTATGTTTCAACAGGTATGTTCTGAATGGTATGTTTCAACCAGGTATGTTCTGAAAGGTATGTTCCAACAGGTATGTTCTGAATGGTATGTTCCAACAGGTATGTTCCAAATGGTATGTTTCAACAGGTATGTTCTGAATGGTATGTTTCAACCAGGTATGTTCTGAATGGTATGTTTCAACCAGGTATGTTCCGAATGGTATGTTTCAACCAGGTATATTCTGAATGGTATGTTTCAACCAGGTATGTTCTGAATGGTATGTTTCAACAGGTATGTTCTGAATGGTATGTTTCAACCAGGCATGTTCCGAATGGTATGTTTCAACCAGGTATGTTCTGAATGGTATGTTTCAACCAGGTATGTTCTGAATGGTATGTTTCAACAGGTATGTTCTGAATGGTATGTTTCAACCAGGTATGTTCCAACAGGTATGTTCTGAATGGTATGTTCCAACAGGTATGTTCTGAATGGTATGTTCCAACCAGGCATGTTCTGAATGGTATGTTTCTACCAGTAATGTTGTGAATGGTATGTTTCAACCAGTAATGTTGTGAATGGTATGTTTCAACCAGGCATGTTCTGAATGGTATGTTTCAACCAGGTATGTTCCGAATGGTATGTTCCAACAGGTTATGTTCTGAATGGTATGTTCCAACAGGTATGTTCTGAATGGAATGTTTCAACCAGGTATGTTCTGAATGGTATGTTTCAACCAGGCATGTTCTGAATGGTATGTTCCAACAGGTATGTTCTGAATGGTATGTTCCAACAGGTATGTTCTGAATGGTATGTTCCAACAGGTATGTTATGAATGGTATGTTTCAACGAGGTATGTTCTGAATGGTATGTTGCAACCAGGTATGTTCCGAATGGTATTTTTCTACCAGGTATGTTCTGAATGGTATATTTCTACCAGGTATGTTCTGAATGGTATATTTCAACCAGGTATGTTCCGAATGGTATGTTTCAATCAGGTATGTCCTAACAGGTATGTTTTAAGTGGTAGGTACTGACTGGTATGTTCTGACTGGTTTGTTCTGACTGGTGTGTTCTTACTGGTATGAGTATCAGACCTAAGGCTTGAAGATGGTAGTTAAGCAGATTCTGACCAGGATAAAGTGAGGCATTGAACAGTTTCTTTTCCTCGGTGTTCACACGAGATGATGCAATTAACCTTCCTTGAGTTTGAGGACAGACGGTTCGACACACCACTGACTCATCATTGTGTTCACAGAAGAGGGTATTAGAAATAGACTGTCAAAGCTAAAGGTCCATAATAGTCCCGGCCCCGACATGGTGCATCCCAGAGTGCTAAGAGAGTTGTGCAACGAGCTTGCCGAGCCCCTGAAGATCCTGTTTTGTAAATGCCTGGATGAACAAAAGGTCCCCAGTGATTGGAAAGTGGCTTATGTGAGTCCTATCTTCAAGAAGGGCGATCAACACTCCACGAACAACTGTAGACCGGTGAGCCTGACCAGCATAATATGTAAAGTACTTGAGAGCATTATCAATGATGCTGCGATGGAACATCTACTACGAAACAACCTTGTAAAGGATTCCCAACATGGTTTTATACCGGGGCGCTCCTGCTAAACACAATTGCTCAAGGTATTGGATATTTAGACCCATATTCTGGAACGGGGTGGTAATATTGACAATATGTACCTAGATTTTGCCAAGGCTTTCGACAGTGTACCCCACGAAAGGCTGAAAATCAAACTGGAAGGGTACAGGATTCGGGAAAATGTCCTAGCATGGACAGAAGACTTTCTACGTGACTGCAAGCAGTGTGTGGTGATTAATGGCACAAAATCATGAATCTTTTGGGAGGGGATAATTAGCAGAAATATAGTTATCCCATGTTGAGTAATGAACCCATAAATATTGGTATCACCAGTAATAACGTTTGTTATGTGCGTTGTGAGTACATCATTCATATGTACTACCAGCTGAGTCATACCTATTATTGTTGTACCTAATTGGGGATAATTAGCAGACATATAGTTATCCCATGTTGAGTATTGACCCATAAATATTGATACGGCCAGTAATAACGTTTGTTATGTGGGTTGTGAGTACATTATTCATATGTACTACCAGGACCTGCCAACAGTGCATAACAGAGAGCCAGTACATAACTAGTACTTGCCAACAGTGCGTGACAGAGACGTGACCGATCGCCCAAGCGGCTAATGAGCCGATCAGTGGTAAAGAGGATAAAAGTATAAAGTAAAGCAAATCAGATATACCTACAGCGAGAGAAAGCATTCTAGGTGTATTGAGTGTAAGTTGAATGCATCATATATCTTTATGTATAGAGTATATCGTGTTAAGACGATGGGTTTTGAGTACTCATCCACCAGCTGTAAACCTTTATATTTCTTTTGTACTTATGGGATAGCAATTCAAAACTGAAGTCATATCTTTCTGATCTATGAACATTGGAGAATCCGATGAGAGTATGTAAATTACTGTCACTCTTGTATTCTAGAAAGTACATAGTGTTCTGAAATGTCAACAAGACTTTTGCTTATCACTGGAATATAACGGAAAATGTTCATTATCTGCTTGCGAAGCTGTACCCAATATACAGTACACTGTCATTCTTAGGACTTGAAGTCAGTTTAATTCTCGCCTTTCAAAGCTCAGTCACTGCTTAGTTTAAAAAGTCAATCTTAGAAAATTAATGTAAGCTCATAGCCTGATTTTTCACACTCCAATGTGCACAGTAAAGGAGTCTGATGTAGTAATTTCCGTGGTGTAGTAATTCCTTTGCAGATGGTGTTACTGTTGAGTTGTTCTCACTGACTTAATCACTGTTCAACACTGTTGACCTGGCTGCTCCCAGAGTAGCGCCAGGTACGTCTTGACCCTTCGGTGGTCAAGGGGAGATGGTGACACGTTTGAGTAGTGTCAGCTATAGCTCATTTGGAACCAGTATTGCTCCTGGTGTTTTGTTGGACCCCCCTTCCCGCACACCTCATTCATGCATTTAACTGTTACTGTATACAGGCAGAAAAATACTGGGAAGCGAAAGTGGGTCTCGCAGACCCTAGTGGCTCAGTTGTACTCGGTTGTATAAACCAGTCTAAAATGTAAGGGCAGACATACGATAGAAGACGCCTGGATATCGTTTTAACTTGGAGTACACTTGGGGGTGTACGTAATAAACTAACTCGGCTTTCCGAGTACAACTTTGAAATTACGAATCGACCCAGTGCGTCTGCTGCGTAGGCTGGGCGTCACATATCCCAGGCAGGTTGAGATTGGATAGGAATACAGAAGTCCCCATGATTTGGATAATTTTGAGCCATTTAGGATTTTACAAGCTGGTGGTGATACGGTTAAATTACTGTATATTGACCCACGCCGGGTATCAGCAACACATGACCTGCTCAATGAAGATCAGCCCGGGACCACTGAACCGGCAGCCAACCAGTCCTCGTGTTTGTCCTTTTTTTAGCATGTGGAGTTTATTGCAGGACGTGGGACATAACTACAATGGTATTTTTCTTCAGACTGGATGTTACAGTCGGTGTTTATATGACTTTGATTTAGCAGCTGAGCTAAGCAAGTTTCAGCCTTGGCATTGTTGATTGAACATCCCAAACCGACGTCGTTACTACCACTACAGTACCTCGATCCGTGCCTGGCCCTCCCTACTTTGCTGTCAAGTGGCTCACAGGTGTTCACAAGGACGCCAAGTAGCTCAGGGGTGCTCAGATTGACGCCAAGTGGCTCAGGGGTGCTCAGATTGACGCCAAGTGGCTCAGGGGTGCTCAGAATGACGAAAAGTGACTCAGGGGTGCTCAGAATGACGCCAAGTGGCTCAGGTGTGCTCAGAATGACGCCAAGTGGCTCAGGGGTGGTCAGAATGACGCCAAGTGGCTCAGGGGTGGTCAGAATGACGCCAAGTGGCTCAGGGGTTGTCAAGGGCAGTTGGTGTCAACGGCCATCTTGACAGATATTGCAAGTCAATATCAGTCCCATTCATTGACAACTGGAACAACTTCTACGGCAGAAGTGACCTTTATGCTAGGGATGGGGTATACCTGTCTCCGGATGGGGTGGCAACCCTGGCTGGGTCTCTAGAGGGGGCAGTTCAAAAGATATCGAAGTCTTTAAACTGCTAAGGGAACATATTGGCACGGGGGTGGAGGAGACTGCAGTGGGAGCAGGTAAACAAAGTGAAAGATTACAGGGAAATAGTGTTAGGAATGATGACATAACTAAATTAGACAGGGAGTTTAAACCTAAACGCGGTAAAGGGAGGACGCAGAACACGACTAACTTAAATGTCTACTACGCAAACAGTAGAAATATGAGAAACAAAATGGATGATATTAGGGCCTTGGTATGTACCGAAAAAATCGATATAATAGCATTCACTGAAACATGGATCAACCTAGACTAACGTGAGTTACCGGTCGAATACCAAATTGCGGGTTACAAGTTGTTCCATACCGATAGGCAGACCAGGAAAGGAGGCGGAGTAGCAATCTATGTCAGGGATAATCTGAAGTGTGAAATAAATAAGGAAATAAAAACTGAGCGGAATACAGAAACAATTTGGATAGAATTAATCGACGGCAGGGAAAAATTAATCATAGGAGTAATATATAGACCTCCCAATCTTAATAGAGTAAATGAGCAACTTATCTGGGATGAAGTGCGCAGGGCTTCCATACACAACAAAGTCTGTATAGTAGGCGACTTTAACCTAGACCAAATAGATTGTACTGACCTTACGGGTAACTCAGAATCAGATGATTTTCTCGAAACAATCCAGGACTGTTTCCTAAGTCAACATATAACCAAACCCCCCCGGGGTAATAATATACAGTACTCGATTTAGTTATGTCGAACAGAGAAAACCTCATTAGCAATGTCGAAGTAGGGAACAAGCTTGCAAACAGCGATCACAAAGAAATTAGATTCCAGTGAGATTTTCAGGACAGACATAAGGAAAATTCCACTAAAGTATCAGATTTCAGAAGGACAAACTTTGACAGTTTGAAGAGGCAGCTGAGGGAGGGGGTGTCGTGCTTGGGGGTGAGCTACATGACCTCGCATGAGGTTACCTCACTCAATGCACCCACAGAGGGCGACCTCTCCGTATCAGGAGACCTGACGGTTGAGACTGACCTGATAACGAGATCTGAGATTGCCGAGTTCCACGACATTTTAAATAATGAGTTACTTAATGCACAAAGGCAGAACATGCCATACAACAAACTCAGATCAGACAACAATGACCCTAAATGGATAAATAATTATTTAAAGAACATCATTGGCCAAAGGAAGGCTATAGGCAGAAGGATAAATCGTGGGGAAATTTTCCTCTGGGATTATTATAAGGTATTGGCGAGTAGGGTTAAAACCGAGATAAGGAAAGCTAAGAAGAATAATGAGGTAAGGATAGCAAGGGAGGCATAGACAAACCCCAAAGGATTCTACCAAATGTATCAAACTAAAACAAGAAAAGATTGGACCAATCCGGTCAGATACCAGCGAGCTAACTGATAACGGCGGAGAAATGAGCAATAATCTGAATAAATATCTTTCAACAGTTTTCACCACCGAAAATTTAAACATGATACCCGAGGCACCGACTCTATTCAGAGATAGTGAAGAAAACAAATTAAGCGAGATAGTAGTGACTAGTAACGATGTTAGTAAGTAAATAGACAAACTAAAGCCTAATAATTCACCTGGTCCTGATGAGATATTTGCTAGAGTAATAAAGGAATGTAAGGAAGAGCTTAGTATGCCCTTAGCAAAGTTGTTTAACATGTCCTTAAAAACAGGTGTAGTACCAGAATCCTGGAGGATAGCGAATGTAATACCGATTTTCAAGAAGGGGGATAGATCACTATCCTCTAACTACCGCCCAATCAGTCTAACATCAATAGTAGGCAAATTACTGGAAGCAATCATTTCAAACTCTATTCGAAATCACCTGGAGAAGCACCGATTGATCAATGATTCCCAGCATGGCTTCACAAGTGGGCGTTCATGTCTAACTAATTTATGAACATTCTTTTCATCAGTTTTTGAATCGGTGGACGAGGGGCACAATAATGATGTGGTATATCTCGACTTTAGCAAAGCCTTCGACAGAGTCCCTCACGAAAGACGAATCAGAAAGGTAGAAGCAAATGGCATCAAAGGTAATATCCTTAAATGGATTAGGGCGTGGTTACAGGACAGGAAACAGTGAGTGAGCATTAACAGCACTAAATCCCACTGGAGCAACGTCACTAGTGGAGTTCCCCAAGGCTCAGTACTTGGACCATTATTATTTTTTATATACATAAACGACATAGATATATGCACAGACAGCAACATAAGTAAATTTGCTGATTACACTAAAATAGGACGTGTTATTAAATCTGACGAGGACTCTGCAAAACTACAGGAAGATCTAAACAAATTTTTCGAATGGTCTGAAAAATGGCAGATGAAATTTAACGTGGACAAATGTAAAGTACTCAGTATAGGAGATGTAAACAGGGAAACCAGATACCAGATAAACAACAATGCCATTGAGAAATCCGACTGCGAGGGAGATTTAGGAGTAATGATAAGCAAGAACCTGAAGCCAAGTAAACAATGTGTTTTTGCTCGTAACAAGGCTAATAAAGTACTTGGGTTCATACAAAGGAGTGTTAGTTACAAGACTAGCGAGGTCATCCTAAAACTGTATCTTGCGCTTGTGAGACCACACCTGGATTACTCAGTTCAGTTCTGGTCACCATATTACAGAATGGATATAGAATCCTTGGAAAGAATTCAGAGGAGAATGACAAGACTAATCCCGGGCATTAGGAACCTTGAGTACAGAGACAGGTTTAAGCATCTTAATTTGCACTCCCTCGAGAGACGTAGAGCGAGGGGCGACCTGATAGAGGTGTATAAATGGAAGTCAGGGCTAAACAAAGGGGACATTACAAAGGTACTCAAACTATCCAACCAGGAGCGAACATGTAACAATAGTTTTAGATTAGACAAATTTAGATTTAGGCGCGAAATAGGTAAACACTGGTTTGGAAACAGAGTAGTGGATGAATGGAACAAGTGTTGTGTGATTTTTAAAGGTACACCAGGTAATGGTGGATGTTGGAAGGTGTACTTTTTTACTTTTACTTTTATCCTCTTCACCACTGATCGGCCCATTAGCCGCTTGGGCGATCGGTCACGTCTCTGTTACGCACTGTTGGCAAGTACTGGGCATGCACCGGCAACTGAATGTACCTGAACCAGCTCCAGTGTTGGTCAAGTTTGATCTTGAAAGAGCTCACACTCGGTGCCGTCACAACACTTTCTGGTAGATTGTTCCAAGAGTTCACAACTCTCACTCCGAAAAAGTTTGCCCTCACAGTTTTCTGGACTTGCGGCTTCTTCAATCTTGAGCTGTGACCCCTTGTGGGGCGAGCGTCCGCCAGCTGCAAGTAAGAACGCTCGACTGAGTAGTGCCCCTTGAGATGCTTATACACCTCAATTAGGTCTCCCCTTGCCCGTCTGTTGTATAAGCTAGGCAAGTTCAGGCGCTCCAATCTGTCAGGGTAGCTGAGAACCCGAAGTGCAGGCACCAGTTTGGTGTCCCTCCTTTGAAAATTTTCAACCAACTGACACTCCCTAGCATATCTCGGGCCCAGGCGGGGTGACAGTACTCCACGTGGGGAAGCACTTCACCCTTGAAGATTGTTAATAGGGACGGACCGTCTAGATATCTGAACGACCTTCTTATAAGATCCAATAATTTATTTGCCTGATTTACCTTCTTCTCGCAATGGCCCGAGAACTTCAGCTCATTGTCATCATGCGCACCTAGATCCTTCTCACATTCAGTCTCAAATGGTGCAGTTTCTTCATCCCGTTGTGACATATGATACGCCTCCTTACCGTTGGTACGCCCCAGGTGCATCCTCTTACATTTCGTGACATTGAATCTCAGCAGCCATTTCTTCGACCATTCTTGGAGCCCACAAAGGTTCTATTGCACCTTTTCACAGTCCGCTTGGTTCTTGATTTCCCGAAATAGCTTGGCGTCATCGGCAAACATTTGTATGGAGGAGTGTACAATGTCAGGCATGTCATTTATGAAACACAAACAACTGCGGGGCCAATACACTGCTCTGTGGTACCCCGCTTGTGACAGATACGGACGATGATTTCGTGCCATTAATCACCACACACTGCTTGCGGTCATGTAGAAAGTCTTCTATCCACGCTTGGACATTTCCCCGAATTCCGTACCCTTCCAGTTTGATTTTCAGCCTTTCGTGGGGTACACTGTCGAAAGCCTTGGCAAAATCTAGGTAAATATTGTCGATATTACCACCCCGTTCCAGAATATGGGTCCAAATATCCAATACCTTGAGTAATTGTGTTAACCAGGAGCGCCCCGGCATATAACCGAGTTGGCAATCTTTTACAAGGTTGTTTCGTAATAGATGTTCCATTGCGGCATCTCTGATAATACTCTCAAGTACTTTACATATTATGCTGGTCAGGCTCACCAGTCTATAGTTGTTCGTGGAGTGACAATCGCCCTTCTTGAAGATAGGACTCGCATAAGCCACTTTCCATTCACTGGGGACCATTTGTTCATCCAGGCATTTACAAAACAGGATCTCCAGGGGATCGGCAAGCTCGTTGCACAACTCTCTTAGCACTCTAGGATGCACCACGTCAGGTCCGGGACTCATATGGACCTTTAGCCTGGACAGTTTATTTCTAATACTCTCTTCTGTGAACACAATGTTGGTCAGTGCTGTGTCGAACCGTCTGTCCTGAAACGCAGGAAGGTTAGTTGCATCCTCTCTTGTGAACACCGAGGAAAAGAAGCTCTTCAATGCCTCAGCTTCATCCTGGTCAGAATCTGCGTAACTACCATCCATCAACCTCAGGTCTGATATTCCTACTCGCGTTTTCAATTTCGACTTTGCATAGTGATAAAACGCCTTTGGGTTTGACTTGACCTCGCTTGCAACCAGCCTCTGGAACTCTTTTTCAGCCCTCCTTCACTCTATCTTTGCTTGGTTTCTGGCTCTTTCATACATCCTCCTGTCTTGCTCATCGTTTGACCCAACCCGTCTTGAATTTCTGGGTTTTCTTCTTAATTTTGTCGACCGCCGCGTGGTTCATGTGTAGGGGTCCCCTCGTATTCCTAGAAGCACTGGATTTGGGCTTCGGTATATATTTATCGATCAAATGGGTCACTTTACTAGTTATGATATTCAGCGTAGTGTCTGCGTTCTTGTACCTTAATGAGTCAGGCCAGTTGATACCCCTAATCTCTTCGCTCATCCCATTGTAATTTCCATTGTAATATTTGCACCTTGGCCTGGCCTTATCCTGAACTAGGTAACAGTTAAATCTGAATGACAACACTATATGGTGACTCGTGCCAACTGGGGCAAGGTGTTCCAGTTTGGCCACCATACCCTCCTCGTTTGTTATGATGAGGTCTAGTGGCTTGGGTGTTTGCTCCCCTCTGTAATGTGTCGGGTCTCTAACATGTTGGAACAGAAAATTATCTCTCAGAGTTTCTATAAAAAGAGTAGCAGGGTTATTCAAGTCATTCGGGGTGGACTCGTTTCTCCAGTCGATGTCGCCATAGTTAAAGTCCCCCATGATAAGGTGGTTTGGGTTGAGCATCGCTGCGTTGTTTATTAAGGTTCTTAAGTTCCTTTGATTTAGTGGGTCACAGTTTGGGGATCTGTAGATACACCCGACGATAAGTAAGTCCCTTCCCTTTAATTTCATTTTACACAACATAGACTCTTCAAAAACATCCTTTCCCTGTACCCTCGCCTGGCTGGCTCTAAGGTCTTGCCTAGCATAGATAACCACACCCGTCTTGCAAGTTTCTTGAGAATGGTTCGTAAATGAGTCATATCCAGCAATACTGAACTCGCATTCCTCTGGGTCGATTTTCCTATTCTTGTACAACAGTTCTACAACTCCTACAATATCTGGTTGGTGTACCTTCAGTAGTGTTTCAAACTCCTTTCTCTTATCAAGAAACGTGTCAGTATTAGTGTACATGACATTCAAGCCTGAATTTGTTCTCGTTAACGTGTCTGCTTTTAGTAGTAACCTCCCCCCCCCATTCTCATAAGCTGCAGCATTTGCTAAGTACACTGTATTTTACAGGGTGTGGTTAGAAATGTCATTTTTTTTACAAGCGCTCGCCTCCTCCCGGCTAATAGGCGGAGCTGGTGCCACCTCCCGGGCGTGGGGTAGAGCGGGTGGTGGGTGCACTGCTGTCCCTCGGCCCTGTGTCAGCATACTTGCTTCCATCGCTCCAGTGTTGGTCAAGTCTTGTCTTGAAAGAGCTCACACTCGGTGCCGTCACAACACTTTCTGGTAGATTGTTCCAAGAGTTCACAACTCTCACTCCGAAAATGTTTGCCCACACAGTTTTCTGGACTTGCGGCTTCTTCAATCTTGAGCTGTGACCCCAAGTGGGGCGAGCGTCCGCCAGCTCCAAGTAAGGACACTCGACTGAGTAGTGTCCCTTGAGATGCGTATACACCTCAACTAGGTCCCCCCTTGCCCGTCTGTAGTATAAGCTAGGCAAGCTCAGGCACTCCAGTCTCTCATGGTAGCTGAGGTGCCGAAGTGCAGGCCCTCCTTTGAACATTTTCAACCAACTGACAGTCCCTAGAATATCTCGGGGACCAGACGGGATGACAGTACTCCAGATGGGTAAGCGCTTCACTCTTGAAGATCGTAACGAGGGACGGACCGAAACCTAAAAATTACCAATTTCAATGAATTCAACATTTAGCATTAATCATACATAACTACCCACAAATAGTGACGCTGAATGTGGTTGCTAATAAACTTTGAATAAGATGTATGTCTCTCATTCTCTATTCATCAATGATGCTATGGCTCACTCCTCTTCTGAGACAGTTATAACTTACATTGGTCGTTAAGGTAATCGCTCTGCTCTCATCTTCGTATCCACTTCACCATGGTTATGGAGGACAGGCCAACTTCATGTTCGATTCCCTGTATGAAGAAGCCATTATCATGGAGAGTGATGAGGCGACCGTTGAGCATCATCTTATCATCACTCCGAATGATATTAGAATGGTGGAGCTTCTGATCACTCGATCTGCCAGAGCGCATTGTGACAGCACCGAGTGTGAGCTCATTCAAGGCCAGACGTGACTAACACTGGAGCAGGTTCCGATATATTCAGGAGCCGGTGCATGCCCAGTACTTGCCAACAGTGTGTAAAGTTGACGTGGCCGATCACCCAAGCGGCTAACGAGCCGATCAGTGGTGAAGAGTGTTATGAAAACGAAGGTAAGCACTGGGAGACTTTATTCAACTTAATGCAACATCAGTATCCATAGTAATAAACAGAATAAACAGGAATTACAAATTAAGAATGACTAAGCTTCAAGTAACAAAATTGGCTTAACACAAATAAACACTGCTGAAGGTACACCAACCCGATATTGTAGGAGTTGTAGAACTGTTGTACAAGAACAGGAGAATCGATCCAGTGGAATGCGAGTTCTATTTTGCTGGCTATGAGTCAATTACGAACCATTCTCAAGAAACTTGCAAGAGGGGTGAGGTTATCTATGCTAGGCAAGACCTTAGAGCCAGCCAGGCGAGGGTACAGGGAGAGGATGTTTTTGAAGAGTCCAAGTGGTGTAGAATTAATGTAAATGGAGGGGGACTTACTTATCGTCGGGTGTATCTACAGATCCCCAAACTGTGGCCCACTAATTCAAAGGAACCTAAGAGCCTTAATAGACAACGCAGTGATGCTCAACCCTAGCCACCTCCTTATCATGGGGGACTTTAACTATGGCTACTTCGACTGGAGAAACGAGTTCACCCCAAATGACTTGAATAACCCTGCTGCTCTTTTTATAGAAACTCTGAGAGATAATTTTCTGTTCCAACATGTTAGAGACCCGACACATTACAGAGGGGAGCAAACACCCAAGCCTCTAGACCTCATCATATCAAACGAGGAGGGTATGGTGGCCAAACTGGAACACCTTGGCCCAGTTGACACCTGTCACCATATAGTGTTGTCATTTAGATTTAACTGTTACCTAATTAAAGATAAGGCCAGGCCAAGGTGCAAATATTACAAGGGAAATTGCAACGGAATGAGGGAAGAGATGAGGGGTATCCACTGGCCTGACTCATTAAGGCACAAGAACGCAGACACTATGCTGAATATCATAACTAGTAAAGTGACCCATTTGATAGATAAATATATACCCAAGACCAAACCCAGTGCCTCTAGGAATACGAGGGGATTCCTACACATGAACTATGCGACAGTCGACAAAGTTAGAAGAAAACCCAGAAATTCAAGACGTGGCTTGGGTCAAACGATGAGCAGGACAGGAGGATGTATACAAGAGCCAGAAACCAAGCAAAGGCAGAGTGTTGAAGGGCTGAAAAGGAGTTCCAGAGGCGGGTTGCAAGCGAGGTCAAGTCAAACCCAAAGGCGTTTTACCGGTATGCAAAGTCGAAATTAAAAACGCGTGTAGGAGGATGAGACCTAAGGCTTGAAGATGGTAGTTACGCAGATTATAACGAGGATAAAGCTGAGGCATTGAACAGCTTTTTTCCTTGGTGTTCACAAGAGAGGATCCGATTAACCTTCCTGCAGTTGAGGACAGACGGTTCGACACAGCTCTGACCCACATTGTGCTCACAGAAGAGGGTATTAGAAATAAACTGTCCAGGCTAAAGGTCCAAAGAGTCCCGGCCCTGACATAGTGCATCCTAGAGTGCTAAGAGAGTTGTGCAACGAGCTTGCCGAGCCCCTGAAGATCCTGTTTTGTAAATGCCTGGTTGAACAAAAGTTCCCCAGTGATTGTAAAGTGGTTTATGTGAATCCAATCTTCAAGAAGGGCGATCGTCACTCCGCGAACAACTATAGACCGGTGAGCCTCACCAGCATAATATGTAAACTTACTTAATTTTATCCTCTGCACCACTGATCGGCTCGTTAGCCGCCTGGGCGATCAGTCACGTCTCTGTTATGCACTGATGGCGGCAAGTACTGGGCATGCACCGGCTCCTGAATGTACCTGAACCTGCTCCAGTGTTGGTCAAGTCTGGTCTTGAAAGAGCTCACACTCGGTGCCGTCACAACACTTTCTGGCAGATTGTTCCAAGAGTTCACAACTCTTACTCCGAAAAATTTTGCCCTCACAGTTTTCTGGACTTGCGACGTCTTCAATCTTGAGCTGTGACCCCTTGTGGGGCGAGCGTCCGCCAGCTCCAAGTAAGGACACTCGACTGAGTAGTGCCCCTTGAGATGCTTATACACCTCAATTAGGTCACCCCTTGCCCGTCTGTAGTATAAACTAGGCAAGTTCAGGCGCTCCAATCTCTCGGGGTAGCTTAGGTGCAGAAGTGCAGGCACCAGTCTAGTCCTTTGAACATTTTCAACCATTTGACAGTCCATAGCATGTCTCGGGGACCAGACAGGGTGACAGTACTCCAGATGGGGAAGCACTTCCCTCTTGAAGATCGTTACGAGGGACGGGCCGTCGAGATATCTGAATGACCTTGAGAGTATATTCAGAGATGCCGCGATGGAACATCTACTATGAAACAACTTTGTAAAGGATTGCCAACACGGTTTTATGTCGGGGCGCTCCTGCTTAACACAATTGCTTTCGACAGTGTACCCCACGAAAGGCTGAAAATCAAACTGGCACGAAATCATCATCTGTATCTGTTACAAGCAGGGTACTACAGGGCAGTGTATTGGGCCCTCTGTTGTTTGTTTGTTTCATAAATGACATGCCTGACGTTATACACTCCTCCATACAAATGTTTGCCGATGACGCCAAGTTAATTCCGGAAATCAAGAACAATGCGGACTGTGAAGAACTGCAGAAAGATCTCTGTGAGCTCCAAGATTGGTCGAAGGAATGGTTGGTGAGATTGAATGTCACGAAGTGTAAGAGGATGCACCTGGGCCGTACCAACGGTAAGGAGGCGTATTATATGTCCCAACGGGATGAAGAAGCTGCACCATTTGAGACAATGTATGGTGGACCTAGGTCTGTATGTTGACAATGAGCTGAAGTTCTCGGGCCATTGCGAGAAGAAGGTAAATCGGGCAAATAAATTATTGGGTCTCATAAGAAGGTCGTTCAGATATCTTGACGGACCGTCCCTCTTAACGATCTTCAAGAGTGAAGTGCTTCCCCATCTGGCCCCCGAGATATGCTACGGACTGTCAGTTGGTTGAAAATGTTCAAAGGACTAGACTGGTGCCTGCACTTCGGCACCTCAACTACCCTGAGAGATGGGAACGCCTGAACTTGCCAAGCTTATACTATAGACGGGCAAGGCAGTGGCGCACCCAGGGGAGTTTACTGGTTGCCCCCCCCCCCCCCCCACGCCTGAGTGCGCTTAATATACAGCACTGCCAGTGTGAAGTATTGAAATTTATTTTTTTTTTCATTTTCTCATCTACATTGTACATTTTCTATAGATTTTACATATTTATAAACTATTTTTCCATCCATTTTCACATACAGTATTTGATGATTTTACAAGTGTGCTTCAAATAACTATCGTACGATAATACGGCGTTGGAAATCGAGCTTGCTGGGTCAGGGAACATGTTCCCACTTCTCTCGTCCTCACTTCACATTTAGTTTTTGGTGTAGTTACATCTACTTTGGATGCCACAGCCTTCAACAACGCTATGTCAACCAGTCAGCAAACAATTATCAATCGTTTATTCTCGGAAGGTAAGTTGTCATATCAGTCTCGTGCTGGTATTGTAGTGGATTTCTCCCCTGCAAACGCTGTTTGTCGCTGAGTAGCCGACCCCACGAATTCCCCAGTGTATGCCTCGTGGTCTGATATTTAAGGGAAAGGAAGAAGAGAAATTAAAGAATATCACCATCAGAAAAGAGGATGTTCTTAAGAAGATAAATAAACTAAAGAACACAAAATCCCCAGGGCCGGATGAAATTTTTCCTCGAGTCTTAAAAGAGTGTCGGGAGCAGATTAGCGGACCCCTCGTAAATTTATTTACAAAATCATTAGACACTGGAGTTGTGCCAGAGTTGTGGAAACAGGCGAATGTAGTACCCATATTTAAAAAGGGAGACAGAGCATCAGCGTCAAATTACCGGCCGATCAGTTTGACGTCAGTAGTGGGGAAATTTCTTGAATCAATTATCGCAGATAGCATCCGATCGCATCTAGAGAAAAGCAAATTAATCTACTACTCTCAACATGGGTTTACAAAGGGAAAATCTTGTCTAACAAATCTGCTAACGTTTTTTAGGAAAGTCTTCGAGGTAGTAGATAATGACCAAAATTACGATGTTATTTACTTAGACTTTAGCAAAGCATTTGACAGAGTACCGCATCAGAGGCTTCTGAGAAAAATTAAGGCTCATGGTATCGAGGGGAAAATTTTAAATTGGATAAAATCATGGCTCACCGATAGAACGCAGAGGGTCAGCGTAGATGGTGTTAAATCTGAGTGGGAACGTGTAACCAGTGGGGTTCCCCAGGGGTCAGTACTAGGCCCACTCTTGTTCATAATCTACATAAACGATTTAGATACTGGGATCAGCAGTAACATAAGCAAGTTTGCGGATGACACCAAAATAGGGCGGCAAATTAATTCAGGGCAGGATGCAAATGCATTACAGGAGGATCG
This sequence comes from Homarus gammarus, assembly GCA_958450375.1. Taxonomy (NCBI): domain Eukaryota; kingdom Metazoa; phylum Arthropoda; class Malacostraca; order Decapoda; family Nephropidae; genus Homarus; species Homarus gammarus. The sequence goes on along the minus strand of CAUDMG010002480.1, from coordinate 4,138,027 downwards.
AAATAAACTGCAGGGGTGGTCTGAAAAATGGCAAATGAAATTCAACACCAGCAAGTGCAGCGTACTTAATATTGGAAGAACAAATACTTATAATGTATACAGCCTGAACAACATCAACCTAGAGAAGTCGACTTGTGAAAGAGACTTAGGGGTACTTGTAAGCCCGGACCTACGGCCTAGAAAACAGTGCGTTAATGTTCGAAATAAGGCAAACAGAGTATTGGGTTTTATATCTAGAAGTGTAAGTAACAAGAGTGCAGAGGTCTTATTGCAACTATATCTTGCGCTAGTCAGGCCGCACCTCGATTATGTGGTTCAGTTCTGGTGCCCCTATTATAGAATGGATATAAATTCACTAGAGTCGGTGCAGCGAAGAATGACAAAAATGATTCAGGGACTTAGAAACCTTCCATATCAGGATAGGTTAAAGAAACTTAACTTGTATTCCCTAGAAAGACGAAGAGTGCGGGGAGATATGATAGAAGTATTTAAGTGGGTGAAAGGAATCAATAAAGGGGATATAGATAAAGTTCTTATAATATCCGAGCAGGATAGGACTCGGAGCAATGGATTCAAGTTAGATAAGTTTAGGTTTAGGAGGGAGATAGGAAGAAACTGGTTCACAAATAGGGTGGTGGACGAGTGGAACAAGCTTAGCAACTTTGTAGTAAGTGCGGGAACTCTGGAAAGTTTCAAAAGGAGGCTAGATAGATTCATGGATGATAGAGAGTGGTAGTAACTCTCGACAGGAGCTGCCATGCACAGGCCAACCGGCCTATTGCAGACTCCTTATTTTATTATGTTCTTATGGTCTAGCTCAACCAGCGCCGCCCACGGAGCGGGGGTCAACTATTAAGCCACGCCTACCCCCGCTATTTAAGACCTGACCTCGTGGTGATCTGTCTCTTTTCTCTCTCTATTCTTCCCTTGAACCTCCTTCCCCCCTGTCACTAGCATTTCATGTTCATGTTACCTCTCTCTTTTCTACCTACACCAACCAGCCAGCAACACCTCCTCCTCCGCCTGCCTGGCTGTCCACCTCCCGCCGGAGAGAATGGCGACCCACAAGCTGGTCCTCCTCTGAGCACCCTCACCAACCAGCTCTCTCTACATCACGCTTGTACCCACGCTGCCACTTCCCAGCACCAAGCTGCATTGTACATCCAATACAACATGTATACAGAGAGCACATTGTGGGTTTCCTTTCTCCATCCCATCCTGAGTGTGAACCCAAACAACCTGTTCCCCACAGTATATTATTACTGTTATAGTTAGCTATAATACATTTGCTCGAAAATTTATATAATCCTATGATAATTGCATTATGCTCAGTAATTTTGAACCCCCCCCCCCCCCCCTTACTCAATTTCTAGGTGCGCCCCTGGGGCAAGGAGCGACGTAATTGAGGTGTATAAGCATCTCAAGGGGCACCACTCAGTCTAGTGTCCTTACTTGGAGCTGGCGGACGCTCGCCCCACAAGGGGTCACAGCCCAAGATTGAAGAAGCCGCAGGTCCAGAAAACTGTGAGGGCAAACTTTTTCGGAGTGAGGGTTGTGAACTCTTGGAACAATCTGCCAGAAAGTGTTGTGACGGCACCGAGTGAGAGCTCTTTCAAGACCATACTTGACCAACACTGAAGTAGGTTCAGGTACATTCAGGAGCCGGTGCATGCCCAGTACTTACCAACAGTGCGTGACCGATCGCCCAAGCGGCTAACGAGCCGATCAGTGGTGAAGAGGATAAAAGTAAATAACAAAACATAACATAAGAAATGTAAGAGAACTTCTAACACTACAATCCAGAGCACTTAATCAACTAAGCATAGCACCTTAAAGAGGACAAAAGAAAGAAAAAGAAAAAGTAATCCAGACTGAGACGTAGTGTATAGTACAGTACGTGAGATGTACAGTATAAGTTGAAGGAGCATTACCCCATCTTTGTATTAGAAGGTACTCCTTAAAGTTGAGTAAGTTTAAACTGTAATTCCTAAATCTCGGTTTGCTTTTCTCGTGAAAGATCTATCACGACGCCAAGATGTTTCTCCTTATCGACAGTATCCAGGAAAGTGTTATTAACAGAATAATTGTGATTAGGGTTGTTATATCCTACGTGTAGGTTCTTGCATTTCGTTACGTTAAACACATTTCCATGATTTCCTCCATTTTATGTTCAAGAAAATAATCTGCATTCTTACAAGGTGCTACATGTGTAATGATAATAGGCCTGACAGTAACTAAATATTTTATTTAAATGAAAAAGCCGAGAAATTTTTACTATTTATGCGCTGGATGAAAAGTATTTATCGGGCCGGTGCAACTTACCGGGGAGAAGGGAGCACTGTCACTGAGCTTTATAACAGTACTGTAGTAGTTACTGCTCCGTACAGGACACTGACAGGTATTAGGAATAGAAGCGATGTTTCAGTTTATAATTGATGTATGGTGACCTGTGTGATGTCAAACTTGCATTAGTATTCTGCGTGATTTCTTGCATGACCAGGTATTATAATTTGATGTATATCAAGTGAAGGGTCGTATATAAGCCTTTATAATTTTGCTATTTATTCAAGAACTATTTTTTCTGCAGTGATTGATATTGCTGTGGTGGTGCTTATATTATCACATGTATTGTTTTAATAAGTTGTCTTCGTAGAACGGCATAACCATTAATGTGATAAAAACAAGTTGGTAACGCCGGGGAGGTAAGTAGTGATGGAAAGATATTGTATTAAGTAGTTATATCAGCTGTAAAAGGCTATCCTTCCCGTGGGTCCAATGTTAGTACTGGAGAAAACTGGGTGCAGAGAATTTGTGACATGTCTGGTAAGGTCACACCTGACAAAGCCCTTCATCATATACTTGACCACAGTATTTGAGAGTGTCCCTATTTCGTTTTCTTTGAGTATTCTGATTTTATTGCTGCACATGTAGATATTTACTGATATGTCAAGAAAATCTGCTTTAGTTGGGCTACAAAAGGGGACATGACTCATTTTGCTTAATATTTGATGCTTAATGCAATGGAGGGTATTTGTTGACAACTACACAGCTGCTGATTTTTCATTGAAGATGAATTTTAAAATGCTGTAATTTCACTGTGTTTTATAGTGGATACTGTCCTAGTTAGGTAAGTTTGCATAAGCACACCCAACTCTGTTAGAAAGTCAAAAATATATTTTTATAGTGTATTTATGTGTATTTAGACCGATTTTGATCTTCATTTCCGTCGGAAATTGGCCGGGTATTTTATCATTTTGTTTTTCGTGGGGCGTTTTCCGAAAAAAAAATAATGGCTAAGCTAATACAAAATACACAAAAAAAACACTAGAAAGACATAAACCAAACCTAACCTAACCTAAACTAAACTGACTCTCACCATATGATGGAATTCCTTATTTCTTACCTTATTAGCCGTCTCTTCTTTGTCTTTGGGATAAGGGACGGGTTACCACAATGCCACATATGTTGGTCTTGACAATATTTACATTCGTTCTTGCACTTAGGACAATTTACTGAGGTCAGGAGAACTCCATGAGATCGAAAAAATGCTATAGTTTCTTTGTTTTTTCCAAAAACTCGCAATCAGCTCCATATAATTGAAGTGACACCCATCGCAGACTTCCATGGTTGGAAATGAATTTGAATTTGGAAATATGAGACCCAAAATAAAAATCGAATTTGATTGGGTCAAAAATTCTGCGAATTAAACCACAAATCATTTTAATTGGTTGCCCCCCAAAAGGCGCTTTTGATTGGCTGTGTGACGGGAACGCATACGCGTGATGATTTATGAAGGAGACCCGCAGCGTGGGAGGTTAAGTAGGCGATAATGGCGGAAGATTAATGGAAGAAAATAGAGAAAATTTGGATACGCTATCTCCATTATTATACATTCGCGATGGTAATGTAATAGAAGAAAATTATCTTACAATTAGACGTCTTATTCGAATATGACAATAGATTAGGGGTAGGAATGTGGGGTGCGAAAATGCAATAATACCCCTAGTTATAGCAATGTGTTAAAAAGAGGTTTATTTGAAAGTTAAACTAACCAAACCAAACCTAATACTCAGCTAAACTAATAAAGATTGAGGCAAAGGTGTAGAAGAGGGTGACCACCAGAAGGAATTGTCCGAATCAGTTGAAATTTTTTGTACACACTAATATCACGATATTAAACACAAAAATGGAAACGACAATGCATAGAACCTAATAGAACCTGACCTAGGTGTGTATGTTGACAATGAGCTGAAGTTTTCAGGCCATTGCGAGAAGAAGGTAAATCAGGCAAGTAAATTATTGGGTCTTATAAGAAGGATGTTCAGATATCTAGACGGTCCATCCCTCGTAATGATCTTCAAGAGTAAAGTGCTTCCCCCTCTGGAGTACTGTCACCCCGTCTGGTCCCCGAGATATACTGTACTTGGAACTGTCAGTTGATATATATATATATATATATATATATATATATATATATATATATATATATATATATATATATATATATATATATATATATATATATTTAGCTGACACATGGTCATCACTTTCAATTTCCTCCTCACCACTGTCAGCCTCTACCTGTAACATCTCATCCAGTTGCTTCAAGTCATCAGGAGTAAGTTCCTCCTCATGAGACATCACAAGCTCTTCCACATCCTCCTCCTCCACTTCAAGGCCCAATGACAGACCAATGGACACAATCTTCCGGTCCAAATGTTTCTTCCTCAAATCCCTCAAAATCATGGACTACTGAGGGATCTAGTGGAGACTTCTTGCCATGATGACACAATCAATATTACAGCCTCCAGGATGTTGAATTGTGTCTTCCAGAACTGTTTCAGTGTTAGTTCAGGATCATTGGAAGTTGCCTGATGACACCTCCTAAACATTTTCTTCATGTACAACTTCTTGAAGCTGCTGATCACATTCTGGTCCATTGGCTGTATGATTGATGTAGTGTTTGGAGGCAAAAACAACACTTTCACAAAGTCAAATTGATACTCCAAATTTCTGGCGAGTTCAGGGTCATGACCAGGAGCATTATCCATGAGGAGAAGAGCCTTTAAAGGGAGTTTACTGGTTGTTAGGTACCTCTTGACAGAAGGGCAAAACACATCAACAGCCCATTCATTAAAGAGCTGTCTTGTCACCCATGCCTTACGGTTGGACTTCCAATAAACTCCAAGCTTTGTTCTTACCACTTTCTGTTGCTTGAACACCCTGGGGTTTTCAGAGTGGTAGACAAGCATAGGCTTCAGTCGGAAATTCCCTGAAGCATTGGCACCAAGCAATAGAGTGAGACGGTCTTTCGTGGGTTTATGCCCAGGTAATGAGGCTTCATCTCTGGTGATGAATGTTCTTTTGGGCATCTTTTTCCAGAACAGCCGAGTTTCGTCCACATTGAGCACTTGCTGTGGAAGATAATTTTCTTCTTCCATCAGTTCTTTAAATTCAACTAAAAACCTTGCTGCCCCTTCCTTATCAGCACTAGCAGCTTCACCATGCCTAACAACACTGAGAAGTCACTTCTTTTCTTAAATTTTTTGAACCAGCCTTTGCTGGCCCAAAAATCTTCAAATTCTGTGCCTGAAGAACCAGGTTGATCTGTCTTTAAATGTTCGTAAATCCCCCTGGCTCTTTCACAAATGAATTCAGTAGAAACTGAATCACCTTTCATCTGTTTTTTCCTAATCCAGATGAGAAGTAGCCTCTCAGTTTCTGCAATTCGGGATCTACTTTTAAACACTCTTGTAGATTTGTCTCTCACTTTCACTTCTTTAAATTTGTCTTTCTGTGCAAGAATTGTCGACACAGTTGATGTCGACATGCCATATTCTTTGCACAGCGCATTTGTTCTAATGCCTTGTTCATGTTTTTTTTTATGATTTCCTGCTTGGTTTGGATAGAAATCTCTTTTCTTGATCTCTTAGGCCCCATGCTGGATTCAAACAATGTCAACATGTGTTTTTTAAAGTTAAACTTGTTGTAAATAAAGAATATTTTATTTAAAATAACAATGCACTGTGCTATATATTGTCAATATGTAAAATAAATTTCCAAATGACCAATAATTTGCTTGGAAACATAGAAAAAAAAGCATTTAGTTGAAGAGAGTCTCAAGCAAGATGTTACAGTACCTTCAGTGAAAACAGAGAGAGACTAACGCTTGTTTGCTGTGTTAAGTGGCTGGATGCTGCGCATTAAACTAGTAAGGAATTTAAGCCTTAGAACCGATTAATGTATTGGCGGACTGATACTAAAGCTGGTTGCCTGGTCAGTGCAAGCAAAAACATGTTGAGGTCGGTTCGTAAGAACTTCGTTAACCGAATTTTTTTTCGTTAACCGAATTGAAGATCCTTATGGAAGGCAGTTCGTTAATCGAAATTACGTTAACCGAGGTGTTCGTTAAACGAGGGGTCACTGTATTTTACAATAATATTTTATTCACCTGGTTCCATGTGAACCTAAATAATATGGTAATTACCGTATGTTGAAATTGCATAATGGTGTATTAACGAGGTTGGGGGGCACCGACGGCTCGGGAATAAGGGATGCTTGCTCCGTCCACCACCCAACTGCCCTACCTCCCACCTTCCACTCCCCACTTGTAATTTTTCATATTTTATAGTTTTACATTATATTTTCTTTATTTCTGGTTCACATTAGAACATTGAAATGATATTTGCATTACTTCTATGGTTTTGTACGTAAATAAACTCTGTAGCAACTGGCACTCGGCCATGAATTATGAATATTTGACCACCAAATTATAAAAAAGGAGGTAGTGATAGTGGTACCTACAAATTTAAGAACTGATTTGAATTTTGGTAATTTTCGTGACTCCACTGTAGTTCATTAATGGCCAGAATGTAATTATAAGTATTGAATGGCACTGTCCCAATAGGTACATAATGGGCCTGGATCATATACAGCATAGAGCCCTATGGTAAACATGTTTAGCCAATATGTCTGCATCATATTTAGTTGTATGAGTGTGACTACATCTGTGTGCACAAGTTGTTAATTTTATAATATTCTCTTGCAGTAACACTGTGATAAAGGAACAAACTCATCAGGAGCACCAGTGGCATAGCAGTGTGGTAGCAGGAGAAAGTACAGTACAGTACAGCACATTGTAATTGTGTAGTGTAGCAGCAAGTGTGGTACAGTACAGCACATTGTAGTTGTGCAGTGTAACAGCAAGTTTGGTGCAGTACAACTTGGTTGTGCAGTGTATCACAAGTGTTGAAGGATCTCTGTATCACCTCACACCACTATGGTTGTCAGGTCTGTCAATGCCAATTTAGTTTGGTGTTTTAAACAATTTGCAATACTATTAATAATGTAGGTATATATTTTATTAACTGTCTCTCAGCTAACACATTATGTCTTGTTATGCAATGGACTTTCTTTAGTGCTGTGGGAGTCAATAGGAGTTAAGAGGCACATATGATGAACTACCCTGTACTGTTGTTGATGAATTTACTGTCTCAATTGTTTAGGGATGAACACCATTGTTACCTGAAATTATCATTATTTTACAGTTATACTCCTTTAACTTGCATGGGTTAGTCACAGTTACCTGATGGCAGCTCTTCATGATCTCTCGCAGCCTATCTTGTTGGGTTCCTAACTCTAATGTCATTTCTTACATCCTTCTCCCTGTCATTCTTGCCCTACCTCTGCCCCTCCACATTTAAGTTCATGCATCCCATGGCCCAATTGGTCTCGTCCATTCTCTCTGCATGCCCATCTCAATCTGCCCCTATGCAGGATATCACCAATACTCTCATTTCTCAGTTTCCCTCTTAGCTCTTAACAGGGCCTTCTGGCTTTAAGTGTCACATTTCTCATCCAGCTCACTCAAGGTCATCCTCTTAAACTGCCCATGTTTCACTGCCATACAACATCACACTTTTCACACCAACTGCATACATTTTTCCTTTCACTCAGAGGGAAGGTCCTCTTGCCATCAATAAAGGTACCCGCTCCCTAAACTTCTTCCAGCCACTTCTGACTCTTGCACCTAAACAAGTTTCAGCATCCCCCACCAGCACTGATCATGTCACCCAGGTAACAACTAATTTTTTCTTGATGTAATCCAGGGATGTATCACCAATGTTCAGTTGCTCCAGCCATGCTGTGGGTGCATGAATACTTGCACATACAGAACACTTAAAGTCAACTGCATCTTATAGTCTACTATCTACTCCACTGCACTTCTTGTGTACCCATCTTCCACACTTATTGCACATTAATCAACTGCTGTTAACACCTTTTGCACACAGCACATGGCCATTTTCCACTTTCCACCATAGATCCCTCTCCCACACCAATCAAGACCTTTGTTTTTTCCAGAATCTCTCATGCCATTTTCCTCTATTCCATCCTTTCTTTTCTTAAATTTATCTCCTTCTCTTCAATACTATCTGCTATCAGCACTGAGTTATCAGCATACAAGTACATAAATTCCTAGGGCAGGCCTAGGATATTGGCTCCAACACCAAGATAAATACTGTACATCTAAAAGGGGACTCAAGACAGACCCCCGATGGACTCCTACTTTTACTTCAAGTACCTCACTTTCTTCCCCATCATATAATGCAATAACAACTCAAACAAGACACTCATCTTCTCCTAGCTTTCTCAATGTCCACTTCACAACTTCACATGGTACCCTGTCAGATGCCTTATCTGCAGTACAATTTTCTTTCTTTCCCTAGCTATTTCTCTTGCAGCTGCCTGGTTTTAAATATTGTCTCTGTAGTCCCCCATACCTAGCATAAATACAAACTGCATTTTTTTTATGTGCACTCTCTCCCTCATCAATTTCTCTATCACCCTTTTTACAAGTTTCATAACCTGATCTATCAGCTTCAGGCCCCTGTATTTCCTACATTCACATGCATCACCTTTATCTTTGTAAGTATATTCACAATCACACTCTTACTCCAGTTGTCTGGAATAGTACATTCCACCATGACTGCATTAGTCAGTTTGGTCACAATTGACATGCCTACATCACCTGATGCTTTCAGACCAGTCACTGAAACCAGTAACACAAATGGGGTCAACAGTGAAGAAAACCAACAAAACTCTAGAAATTATATTGTAATGTTCTTGCAAATATAAAGATTAGAAAATGTTCCTTCAACTTATAAACCTCTTGTGCATCTCTGCCTGGACTGCTGTGTACAATAGATACCATACATTCAAAAAGACTTAACATCACAAGAAAAGGTGCAACACAATGTGATTATGATTATTCTTGATCTAAATTGTCTCGAATATCCTAATAGAATGGGGACTACATGACTGACAACTCTTCAGACAAGACATGAAAGAGCAGACCTCATAGAGACATTAAAAATCCTCAAAGGGATGGAAGATGTAAATCCAGATAAATTTTTGAAATGTGAAGCAGCATAAACACAAGAGGTTCCACCTTCAAGCTCACCAAACTGTCATTCAGAACTAATATAAGGAAGTAATATACTTCTTCATGCAGAGGGTGTATATTACATCTATAAAACAGTGTACTGGCTGATGCTGTGGAAGTAAGAACAGTATTGGGCTTCAGAATAGCCCTGGACAAGAGTATCACTTACAATGGAGGGAATCCTACACAGTCCATTAAGGTCCTTCTCCTGTCATGGCTACCTCTATTTGTGGTGGCTGTTAGTTAAATTATTTGGGTAAAAACAAAGAGGGGGTTGTAACAGTAAACTTGGTTTACAACAGTGTCAGTGGAGGTTTGATCTCTCCAGTAGAACGAATGAGCTGCATGATGTCATACTTTACTGCACTATCATGTCTTAGACCCAATCTGCACCTATACTCTCCTGTTTTGATTCACAATTGTCATGGAAGAGTGAGTGTTCTTTGGATTACCATTTGTCGCCAAGGCCCAGAGTTTATAAAAGAAAACCCTGATAAGCCTGGATGTGCATATTCTTATTGTCAAACCCTAATTTTTCAGAATGTTGTTGCTGTGGTTGCGATGGTTGTATACGATGGTTTTCCGCACTGCTTTTTATCTGTTTTGGGCATTGTTTCCACCAGCCAAACCCATGCCACCCATCACTGACTCTGCTCTTCTTCAGTCTTCCCACACTTTGGCACTGTGGATCAGGCAGAGAAAGGTAAAGTTTAATTTACAGTACAGTAATTGCTTATAGAATACAAAATAAGTTATTTGAGTGTGTAATCATCAGAAGTTATGAACAGGTCGAGGATCCTTTATCCAAAATTCTGAAAACCAAAGAGGTTAAAAATCAAGTTTTTTTAATGGACCCGATCGTATATGAGTATAAAGGTACAGTACAGTAGGATCCCGGTTATCCAGAGACCGGACATCCAGCAGAGTCAACCAACTGGCACCACAATGAAATAATAATAACAAAAATTTCAAAATGAGCTGCCATATTTATTGGACATTTATTTAACACTAAATCCACTTTATATAAACGATGTGGTTCAGAGTTAAATGATTTAGTGAGTGCAAGTTTAGCATAATTTGAATAAATTTCAAATTGCATACATCAAAATTTAACAAAAAATATTATGATAAACAATAAAATTGCTACATAGCATATCATAAAATGCAATATAACATATTTTGTGTACAAAAAACAGCTCCACTCACACTAAAACCATCCTCTGGACTACGCGACCCAGTCCAGCCAGGCAGTTAACCAGTTAACTCAAAGACTTATGGCTGCAGCGCTGCGCTGAGTGTACGCCATTACAACACTTGAGGAGAGAGTGGTGGTGCATGACAACGCAGTTACAGCCCACCGCCTCCACACACTTTCACTTCCCACAAATACACACCCATTTTTCTGCAAATCAATGGATTTTCATGAGTGTTTTAATTTCAAACAATTCATTTTTTTTCTCAGGCAAGCACAAGCAAGCCAAAAAAAAACAGTAATTGGGGAATTCTCATGAAATTCTGAGACATGAAATTGCAAGGTCAACCTATAGTACTGTGCATTACTTGTACTTTTACTTTTATCCTGTATACCACTGATCGGCTCGTTAGCCGCTTGGGTGGTCTGTTACTCACTGTTGGCAAGTACTGGGCATGAACTGGCTCCTGAATATATCGGAACCTGCTCCTCTGTTGGTCAAGTCTGGCCTTGAAAGAGCTCACACTCGGTGCCGTCGCAACACTCTGGTAGATTGTTCCAAGAGCTCACAATTCTCGTTCCAAAAATGTACAGTATGTACATTCAACCGAGTTCAGTATTGCCCTTTGAGATGTTTATATACTTCGATTAGGTCACTACGTGTTCGTCTGTAGTATAAGCTAGGCAGTTGCAGGTGTTCTAATCTCTCTGGATAGCTGAGGTTCCATAGAGCAAGCACCAGTCTGGTGACCCTCCTTTGGACATTTTTAATCAATTGGCAGTCTAGCATTTTAGAGTGGCTTTTTTCTAGTTGGTTGATAATCAACACTTGTGTAGAGTGGTGATAGTGTATTCTGTTCATTAATTAAATATTTGCTTTATTTTAACTGGTATTGTATCAAGTACACACACAGCTCTGTGCATAACTGAGAGTAAAATTGGGGAAGGTACTTTTACCAATCACATTATTTGTGGTAACAAAGGTGGACAGCCCACCTTTATACTACCTGTTCTTTGACTAACAAAATATATATATATATATATATATATATATATATATATATTTATATATATATATATATATACAGCTAGACCCCGACTTACGACCGTCGGGATTTACGACCGCCGCAGTTGTGACCATTTTTTTTTTTTTTTTTTTTTTTTTCAAATGACGCACGCATTTTCTATACCGAAAAGTTTCCAGTTAATGTAGTCTCCATGTATAATTAGAAAATTATGGGGGCCCCATGTGCATTCAGCTGACTACATTAAAGGTAAGTGCTCGGTCACACTGTATCCATTCCTCATTATTTATTACTTTTACTGTACTGTATTTCATTGTAGATTTTTTATTAAAAAAAAAAGAAAATTTTATTTTATTTATTTTATTTTTTTATCTATGTCGGACTTACGACCTGGATTTGGGTCCCTAACCCCGTCGTAAGTCGGGGTCTAGCTATATATATTTAGGTGACCTCTTTACTGAAGGTCAAAGGTCCGGGGTAATTTTTTTTATTTTTTCATCTCTTCAAGGAAAACTTTTTTTCACAAACCTGTTCAGTTATTTTTGTCATGAAGTTATTTATACCAATTTACTATTTTTGTGTGTGTATAGTTTCATTTTTTTTTTCTGAAATCCTGCAGAGGACTTCAGAGTCCATCGTCTCAGCATTTGTGAGTCGCTCCAAGGCTGTAAACTCGATACTTAATGCTGTGGTAGATGAACATTATGATGAAGCTTTACAGGAAGCTCGGGAAGTGGATCAGAAATTGGATCTTTACTCTGAGGAAGAGCGAGCAAACCTGGAATACTCTCAGCCTCTACTGGGAGTACCTTTTACCGTCAAGGAAATTATTGCAGTGAAAGGTAAAGGAAACCATGACGATTTCAGTAAAGTACTGTATGGACAAATGGATTTAACTAAACACATATATTAAGTTTAGAATCTGAATTGGAATCAGAATTAAATAATAGTTAATATGATAGTATCACTAAGCCCCTTCAGTCCATGGTTAAGCTGCTGCTACTTTGTTTGTATCTCTGAACTAACTTGAGTCTATATACAGTATAAACAAACAGGGGTAGGAGTTAGCTACTGTGTGTAGGTGGCACTGCTCTGGTGGGTGATAGAAAAGTTGCAAATATTTATGAATAAGTTTGGAAGAGCATGTAATAGAAGAAAGAAATTTGTGACTAAAAATAAGAATAAAAGTCGTAAGCATAAGTAGAGATGGGAGATAGGAAGAAATAAATGTTTACTTTATCCTCTTTGCCACTGATTGGCCTGTTAGCTACTTGGACAGCAAGCTTGTCTCTGTTATATACTATTGACAAGTACCGGGCATGTACTGACCCCAGAATGTATCTGAACGTGCACCAGTATTGGTCAAGTCTGGTCTTAAATGAGTTTATACTTGGTGCTATCACAATGTTCTCTGGCAGGTCATTCCAAGAGTTCTCAGCTCTCATTCCCAAAAAGTTTGTCATGTAATTTTTCTGAAATTGTGACTCCTTTAACCTGAGGCTTTGACCTCTTGTACCTCTTGTAAAAGTGTTGTTACTTTGGCAGAATTTACTCAAGTAGAAGCATCCAAAGTTCAATGTACAGTGGTCCCTCGGTTAACGAGCACAATCCGTTCCAGCAGGTTGCTCGTTAACCCCAAAACTCGTTAACCGAAACCATTGTTTCAATGGGTTTTTGGGTAATTGGTTCCAGCTCACTGAAAATTGCCTAAATTCAACAAAAAAGGTAGAAAAGTACACTTACTTTGAGGTGTGTATGTAGAAGGCTCCTGGATGATGATGATGATGATGGGAATTAGAATGGGGGTGGAGGAGAAGGAAGAAGAGAAGGCATTGGGGTGGAAGAGAAGTCACCCCATGGCACCATTTCACCCATAAAATTTTAGTTCTCTTGGTGTATTTCAAGATTATTTTCTTTAAATCAACACTGCACTGTATTATATATTGTCAATATGTAAAATATATTTCAAAATGACCAATAATTTGCTTGGAAACACAGAAAAAAAGCATTTAGTTGAAGAGAGTTTCAAGCAAGATGTTACCTCCAGTGAAAACAGAGAGAGACTAACGCTATCTGGTGTGTTAACAGGCTGGATGGCACGCCAGAAACTAGTTTCTTTACCTTCAATTATGTTCAATAATTGTTAAAATGACTAAAAAAGTTAATATTAAACTTTTAAAATTATTGAATAGTATAAACTTCTTGATATTTACTAAAATAGTAAGGAATTTAAGCCCTAAAACCGATTACTGTATTGGCGGACTAATACTACAGCTGGTGGACCGCCAAATGTAAGCGAAAACATGTTGAAGTCGGCTCGTAAAAAACTCGTTAATCGAGGGATTGCTCGTTAACCGAAGTTAAGAATATTATGGAAGGTAAATCGTTAACTGAGGGACCACTGTACTCTAGTGAAAGCTAAAAAGTATCTTATTCACAAAGTACTTAAGTACCTAAAGTATAAAGTAACACCAAAATTATTAATCATCTCAAATATTAAAATTGACCCACAGTAAATTATAAAAAACAAATTTACTAAAGACAAATATAAAAGATACACAGCATTACACAAGTTTATTTGCAAATCTTTCTATTGACATTAATCAACTGATTCTCAAAATTATGACAGTCCAATCGGGCCTAAATATAAGCTCAGCATTATGAAATAAATGCTCACAAGCAACAGATGTAGTTAGTGGGGTATTAAGCTGAAGTCTCTTCAAACAAGTTCTCGGCTAGCCTAATGTGTTTACTTTATCAGAATGCTTGCAGGCGCGTTAGCAATTTGGGCCGGACGATGACCATTGTTCATGAGAATTTTTTTTATTGTAAATAGGGAGGTGTCTTAAAACATCACCATTGATCAAGCAAATTACACCAGTTCCTCGCCAAAAGTAGGGGTTAGGTTCCTGAAAAAACCTTTGGTTGGCAAATCCACAGTTGGCAAGACTAAAGGCTTTTGAGAATTAGGGGGTTAGGTTCCATGCTTGCAGATAACATTCGTCAAAGCCTAACTAAGTTGACTGTTTCTTCACTAAACAATACCTGTTTTGTACGTCTGATTAAATTTGAGTCAGATACATGCAAAATAGCTTAATATAAATGGTACAGTAATATAAATTTTACGGTACACTTGTCACAAAAAGTTCTCGAACAGCTGGGCACGACAAATTTCAGAATGAGCATTATGACGTGTAATCTCAGAATAGTTGGTACGCCCGGTTGCGAAGTGACTCAATATTCCGTTAAACTGTATGTTGCTCGTCTATTGTATTTACAGGCGAAATTTAAGTACAGTAATTTAAATTGCAATAAAACTTCCTCAGAGAGCAATGTTCAAATTTCTCATTCGTTTTGTCATGATGTATGACACTTAGAGCATTTGAGAACTTTTTGTGGTGAGTGTACATCTCTGTAAAGATGGCATGTTGCAATAAAATGAGAAAAATGAAGACAGTGTATTAAGTGAACGAGTGTATGTGGATTTGGCAGGTCACCAAGTTAGACTGTCCCTGTAGCTACATGCCTCAAGCTCTCCCCCTACCTGGCTAAGCTGTGTTAATGTTATTTTTCAACTTGTATTTTCGAGTGGATAGACTGTACATAATTTTATTCTTTTTTTTTCACTCAACAACATGCACACACAATCATTCATACAGAATGTGTAAAAGAAAAAAATATAAAAGATTATCATAATGTCAAAAACATAAAGAGAATAAACATTTCTTACATCCACGGGAGTTAGCGTCTGATCGTGGGAGGGGAAGGGTGGAACTGGGGGGGGGGGGGTGCAATGACAGTGATATCAGCGTCTCCTTACCAGGTCAAGCTGTGAGCTGCATTATTGGTCTTGTTCAACTCGTAGTTTCTGGCATGTTCGTGGTGTAGATTAATATAACCTTTTCCTTTTCTATTTTTAATTTCTTTATGTTCTTATTTTTTCGCCCCCTAGGCCCCATTGTGGGTCGTTGACCCCTGCCCGGGTCAACTATTCCCTGTAAAAAGAAAATAAAGGGATATATCAGGGATGTGATATATCCGTATTTTTTAATTTTCCCGTCATTTTAGGCGACCCTCATAGACCTGTTGGGGGGCAGGGTGGTATGACAATGACGAGAGAAATTTTTTACAATAAATGACCATCTTGGGTCAATGGGTCTGCTGCTCGAGGACGATGAGCTAGTATATGGAGTACAGTTAACCCTCACTTTACGCGGTTAATGTAACCCGGAGGGTCCCGCGTAAAGTGAGAAACGCGTAAAGTGAATAACATAATATATGGGATTAATTGAAATGGAGTCCGGGCCGATCCCCAAACTCCACTTTTTGACGACACACAACTATGTTGTAGTAAAAATATTATCTTAACTTTATGATGGTATGCACACACAATTAATAATTAAGAGAAATATCAATAATATTAGGTTTTTAACACTTACATTAGTAGAAAAAATGGCTGGGCACACGGGGATGGGCGGTTGGTTCTGAGGCAGATTATTGGCCCTCACCTGTGTCACTTGTATCAATTGTATCACTATCCACCACAGAGGCTTGCAGGGCCTCTTTGTCAAACTCCCCAAAGTCCATATAAGTCCATATCCTCACCATAATTATCACTGTCACTGACTTGGGCCGGCTGTGGTGGGTGGCGGGTGAAGAACTGGTAATGTTTTGATGACTGGGCGACCTTGTGCGCACCATGTTCGCGCCGCTTACACAACATGGCGGATGGCGGGAGGTTTGGATCCAAAAATGGCGCGGCTCGCCAGCCGCTCTCCGCGTAAAGGGGTACACGCACTGCGGAATGTGAGCATCCTGGGTTCCGGCAGGGCACCGTGTAAACGTGGAAACGCGGAATGTGGGACCGCGTAAAGTGAGGGTTAACTGTATAGTGGCCGCACTCTACGTGTTCATGCATTACATCATATACTCTATTTCTCATGAGCTGAGTATTGCTTGTTTTGCAGTCAATTCTTCGATTATTTAGTATTTCATTGACCAAAGATCAATGATGTCATACAGCTCCACTTTTAGAAACAATTATGCCCCTTCACCCTATCCACTTGATCCACCCTCCGACGGGGAATGGGCCAAGCATTTTTCAATATAATTAAGCTTCTATAATTATTTTACACTTTCTGATGATCACAATTTATTCTATAACCCATGACATATTTCATAGTTGCATAGGCAACTTAGTAGGGCATGTGTGTATCCCCCAGGAGGTCAGGGCTGTAAGGCATGTGTGTGTGTCCCTCAGGAGGTCAAGGCTGTAAGGCATGATTGGTTGTATCCCCCAGGAGGTCAGGGCTGTAAGGCATGATTGGTTGTGTCCCTCAATAGATCAGGGCTGTAAGGCATGTGTGTGTATCCCCCAGGAGGTCAGGGCTGTAAGGCATGATTGGTTGTGTCCCTCAAGAGATCAGGGCTGTAGGGCATGTGTGCTTGTCCCTCAGGAGGTCAGGGCTGTAGGGCATGTGCTTGTGTCCCCCAGGAGGTCAGGACTGTAGGGCATGTGTGCTTGTCCCCCAGGAGGTCAAGGCTCTACGGCATGTGTGTGTGTGTCCCTCAGGGGGTCAGGTTTGTAGGGCATTTGTGTGTCCCCCCCAGGAGGTTAGGGCTGTAGGGCATGTGTGCTTGTCCCCCAGGAGGTCAGGGCTGGAAGCCATGATTGTATGTGTCCCCCAAGAGGTCAGGGCTGTAGGGCATGATGGTATGTGTCCCCCAGGGGGTCAGGGCTGTAAGGCATGATAGTATGTGTCCCCAGGGGGTCAGGGCTGTAGGGCATGTGTCTGTCCCCCAGGAGGGAAACCCTATGATGTGTAGGAACATAAAACTCTCCAGCAGTAGATAAACAGTAGAACGTCGATTTAAAGCGATTCAATTTAAGATTATTGATTTATAGCGACAACCACAATTAAGGACACTGTTTTAATTTAAAGCGAATCTTTCCTATTTTGCGTGAGTCAACCTGGCGCATCATACAGTATAGTCTTCATTTACGCGGTCAATTAAACCCTTAGAGGTCCACGTAAAACGAGAAATGCATAAACGAAATAACAGAACATATGGGATTAATTGAAATACTGTAGAGACTGGGCCGACCCCCAAACTACACTTTTTCTGACATAATACGTACGTTGTAGTAAAAATAACATCTTAATTTTATGATGGTATGTACACAATTAATATTTAAGAGAAATATCAATAATATTAGGTTTTTTAACACTTACGTTTGTAAAAAAGATGGCTGGGCACACGGGGATGGGAGGTTGGTTCCGAGGCAGAGGGCAGATTATAGGCCCTCACCTGTATCACTTGTATCAATTATATCACTATCCACCACAGAGGCTTGCAGGGCCTCTTTGTCAAACCCCTCAAAGTCCATATAAGTCCATATCCTCACTATCACTGACACTGACTTGGGCCGGCTGTAGCAGGTGAAGAACTCGGTAACGTTTTGTTGACTGGGCGACCTTGTGCGCACCCTGCCCACGCCGCTTCCCGCATAAATGATGGAATGAACCTTGTAAATAAAAATTGTCGGTCTGGCATGGTGCCGCGTAAATGACCAATTGCGTAAACCAAATCCACGAAAATCGAGACTATACTGTGTGTGTGTGTGTGTGAATAATAAATAATAATAATAATAATAATAATTAACGGTTTATTGAAAGAGCTTGGCAGCCAGAAGGCTGAAAATATACAGTTACATATTTGGGGAATGGGTTACGAATTACAAATAATATACAAGTAACATAAGTGACACAAATAAGACAAATAAGATCTAGATGGGGAAAAGCTCAAACTACAGTTCATTTCAACATAGTGACAGTGTAAGGAGCAGTGTGAATACACTGATTTATTACAAGTTATTGATAATTTTTACAATGGTTGGGACTGGGCTGTTCTTATAGTGATCAGTTCGTGCACGTATGGGCTGGATGCGGTTGTGGTGTCGAACAGCAATTCTCGGACAAGGGATCTCAGGTGGTAGTAGGAGCCGGTGTCGGGGATGGTGTAGAAGCTTCTTACCAAATTTGCAGATGAGGTCGTGGTGATGGTCAGTGAGAGTCGAAAGGGTCAGTGTGTTGAGCGCTACTTGATATGTGGAGTAGGAAGGGGAGAGAATAATCTTGCATGCCCTCTTTTGCACTTTTTCTAGGTGTTTACATTGTGTGGCATTTAGGGAGGAAGACCAGGTGGGGGAGGCATAGGTGAGCTTGGGAAGTATGAATGTTGTGTAAACACTGAGGAGCTCGTGTGCAGGAACTCCGAGGGACTTGAGTCGGCGGAGGAAGTGGAGACGGAAACTGGAGGATTTGATAACTTCACTGACGTGTGGTTTCCAATTTAGTGTGTGTGTGTGCGTGCGTGCGTGCATATATATATATATACTTCATTTTTAGTCCATATAACATGCGGACACGCGGTCGTTGATTATATGTTCAAAGTCCGCGTGTTATATGGACTAAAAATGAAGTATATATATGTACCTCGCGTTTCATACCAGCTGGATTCGGTAAAATGCTACTGACACCACATAAGAGGCACGGGCAGTTTCCCAATGAGGTTCACGGCGCCATCAGCTCGATGAACAGGCTTTGTGTGAAATATAACAGAGTCTAGAACTGCTTTTAGTGTCCTTGTGGCCTAGCCGGTAAGCGTTCCCTAGTCCCACCCAGTAGGTCGAAGGTTCGATTCCTTGCTGGTGAGGTCGTTGATTATATATATATATATATATATATATATATATATATATATATATATATATATATATATATATATATATATATAATCCGTTAGCCGGAACAATTGGTGCAGAGCACTTCTGGGAATGAGAGATTTCCTGGTAATGAGACGACTCTTTCAAAGCCGGAAAAATTCCCTCATTCCCGGAATTTTCCGGGTAACAGAAAAAAATTTCTTGGAAGTTCCAGAAATTGCCCATTACATCATCTCTCAAACATGGAAAAAAGTCCCTCATCCCTGGAATTTTCCAGGTAATGGAACAATGTTCTTGGAAGTTCCAAAAATTGCCCATTACATCATCTCTCGAACCCGGAAAAAACTCCCCATCCCCAGAATTTTCCAGATATCGGGAAAATTTCTCGGAATATTCTGGAAAATGTACCCCTCTGAAAATTGTTTCCAAAACCAAAATTTTCCGGAAAATTATGGCTTTGGGAACTTTTTTCCGAGAAAATTTAAATTCCAGCTATTGGAGAGTTCTGAGTTTGAGGGATTCAGGAGATATATTGGATTATTTTGGTCATTGGTTAATCATTGTCCTCAAGTATTACTCAAACATAATTCAATCATCATTAATGACGCTTGAAGTACGTCTAGCAACTATTCACGTGCGTCGATCTCGCAGATTTCTCTTTCTCTTTCTCTTGTGATTGGTTGATGAGTTTGTTAACTGAGCGACGATTGGCCAACTAGCTCTTGCAATGACATCTACCTTCGGACAAGAGAACTGAGTTTACAGGGTAAACACTAGGGTTACAGACTGCTTACGGACCCCTTAAGTAAATTTTGAGAATGAGAAATTTATGGGACTGTATCTCTGCTACTTTACGTAACAGATGAGGTGTTTAGAAAATGCTGCTCCAAGAATGGTAGCAAAGGAAACACAGGTCAGAGAGACAACATTACCTCATGGCAAAATCTCAAGCATAAAAATGTATCTCTGACCCTTTGTTTTCTTTACTACCATGTAATCATTTTTTCA
Source organism: Homarus gammarus (assembly GCA_958450375.1). NCBI lineage: Eukaryota > Metazoa > Arthropoda > Malacostraca > Decapoda > Nephropidae > Homarus > Homarus gammarus. The sequence continues at coordinate 4,117,634 of CAUDMG010002480.1, read as the reverse complement.
AATGAATCCTATTTATACAGGGATGTATTGTAAACGTCAGGGATTACTGTGAGAGTGAGAGAGTAACATTAAACTTTATCTGCAGGAATGAGCCACACTGGAGGTCTGCTTTCCAGGCGTGGGATAAAGGCCACTTATGATGCTGAGCTGGTGAAGATGTTGAGAGAGGCTGGTAAGTCATACTGTTTTGAAACTCAAGAGTCCAATACCAGTTGTTTTGACTCGTGTTGCAAAGAAAGTTAAATACAATATATTCACCATCAGGAAGTTGGGTTATACACCTGCCATTTAATTTGGAAAACTGTGTTTATAATTTCTTTATTTACACAGGAGGTATCCCACTGGCTGTGACAAATATTCCAGAGTTAAGTTTGTGGTGGGAAAGTTACAACCTTTTGTTTGGCCGTACCAACAACCCCTACAGTGCCAGTAGAACACCAGGTGGATCTTCAGGTGGGGAGGTAAGCAATTCTTTCATAGCTGCATACTGTAGTTGTCCCAAACAGATTAAAACATATGGTTCAGCAGATTTGTCAGTCCATCAAATTTGTGTATAAAGTTTTCAGGTTCAGTCAGTGCATTGATGTAATACTGTATATCAATAGAAATTTAACTCTTGTCATCCATTTGTGCTATTTTTCTTGCTGCTATTGGTTACCAACTATGCATTATGTACAGTAAGTCTTATTTTCTTATTGATTCACGAAAGAAAAAATATCCAAAGTAAATAAAGTGTGTGCTATGTTGAAACCCAAAAGAATACGGGGAGTTACTAAGTTAGGAATAGGTTACAATCCTGTTTTTAAGTCAGAACAGTATTAATTCCATAGTTTAGGTTAGGATAAAACACAATCCTGAATGTACAAAACAACAGTAAATCCCTTACATAATAAATAATGTAAATACTGTAAATAAAGTGATGTGAAACAATATAACATAAAATAAAAATAAACTTTTAAATAAGGATTTTTGTGATGAATATATTGGGATCCCATTTGAAATTACAGTTAACACTCGGAAGTCCGGACCCCATGTGGCTGGATTTGGACCCTTTCCTGACAGGAAACAATTGTCCAACTCTTAAATATTTGTCTTTTTAAATTCCTGTTGCATGCAGTCTTTTGAAATTACTGCTAGTGAGCAATCCCTTGATCTCGTTTCTCTTCTCAGACCTGTGAGTGATCAATTTATTCCCCCCACTCTTAGTATGGACTTGTCCATAATGCCACATTGTAATTGGTTAGCTCTAAGTTCAACACACATTCAGCAACAGAAAAATGGTAAGATTTTTAGTTAAACTACTGTGTTGAGGGCCCATTGTACTGTAAAGTGCTTTAGTAAGTCCTCGATATATGCCAGGGATGCATTCCTGGAAACCCTCGCATAAATTGAAATCGTACACATCGAATATCTCGTTAAATGGGAAAGAATAGGATGTGTTTTATAGCCCAAAATGAAAATGTTCCAGACCCATTTTCAAGACAAATAAACCATAAAACAAATCAATACAATATTATTTTTAAAATAATAGATAAACCAAGTGAACAGTACAGTTTACTAAACAATAAAAGCAGATACATCAACTTGGGTAGACAAGATGATGGAGATGGTGGTAGAAGCTTTGCATAGTGGGTGATGGTGTTGGACTGACATTTGCAGAGTCATCAGGGTTGGAATCCATATCAGGGAGTGGGACACCTCGCATAAGGCTGAATTTTGCCCACATTAATTGAATTCCGGGTAAGAATAGGGTCTTCGCATATGAGTAAATTTGCATATGCCGAACTCACATATATCGAGGACTTCCTTCATTATTGGGGTATAGTTGTAGTGTACATCCTTTGTTTATTAATTTTTTTACATTATGTTCAGTGTCTACAAGAGTAAAGTTGAACTTACAAACAAATGGACTTGAGAACCAGCTTCAAAAATGAACTCTTTCATAAGTAGAGGAGCATGTATATAGTACAGGTTGTACCTCTCTAGTCCGGCAACCTCGGGACCTGACCGGTGCCGGACCATGGAAATTTCCGGACCATGGAAATTCACCCTTTTCCTGGACAGATAGTGACTTGTGCCTACGTTAGCACCACTTTCACTGCTTCGTGGTCTCTTTGAAGAAGGGTTAAATGTCGTACAGTAGCTTCTCAAATTTCACGAGTTTTTAATTCAAAGTTTTTTATTTGGACAAACAAAAAAAAAACCCACTACATAATTTAAAATTTTGACAGCGGAAACTCGAATTTTGACGGGTGTGAGCGGTCCGCCAACGTTTAGGAGTGCACAATCGTGTAAACAGCGTCATTTCTCTTATATACAAAAGATTCATTATTGTTTATTACTGAATGTCTTTTTTATTGAATAAATGTTTGTGTGCAAAATGAGCAATACAATTCATTAATAATATGTAGAATATTAAAATTCACTAAGAAATGAGACAGCATTGTTTTCGTTGATTTCAAAACCAGTGACTGAGTGGTTCTACAAATAAAACAAGAAAATAAGACCTTGGTTGTAGCTGTAGTAAAATTAATGCAAAAAATTAATATGGTTGTTTTAAGTAATGTTATTTAATGTTTATAAATAGAACAATAAAGGTAGCAAACCATTTATGTTAAAGAAAAAAAGTGAGACTGCGCGTATGTAAGTGCGCACATGTGAAAACATATCATCATTACTCTACATAAGAATATGAAAGCAACACTTATTTACTGTTCATATATATTGAAGGGTTAAATGTTGTACTCTGTATAGACAAACAGAGAGAGAGAGAGAGCAGCCGAACTGCCGGATGTAAACAAACCTTAATTTCCCGCGGCTTTGTTGTTGTAGTTTTTTACAAGGATTAGCCCACCCGGGCACAGGTCACTGACCCACATTGTAACCTGAGGGGCGAAAATGTAATACTCCTGTAATAATTATAATAATCCAGATAAGTAAAAAAAAAAAAAAGGCTGCCTATCTACAGTACCTATTGCGCAAACTAGAATCGTTCCGGATCACGGGAGTTTCCGGACCACAGAATGCCGGACTAGAGAGGTACAACCTGTAATAACAAACCGGAGTTCCTCTACAACTTAAGGACAAGTGGCAATATTGCTCTCTTATTCCTCATGAAGATAGGTCAATGAATGAGGTTATTAACATAATAATCTTTTAGTAATTGATGATAAACTTTATTCACTGTGCAACAGTTTATATATTTATTTAATTTTTTTGAGGTGGCAAAGGTATATTGTATGTTGTAAAAATGAAATTTATAAAACTCGATGTCACAATCTCATGTCTGGACACTCCTGGTTTAGATACATAGTAATTCACACAATTTTATAATTATAAATTTATTTTTTATTTTCTATCTCATCCTTTAAATTTTTTTGCAGAGAACAAACTTATGAGTGGGCGGTTCATTGCCTGTAGTTCATGCTATTGTATTCGTTAAAAAATACTATTACAGGAGCAAATTCTTCTAAGACAGATGTAAGGCCTGCCCAGAAGTGTTACCATTAACGGAATAGACCTCGGGTATCAAGCAGGCTTTTAATATTTAATTAAGGGCATTTTTAGAGGAGATTTTTGTAAGTTTTCATATTTTCTCAGGCTGCTCTACTGTCCAGTTGTGGCACTCCAGTGAGTATTGGCACTGATCTTGGTGGCTCCATCAGGTTTCCCAGTTTCTGCTGTGGGGTTTTTGGCCATAAACCCAGTTGTGGTAAGTCATTTTTTTTATTGTGTTTGACTTAATTATTGATGACGTGATTAACATGCAGGTTCTACTGGGTATTACTTTTAATATTTATGTTATTTTGAATCACTATTAATTATGTAGCTGACCTTTAAATTACCTTGTGGAGCCACACTCCTCTACAACTGCTAGGCTATGAATTAACCCTCCATTTCTGTAGAAAAAAAAATCGATTTTCTTAAATTCAGAGATTTAATTTATTCACAGGTTAACCTGTTTTTTATTTTTTATGTATTTATTTTTTTCAAGTTGTATTGACAAAGTTTTAGGAATTAAACTCACTAGTTTATCATAAGTTTGTATAAGAAAGTTGTAATATTACTGTATAAAACAAAATTTAATTTTCCTTGCTTGACTTCCACCTGCACATGAACATTCATTCAAAGCATCCTTATAGGGCTATGCCTGAGGTGGTGAGCTGCCGCCCAAGGCAACAAGTTTCAACATGTTAGACATCTGGGTAAACTTAACAACAGCAGTGTGCTGGTAATTAGGACAGTCGACCCCAGATAACTTGGATTTTGTTATAATTCGGCATGGCTATGTAGTCGGAATTTATTAAAGAATAACTTGGGGGGGGGGGGGACAGAGTTATATAAAATTGTCTTGACACTATTTAGCTGTGTGGATAATGGTGATGCCATGCTGCTCTCCACACTTGGTCAGTCTGATGCTTGTTATTGTGTTATTGTTGTCTGGTGTGTGCTGGCTGTCTCTCCACTCTTTATTCTCTGCTTGTCCTCTCCCTCTTCAAACATCACAATATGACATCTGCATCTTAAGGAGCTATAGAAAGGGCAGGAAGCTCAAATCCCTGAGTCTTCAGGAGAAGATTAAAGTGTTAGACCGAGTTGATGTTGGGGCATCCAAACGTGTGATGTGTGAGGAGTTTGGGATCAAGTCCGGCACATTTTACTACATAAAAAGAATCGGGACAAAATTTGGAAGCACTATTTAAGTTTAGAGAACCCTGAGCCCGGCAGCTCAAAAAAAAGTGCAGAAAAGGGTTAAGCCTGCAAAGTTACTAACCTAGACCAAGTTGTGTACAAGTGGTACAGGCATGAATGTGCATCTGGCATCAACATACGAGGCGTAAACATTCAAAACACCGCAATGTTTAAATGAAAATACTGGACAGCATTCAAGTGTTTAAGTGAAAATTAAATTCTTTATTTTATATAAGTGGACAAATTACAGTACCTAGTAGTACAGTATACTGTACATGAGTGCTGCACTGTTTATTTAGTGTCCCCCTTCCATCACTTCTGCTACATGTGTCACCTACCATTCCCCTGCATCGCCTACTATGCCTCTGTGTCACATACCCGGGGGGGGGGGGGGGGGGGGGGTTGTTCCTGGCAGTCTGGACACCTCTTTTCATCAGAAAATTCCAATACTTTTTCTTTAATACAGTATTGTACTCAGGCATTCTTGTATAGTAAAAAGTGATTACTATTGACCTCAGAATATCTCATAATATCAAGTGCACATGGCTTCAAAATGCCCATAATATTGGTGAGATTAAAAAAAATCTTGGGGGGGGGGGGGGGGGGTCACAGCACCCCCCGCCTCAAAACCCTCCAACTGGGTGGGCTTGCTGTGCTCATCATGTTCCCCTACCCACCATTTCTTGGACCCCCCCCCCCCCCCCCATTTTGATATTCCTGGATCTACCCCTGATACCATGCCTCTCTCACATAATACAATGCTTCATTCTTCACCTGCAGTGCTGGTAAGTGTTTCATTTTGAAAATTAGTAATTGCATGTACACATATATAGGATGATAGTGTTTTATTATTGTGCGGGGGTAAGCGCCTCTATAAGTTGGAATTTGGGATACTTTGGCAAGGCCCCATATGTGCCAAGTTATCAAGGGTTTTCTGTATGCATCTCACTGTTCAAAAAGTAATTTGGCATTGCCAAAAATGTCACAATTAATGCAAAGTTCAAATTAGAGGGGTTTACATATATAAAATAGAAAATTTTGTTAGGAGGCTAAGATCTCAAGCAAATAATTCTAAATTGTTATTCTTAGATTGGGTGTCTAAGAAGAATATGCACATCTATCCAGAAAAACTGTTGAATAGTAGAGCATCAGTGGCTGGACCCCTGGCCCGCCACTCTAGGGACCTGGCATTTATCATGGAGATAATTGCTCCAGTACATGCCAGGGGATTAAGTGCCAAGGTGGAGGCCACTTCCCTTAGTTCGCTCAAGATCTGGTGAGTACTTTACTGTATCATCCTCACCTCTTATCAGCTTACTAGCCAGTCAAGCAGTCAGTCAATTCTCTGTTGGCAAGTACTGGGCATATACAGGCTCTAGAATGTATTGTTTTGTACTGACTTTTTTTTATATATACAGTATACAGTATACTGTATACTGTTCTTGAGACCTCCAGTAGGGTGGTCATCCACTAGCTTCAGATACTGTATACGTGAACTAAGTATAAGTTGAGTTTTTTAATAAAATTTTTCAGGCTATTCGCACGGAATCTGGTATAATTCGTACATTATACAAATTATCCCTCTGAAGCGTTTACCATTTTCTGTGTTGCAACACAACAGAAAACTTAGATACTATCCAAGTGACTGCCTTGAGAGATATTATTTTGGTTGATGTGCAAAAACCAGTACTAAAGTCTGCAGTACACACATAAACAGCCTACTGTATATGTTTATTTAATGTTATTATACTTGTGATGCAGTCTGTGTATATTTAGGATAAGTTTTAAACATGTGCACATTTTTGTTGTTTGTGGATGGTGTTAATCTGTATCATTGTGTTTCACATATCCTCATCTTAATGAATTCATATAAACTTTTACTTTATCAAGCTCATAATGCAGTATACTAGTAATAATGTACTGACCATTGTCGTACATGTTACCGGTAGTTAACGTAAAATCAGACGATTCATAATGCGCTCAGTAACCCATAAAACATGTAGCTATAACTTCTTTATTGAGTCCCCCAGTTGAGACGTTCGTTTTCTCACTGCTTTAGTACGCCTGAGTCCTCCGTTTTCTTTCATGTACCTCAGAGACTCGGATATTTCTTAATACCTCATATCATGTTCAGAGATTTGAAATTGAGAGAGAACCCACACGTTGTACATTAATTTAGTTATGTCTGATTACAGATGAAACATTCAAGATCCCTTGTGAGTGATATTGAAAGCTTCAACTGTCATATAAGTTAGGGTAGAGTCTGCCAGTAGAAGTGATGAATCCCTAACATCATCCTTGGGGATGCCCTGAGTTTCCCAACCATCAGAGAATCTGATGTTCGTATTGAAATTATTGTCAGTTTTATATTATAGAAATTAATTAAGATCCTGAAAAGAATATGTCAGTCTTCTTATCTCCAAGATCTTACGGAAAATTCTTAGTAGGCCCTTGTCTGTATTTTGATGAGATCGTAAGAAAGACATTATCAGTTTTTGTGTTTAACGTCCATTTCACTATTGCCTGGCAAGCTGAAACGCTGATCAGATTGTAACAATAGATGTAAGAAATTGATCTGACCCATGACAGTGATTTTCATAGCCAAATGTACAACAACTGATTTAAATGACATGTATGACAATGCGTGAATTGTCCGTTCGGCGTGCCTGAGTTGCCTGTTAGCCTAGTATATAAACTCGTGCACGAGGGAGAGCGTCACTTTCTGATGCTCCCCCCATCATATCTCAGGTATGTAACAAGTGCCTCACACTCGCCATATTAAGTGAATTTAACTCAGTCGAATTTTGTGAATATCAGTGTTCATGTTTTAACATAGTGAAATTCTCGTGTGCCAAGTAAGAATTAATGTAACTTAAACATTGTATGTGTCGATGACCCTTACCATATGTATGATCGCTTGTAATTGCGTTAAAACTTTAAGATAACAGCAACTTTTGATGCCCCCCCCCCCCCCCCACCATTGTATCTCAGGCACACTGTGTGTTGTAACCAAATACCCACAGTTACAGTAGCTGCCTACCAGCTAGATGTCTAAAGGAGAATGTCTTTAATTCAGCGAGATTAAAACCAAGGAGTAACTCGCTCTGGGAACCAAACCCGGAAGGATGAGCTACCTAGCCGTGCGTCAGAGTCCAACTGACGCTAATAGTGCACTTTGTTTGTTGTAGTAAACACCAGTGAATGACCCTGGTGTACTAATCTCGGTTGTATGTACAAAGTAGTACTGTTGTACATGATTGGGGATAATTAGCGGAAATATAATTGTCCCAGGTTGAGTATGGAAATCATAAATATTGTTATTGCCAGTATTAAAGTTTGGGTAATTATATAAGACTAACCAGTGAGTGCAACTGGTTGAAAAAAAATTATGAAAATGCCTTATTTTCACTGTTATATTATAGTGGATGCTGTTGTAGTTTGTGGAAATATGTTAGAAATAAGATATTTTAAAAATAAACGTTACTTAACATTTGTGGGTATGAAAAACAGACCTAACCAACCTAACCAAACAAACCTACCTAACCTTACCTAACTTCCTTACCGGGGAGCGGATTCCTTGATATATTAAACAGAAAGAACTTACTATGATATGGTGAAATTTTAGGCATTTTCTGGATGTAAGATGATACAGCCGCATCGACGCTATGCACCCTGGGTGGCGGAGTGATTTGCTGTGTTGGTTGGTTCCACAATAAATGATTATCATATCAGAACTCACTGATGAAAATATTTTAAGAAAATAAACAGTAATAAAAAAAACTCGCTCACTGGTTAGTTCTATATATTAACCAAATTTTGTTATATGTTTTTTGAGTAAACCATCAATGTGTGCTCCCAAATTGAGATGCTGGTACCTGTTTCTATGTTGTTCATTCAGTACGATTATGGTGTTATAAGGAATGTATTAATATCTGTGCTAATAGCAAGAGTATGAAAGGAACATCTTTATTGCCAAAGAAATAATATAACGGTTGTTTAATGCTGTAACAAATAATTGAAGATTTATTTTGTTCCTCATAAAGTAAGACCTAGTGGTCTGTTTTTGTCTGGGTGTTACAGTAAAGTAATCAGTGATTGAACCTATTTTTGTTGTTGTGGATAAAGATTCAACTTGTCAAACTATTCACATTTGATTTTTAATAAATATTGAATTAGTCAATTCTGGGTATCACCGCTCCTTCCCTTCTTATAATTGTTCTCTCAGAAAATAAACACTGTAACCCACGTGCCTAAAAGCTCATCTACCACGCTATCTAACATTTTTAATGATATCAGTTATATTCTAATAAAAACCTGCGTGGTGGCAGTCTACCGTTACTTTTACTTTTATCCTCTTCACCACTGATCGGATCATTAACCGCTTGGGCGATCGGTCACATCTCTGTTACTCACTGTTGGCAAGTACTGGGCATGTACTGGCTCCTGAATGTACCTGAACCCGCTCCAGTGTTGGTCAAATCTTGTCTTGAAAGAGCTCACACCCAGTGCCGTCACAACACTTTCTGGTAGATTGCTCCAAGAGTTCACAACTCTCACTCCAAAAAAGTTTGCCCTCACAGTTTTCTGGACTTACGGCTTCTTCAATCTTGAGCTGTGACCCCTTGTGTGGCGAGCGTCCGCCAGCTCCAAGTAAGGACACTCGACTGAGTAGTTCCCCTTGAGATGCTTATACACCTCAATTAGGTCACCCCTTGCCCGTCTGTAGTATAAGCTAGGCAAGTTCAGGCGCTGCAATCTCTCAGGGTAGTTGACGTGCTGAAGTGCAGACACCAGTCTTGTGGCCCTCCTTTGAACATTTTCAACCAACTGACAATCCCTAGCATATCTCGGGACCAGACGGGGTGACAATACTCCAGATGGGGAAGCACTTCACTCTTGAAGATCGTCACGAGGGACTGACCGTCTAGATATCTGAACTACCTTCTTATAAGACCCAATAATTTATTTGCCTGATTTACCTTCTTCTCTCATTGGCCCGAGAACTTCAGCTCATTGTCAACATACACACCTAGGTCCTTCTCACATTCAGTCTCAATAGTGCAGTTTCTTCATCCTGTTGGGATATATGATATGCCTCCTTACCATTGGTACGCTGCAGGTGCATCCTCTTACACTTCGTGACATTGAATCTCAGCAGCCATTTCTTCGACCATTCTTGGAGCCCACAGAGGTCCTTCTGCAGCTCTTCACAGTCCGCTTGGTTCTTGATTTCCCGAAATAACCTGGCGTCATCAGCAAACATTTGTATGGAGGAGTGTACAATGTCAGGCATGTCATTTATGAAACAACAGCGGACCCAATACACTGCCCTGTGGTACCCCGCTTGTGACAGGTACGGATGATGATTTTATGCCATTAATCACCACACACTCCTTGCGGTCATGTAGAAAGTCTTCTATCCATGTTAGGACATTTCCCCGAATTCCGTACCCTTCCAGTTTGATTTTCAGCCTTTCGTGGTGTACACTGTCGAAAGCCTTGGCAAAATCTCGGTAAATATTGTCAATTTTACCACCCCATTCCAGAATATTGTGTCCAAATATACAATACCTTGAGCAATTGTGTTAAGCAGGAGCGCCCCAGCATAAAACCGTGTTGTTTCATAGATGTTCCATTGCGGCATCTCTAATAATACTCTCGAGTACTTTACATATTATGCTAGTCAGGCTCACCGGTCTATAGTTGTTCGTGGAGTGACGATCACCCTTCTTGAAGATAGGACTCACAAAAGCTACTTTCTATTCACTGGGGACCTTTTGTTCATCCAGACATTTACAAAACAGGGTCTTCAGGGGCTCAGCAAGCTCGTTGCATAACTCTCTTAGCACTCTAGGATGCACCATGTCAGGGCCGGGACTCTTATGAACCTTTAGCTTTGACACTTTATTTCTAATACAGTACCCTCTTCTGTGAACACAATGTAGGTCAGTGCTGTGTCGAACCATCTGTCCTCAAACGCATCCTCTCTTGTGAACACCGAGGAAAAGAAGCTGTTCAATGCCTCGGCTTTATCCTGGTCAGAATCTGCGTAACTACCATCTTCAAGCCTCAGGTCTGATACCCCTACTCGCATTTTTAATTTTGACTTTGCATAGCGGTAAAACGTCTTTGGGTTTGACTTGACCTCGCTTGCAACCAGCCTCTGGAACTCCTTTTCAGCCCTTCTACACTCCATCTTTGCTTGGTTTCTGGCTCTTGCATACATCCTCCTGTCCTGCTCATCGTTTGACCCAACTCACGTCTTGAATTTCTGGGTTTTCTTCTTAACTTTGTCGACCGCCACAGGGTTCATGTCTAGGGATCCCCTCGTATTACTAGAGGCACTGGGTTTGGTCTTGGGTATATATTTATCGATCAAATGGGTCACTTTACTAGTTATGATATTCAGCGTAGTGTCTACGTTCTTGTGCCGTAATGAGTCAGGCCAGTTGATGCCCCTAATCTCTTCCCTCATCCCTTTGTAATTTTCCTTGTAATATTTGCACCTTGGCCTGGCCTTATCCTGAACTAGGTAACATTTTAATCTGAATGACAACACTATATGGTGACTCGTGCCAACTGGGGCAAGGTGTTCCAGTTTGGCCACCATACCCTCCTTGTTTGTTATGATGAGGTCTAGAGGCTTGGGTGTTTGCTCCCCTCTGTAATGTGTCGGGTCTCTAACATGTTGGAACAGAAAATTATCTCTCTGAGTTTCTACAAAAAGAGTAGCAGGGTTTTTCAAGTCATTTGGGGTGAACTTGTTTTTCCAGTCGATGTCGCCATAGTTAAAGTCCCCCATGATAAGGAGGTTGCTAGGGTTGAGCATTGCCTCGTTATCTATTAAGGCTCTTAAGTTTCTTTGATTTAGTGGGCCACAGTTTGGAGATCTGTAGATACACCCGACAATAAGTAAGTCTCTTCCCTTTAATTTAATTTTACACCACTTTGGACTCTTCAAAAACATCCTCTCCCTGTACCCTCGCCTGGCTCTAAGGTCTTGTAAGTATATTTTGACCAAGAGATGTTAAAGAATGATATGGTTTTCCCAGGCTAATCCATTGAATAGAATATAACTATGCACTGATAAATATTGAAAGAAATAAGAGGAAAATATAAGAAACAAATGACATTGAAAGAAATAAACAATAAATAGAAAAGTTAAATATAGAAGATAAAGAAATAAGCATACCGAAATAAAGTCCTAATACTTTACTGTATATAATATACAGTGATCCCTCGGTTAACGAGCGCCTCGGTTAACGAGATTTCGGTTAACGATTTACCTTCCATAATATTCTTACCTTCGGTTAACAAGCAATCCCCCGATTAACAAGTTTTTAATGAGCGACCCTCCACATGTTTTCGCTTGCATTTGGCGGTCCACCAGCTGTAGTATTAGTCCGTCAATACAGTAATTTGTTCTAGGGCTTAAATTCCTTACTATTTTAGTAAATATTAAGAAGTTTATACTATTCAATAATTTTAAAAGTTTATTATTAAAGTTTTTAGTCATTTTAACAATTATTGAACATAATTGAAGTACAGGAAACTAGTTTTTTGCACACCAAATAGCCTGTCAACACACCAAACAGGCGTCAGTCTCTGTGTCTTTTCACTGGAGGTAACATCTTGCTTGAGACTCTCTTCAACTAAACGCTTTTTTTCCGTGTTTCCAAGCAAATTATTGGTCATTTTGAAATTTATTTTACATATTGACAATATATAATGCAGTGCAGTGTTGATTTAAAGAAAATAATCTTGAATTACACCAAGAGAACTAAAATTTTATGGGTGAAATGGCACCATGGGGTGACTTCTCTTCCACCACAATGCCTTCTCTTCTCCCTTCTCCTCCATCCCCATTCTAATTTCCATCATCATCATCCAGGAGCCTTCTACATACACACCTCAAAGTAAGTGTACTTTACTACCCTTTTTGTTGATTTTAGGCAATTTTCGGTGAGCTGGAACCAGTTACCCAAAAACCCATTGAAACAATGGTTTCGGTTAATGAGTTTTACGGTTAACGAGCAACCTTCTGGAACGAATTGTGCTCGTTAACCGAGGGACCACTGTAATATAACTAAGGAAATTAAAGGTTATATGAAACAAAAAGAGAGAAACAGAAAAGACAGGAATCATAAACAAGAAAATAAAGAAAGTGGTATGGAAGTTGTAATATATATTAACAAAAGAAATAAAAACAATAAAATATACATACAGTTGTACCCCGCTTTACGCGGTTTCACTTAACGCGATTTCTCATATACGCGGTGCCTCGCCAGAACCGAACTTTCACTTAACGTGGTTCATCTACCCATATACGCGCAGAGTGTCCGGCTCGAGACGCTATTTTTAGATTCGCGCCACCCACTGCTCCCGCCTGCCTCGCCTCTCCCTCCTCCTCCCTCCCTCCCACCTCCCTCCGCCTGGGCAAGCCACGCTGTAAGGTTGCGCAGTGTGTGTCTTCTACTAACATAAGTGTTACACCTAACTTTTAGTTTTCCTAACCTAACCTTTATTTTTCCTAACTTAACCTTTATTTTTCATAACCTAACCTCTTCTATATTACTTGTTTGTTCATACCATCATAAAGTTAAGATAAAATTTTTACTACAACATAGTTATGTGTTGTCAAAAAGTGGAGTTTGGGGGTCGGGCCAGTCTCTATTGGAATTAATCCCATATGTTCTGTTGTTCCATTTACGCGGATTTCACTTAACGCGGTACCCTGTGGGTTCAATTGACTGCGTAAATCGGGGTACAACTGTATATGTTTATTAAAGAAAAATGGGGGATTTTGTCCTACTTTGCACTTGAATTAACTGATGGTGGTTTTTTCTCCCTGGAAAAGGTCCAATGGTAGCTCATGGGTAGGACCTCAACCATGACATTTTGGTGCTTAGAAAATCATGCGAATCAGAGTTTCACTGAAATAATCACTTAATGAACATGTGCCTTGATCCCCTCAAGTTGGGTCTTAAATCCAACCCTCACATTCTCCTACCATGGTAATAAAGAAATCTACTAAGAGAGGTATGCCAGTTTACTGACTCTTTCCCTTGTTCATAAATGGGATATCCACATTAATTTCTTTTTTTTTTTTTTAATATTAAGTAGGCAATATGTTCATCATGTGTTCAATACCCTATAAACTGCTTGACTCTTTTCAGGTGGGCAGAAGACATGGAATCCCCTCTCATTTCCCCTACAACATCTGAGCTCCGGCACATTCTCCATAAGGCTGTCCACCATCTCCACACTACCTATAGTATACCCACAGCAAAGGTAAATGGAGTGCATAAGAGAATTGGCAGGAACTTATGCATCTGACTGTATGATTTTAGTGTAGAGGAAATGAAGCTTTAGGTATTATTGTAAGTAAGCATATACTGTACGAGGTGTGATCCAAAAGTTCCCGGACTGGCTTCACACGGCCTTCCACTGAGGGAAATGATGAAAATGTCCAGAAAAATGACCAGCTTGTCCATGAAGACCATAAGGTGACCATCCATGAGATTTTCAAGCTGTTGGACCTCTCATATGGAAATGTTAACCAGATTCCGATTGATGACCGGCAGTTGGCTGCTTCACCAGAACAATGCACACTCTCTCCTCTCTGTGAATGATTTTCTGGTGAAGCACAGCATCCCGGTGGACCCCCACCCTTCCTACTCTCCAGATCAGGCCCCCTGTAAGTTCTGGCTGTTTCTGAAGCTCAAGTTGATCTTCTAGGGGAAGAAGTTCATGGGCAGAATGAAGGTCCAGGATAAATCGCAGAAGGTGCTCTTCAGCCTCACCAATGAGGACTTCCAGATCTACTGCCAGAAGTGGGAAGAGCGGATTCAGCGCTGCATTGAGGTCTCTGGAGAATATTTTGAGGGTGAGAGCTTTCTGCAGACTAGCTTACAACAGGGGTCACTGTAACACACTGTATAATATTTGATGTGAAGATACCTTCTTAAAACATAATTTACTACCTTTGAGTGTTACTGTCTATGATGACTCAGTTTGGCAACTTGAACACTCACTAAAAAGTCATTCGGCACCTGTGCCATATTGTATCATGCTGTAAGGGTGCCGAATAATTTTTTAGTGGGTGTTCACGTGGACAAATGATTAATGAATAAACCAGGGTATGTGCAGATGCATAATACTTCACACTACAATATTACAGTATAGTCTGGATTTACGCGGTCAATTGAATCCGTGGAGGTCCGTGTAAAACGAGTAACGCGTAAACGAAATAACAGAACATAGGGGATTAATTGAAATAGAGACTGGGCCGACCCCCAAATTACACTTTTTCAGACACAATACGTACGTTGTAGTAAAAATAACATCTTAATTTTATGATGGTATGCACACATAATTAATATTTAAGAGAAATACAGTCGCCGGTTAATGTCCATTCAAATAATGGACTCAACTCCTCACCCCCCCCCTTCCCACGCTCGCTGGGTCCCTCCCTCCCTCCCTCCCTCCCTCCCTCCCTCCCTCCCCTACCCTACCCCCCACCTTCCCTCCCTCCCTACCCTACCCCCCACCTTCCCTCCCTGCCAGAGAAATGTTTGGGGAAAAACAGTATATTTACATTTTTAGTAATAAATAATACCTCAGACTAAAGTTAGGATAATATAATTGACATTGCTGGATTCCTTGCAAGACAGGGAATATTTTGAATGTAAACATCATATATTTTGGACAAAAGAAAATTTTTTTGCTCTTTTTCATAAAATTTTTAAATTACATCTAAAGTTTGTATGTCTAATGTAAATTTTAGGATGTTTATATTTAATATGATCCCCATCTTGTAAGGATTCCAGCAATGTAAATTATATATTTTTTGAGCCAAAAACATATATATATATCCAGTAAATAAACAAATTATACTTCACCCGCATAAATGATGAAATTTACCGCGTAATTAAAACATTTCATTCTGGCAAGGTGCCGCGTAAATGACCAAACGCATAAACAAAAACCGCTCAAATCCAGGCTATTCTGTACTTATAAAGTGATGAGGAATACACTACAATAGTATTTATTAAGTGGTGATAAATACACAACTGTACTGAACTAATTTACTAAGTGTTGAAGACGGACATTGTGGTAAGCCAATTAGCTGTTTTCTCTTTGTAAACAAATGAGTATGAAATGATTCATGGTGTTCAGTGTGGCATTCTTTTTTCAAGAAAACTGATTCTTTTGGGACAATATTTTATCAACTTGGCACCAAATGATCCTAAATTATTTGAGAATTGTGGTGGAATTGCATAAAGAAGTATTAAAGGAATCTTGTGGGAGTGAAGGGAAGGGAGCCACCCTGCCCTCCCTCCCCCCTGCCAGCTGCTCCCAGATAAACATTTATCTTCCACATACTATATACTCCCACACTTATTTGTTCTTATTTTTATCTTTATAGTACTGTACAGTATACAGTTTTCTCTTTGTTCATAAGACAAATTCTGTGGTTACTTACATATAACACTTTACAGTGAATAACAATTATCTTGATGAAAACAGTTGTTGACAACAAGACTGATTTTCAACCCAATGAGTTCTGTTTCATATTTTTTTTTGTTTTTGATGTTATATTCTTTTGATACCTTCTTGTACACTTTAGGGCCTTAGTTGTTGAAGAGCAGTAATAACACAACAACAACTGATTTTCTCCAAACAGGTCAGATAAGCAGTGTTATCCTCCCCCCCCCCCTATGCTCCCATATATTCGCTTTTTTTTAACTCGCATTTTTCGGACTGGGATCTGCCCCAATTAGTCCGATTTATCGAAGTGCTACTGCACAGTAATATCTGTTAGCCGGAAAATATCAAACCTGGAACTCTCCAATAGCTGGAATTGAAATTTGCTTGGATTTTTTCTTTAAAAGTCCCTAAATTTTAGATTTGGAAAGAAATTGGGAAAATCTGTCCAGATTTTTATTTCTGGGTATGGGAGCAAATGTCGATTATGAAATAATGCACAATTACTGGAAAATCTGAGAAAGTGGCGAGAAGATCACTCCAAACTTTTCTGGGGACAAGGGTTCCCGGCATTATGAAAGGTTGCAGCATGTTTAGCTGTATCGTCACATGGTTGGTGCGTGGTTGGGAAGACCAACCACTTGGGTAATGATGGATTTTTTTGCTCGTGGTCTATTTATAATTACTGTGTAACTATAAATACTTCTTTAAATGTTCAGTAGCTAAAACAACTATCTGTGCATGCTTTGTGGGAAACAATATGAGACCATGGACGATAAATATTGGTATATGAGGGCTGCTTGGGCTGGAGGTTGGTAGCCCTGTATTAATGTGGATGCTACATATTGATTTATTGTGATATTTTCTGTCGTATTTGTTAATCTTACTTTTAATTTTATCCTCTTCACCACTGATCGGCTCGTTAGCCGCTTGGGCGATCTGTCACGTCTGTTACTTTTCTATTTCTTTTATCCTCTTCACCAAATGATCGGCTCGTTAGCCGCTTGGGCGATTGGTCACATCTCTGTTACTCACTGTTGGCAAGTACTGGGCATGAATCTTGTTCATAATATTGTAAATAGCCCAATGAAGTCACTCGCACTGATATATTTTAACTTCGCAGTTAAACAACAAAAAATATGTAACGTAAGTGTACTACTTTACAGAACCTGTGAAAGCTTGACCTTCCATTTTGGGAGTGGCCTATATTTTCCAATAATTGGTTACCACTCCCTCTAAAGAGAATTGTTCTGTAATGGTATATTATCTCTCCTCATATTGATAAGCATCTGATATGGTGTCAGAAATGTGTGCTACAATTATGTCATTTTGCATGAATACCCAAATATAGGAAGTGAACACATAAATTGGTTATCTTTTTTATTTGGTTTGTATTTTTATTAAGCATCTCCTGCCGCTATGACAGCATTAAACCTGCTAGGCACGGATGCCACCAGCGAGGATGTTAGATCGCATCCCTCACGTCTTCTTAGATGCTCCCACGCGGGTCAGGTGACGTCCCGTATCCGGCATGTATTTTATCACGGTTGCCCAAACATGCTTGATGGGGTTGAGATCTGGGGATGTCAGAGTGCTGCATTGCAGGGTCAGGTCATCGCGTATGCTCGCAGCGGTTGTGAACGGGTCATCATCAATAGCAGCCGCTTTGGCCTGGTTAAGTGAAATACCACAAATAAATGTAGGCCCTACTAATAGATATTAGTCCTGGAAATTTTTTTTATTGTTTTATACCTTTGTTTACCACAAATGTATTTACCCTACATTACGGCACGATTACATATAAAACCAATCAACCTGGTCCTCCTCCGGGGTAGTGTTGCGTTGGCAGCCCTCTCCGTTGCCGATCAGTTGTAGCCCCAGTCTCACGTTATTCCCTGATCCGTAGAGAGGCGGTATTCCGGTGGACACCGACCTGTTAGGCAATTTCAGAAATGCTGTAACCCTCATTGTAAAGGGGGACAATGGCTTCTGCCTTTCCTGTGAGGTTTCCATGACAAATGGTATGAGAAACATAAATCGTCACATGTTGGCTCTGATATGGTTCATAACTGGCAATGGAGCGTCTTGTGAACCAGGTTCATAATCAATGAACTCGGTCCCATGATTCGATTATTAGATGGCAATAAAGCGTCAAAACGAATCATGCACTGCAACCATAGCCCATGTATGGTACATTACTGTACTACGAAAGCCATTTATCAGGAGTGGAAACAAATGTCTCCCTATACAGTCAATCCTCATATTACGCGGTCCCGCATTCCGCGTTTCACCGTTAACGCGGTGCCTTGCCAGAACCTAACATTCTCACATTCCGCGGTCGTGAGCCCCATTACGCGGAGAGCGGCTGGCAAGCCGCGCCATTTTTGGATCCAAACCTCCCGCCATCCACCATGTTGTGTAAGAGGCGCGAAAATGGTGCGCACAAGGTCGCCCAGTCATCAAAACATTACCAGTTCTTCACCCGCCACCCACTACAGCCGGCCCAAGTCAGTGATAGTGATAATTATAGTGAGGATATGGACTTATATGAACTTTGGGGGGTTTGACAAAGAGGCCCTGCAAGCCTCTGTGGTGGATAGTGATACAATTGATACAAGTGATACAGGTGAGGGCCAATAATCTGCCCTCTGCCTCGGAACCAACCGCCCATCCCCGTGTGCCCAGCCATCTTTTCTACTAATGTAAGTGTTAAAAAACCTAATATTATTGATATTTCTCTTAATTATTAATTGTGTGTGCATGCCATCATAAAGTTAAGATAATATTTTTACTACAACATAGTTGTGTGTCGTCAAAAAGTGGAGTTTGGGGATCGGCCCGGACTCCATTTCAATTAATCCCATATGTTATGTTATTCACTTTACGCGTTTCTCACTTTCCGCGGTACCCTCCGGGTTACATTAACCGCGTAATATGAGGATTGACTGTACTGTGAGACAATAATCACATATATAGCTGATAAATTATTCCCTTATGGCAACACACCTCCTGTGATGAGTACTGAATGATGGTGGGTGAGGACAGGCATACCAACCCCCCCCCGAGATGTCACTAGTCACATGTAAAATTTTGAAGCATATCGAGCCCCACCTGTACAGATAGCTGTTTTAGCTTCTGTACATGCAATACTAAAAAGGTAAAATAATACTATAATAAATCAATGTAAGTCCGAGCTGCGCTAATCAGAGAGAAGGACAGTCAACATCTCAACCAGGCTGTAACGTAACTTCTGGGCTGCTGCTTCCTTTGGATAACACCTCCGCGAGTCTGGCGTAGAAGCATCTTGCACTTGGTCCCATCCCACCAGAGGAATGAAGCTGCCTTGATCAACATTCCGAATTATCTCCCCATATACCTTGATCTTGTCATTCTCTTTCCTCCTGTGTGCAGCATCGAGAGCTAGTTGGCGGTGACATGTGGCCATGGGATAAAAAAATCTTTTTGTCAAAGAAGTCTCGCTGTCCCCGCTTCCAGAATCTTCGAGCACTGACCTCCACACAGGCTTCGTTGGATGTGTTTGAAGTCCTGTGACAGAGGTTCTCACGGTCCAATGGAAGGAAGGGTGGTTCCACCATGACGTCGTGGCAGATTTCCTTCAGTAAATTTGCTGTGAGATCCCTTACTTCACCTTGCCTCATGCATGCGAAGCCCCCTTTCTTGCACACCATGGCGTGGTCATTGTCATAAGATGAGCCACACACGCATTGGGAGGGCAAACCTTCTACTGGCCTTCCGTACCTTACAGCAATTTTATCTGTGAATTCTTGTTTATTAAGGATGAAGTCGTTTGCCCTTATCATTAACGTTGTTAACCAGTTTGAGGTGCCCACCTCCTGCGCTATGGCTACTTTTTTTTTTTCAAGCTCTCCGACAATTGCTGCAAAAGTTGTTGCAGTTTATCACTTTGGGTGTGCTGCTGTTGTCATAATGGACCGTCGAATCTTGTTTCGTTCACTTGACTGAGTTCTGATGTTCTGTAGCAACAAGCTCTACTGGATTAGTCAGTCCCATACCTCCCAGTCTTGGTGGTAGTGCAAGGAGTGACCTTTCTGCTGAGTAAATCATTCATTGCGCACATCAATGTGGAGTTCTGCAATTCAGTCAAGTCCATCAAGTATGTTTGCAAATACGTCAACAAAGGCTCTGACCAAGCGATCTTTGTATTGGAAAAGAATGGGAATCATGATGAGGTGACACAGTTTCAGCAGGGCCTTTATATATGCAGCAATGAAGCCCTATGGAGAATTTTTAGTTTTCCCATACACGAACGATGTCCAACAGTAGTTCGTCTGGCTGTTCACCTGGAAAATGGACAAAGAGTATACTTCACAGAAGAGTCTCTCCAAAATCAAATGGCAAATCCTGCTGATATGACTCACTGCATTCTTTAAGCTTTCACAGGAAGATGAGTTTGCTCAAATACTCCTGTATGTTGACAAACCCAAGTTCTACATATGCAGGCTTCAATGAAAAAGTTCCAGAGAAGAGCTCAAGGATCCGATGTTGAAGGATATCCAGGGATAAAGTCAGGCAATGCTTTGGGACGTGTCTACACGGTTCACCCCAACAACTTTGAATGCTATTGTTTGAGACTACTTTTGCACCATACCGTGGCCCAACATCATATGCAGCACTCAAGACAGCGAATGGACAGGTCTGCAGAACCTATCAGGAAGCGTACAATCTCCTTGACCTACTGGAAGATGATGGTCACTGGAATGACACATTAGAAGAGGCAGCAGCTACTCAATCACCAATGAGAATGAGGAACCTGTTTGCCATCATGATTGCTACTTGTGGACTTTCCAACCCAAGCCAGCTCTGGAAAAATCACCAAGAAAGTCTTTCAGAGGATCTGCTTCATCAAGCAAGAAGAGAACATCCTGGTCAAGAGATTGAGTTCATGGATAACATGTTCAACAGGGCTCTGATCATGCTGGAAGACAAAGTGATGGAGCTATGCAGAAAAAACCTGACTGATTTTGGATTGCCTTCCCTAAACCGAGAAGAACCAGTAGTTGCAAACAGAGAGTTGCTCAGAGAGACTGACTACTCAGTTGAGCCCCACCTGGTGCCTAATCAAGCAAATGCTTATGAATAGATCTTGCAAGCGACATAAGCGGAGCAGGGAGGTATGATCTTTCTTGATGCACCTGGCGGGACAGGAAAAACATTCCTGATCAACCTTCTGTTGGCCAAAGTACGTCATCAGGGGAAAATTGCTGTGGCATTCTCAGGCATTGCTGCAACACTACTAGAAGGAGGACATACTGCACACTCAACTTTTAAACTGTCTCTCAACCTTGCTCACAATGAGAATCCAGTGTGCAACATCAAAAAAGGATCGGCAAAGGCAAAACTCTTAGAAAAATGCAGCCTCATAGTCTGGGATGAATGCACTATGTCTCACAAGTTAGCGTTTGAAGTATTGGACAGGACCTTGCAAGACATACGAGAAAATGACCAGCTCATGGGTGGCATTACAATGGTCATTGCTGGAGACTTTTGCCAGACCCTACCTGTCTTTCCTCGAAGCACTGCAGCTGATGAACTGAATGCGTGCCTCAAGGCATCATACCTTTGGAGAAGTGTTCAGACACTTACCCTATCCACAAACATGAGAGTACAGCTACAAGGAGATCAGGATGCTGGATGGTTTGCAAACCTTCTACTACAGATTGGGAATGGAACTTTCCCTGTTGATTCAGAAGGACAAATAATCATTCCTCAAGGATGTGGAAATGTTGTAAAGTCCTCATCTGAGCTCACTACCATGGTCTACCCAAACATTATCCACCACTACAAGGATCACAAGTGGCTGCGTGAACGTGCAATTCTGGCACCAAAAAATGAAACAGTGGCTGAAATTAACATGACTCTACTCGGACAGCTTCCAGGCAGTGAGACCTCATTCAAATCTGTTGATACAGTAATTGACCAGGACCAAGCAGTCCAGTACCCTGCAGAATTCCTTAATTCTTTGGAGCCCGCTTTAATGCCTCCTCACCACCTCACTCTTAAGATTGGAACTCCTATAATGCTCTTTAGAAATCTTGAACCACCAATCCTCTGCAATGGCACAAGACTGGTGGTGAAGAACTTGATGCCACATTTACTGGAAGTTACAATACTGACAGGAAAAGCTAAAGGAGAGGACGTTTTTATACCAATGATACCTCTCATCACCACTGACCTGCCATTTGAGTTCAAGCGACTTCAGTTCCCGGTTAAAGTGAACTTTGCCATGACCATCTACAGAAGCCAGGGACAGTCCCTAAAGATGGTTGGCCTAAACCTGGTGTTTCCTTGCTTCTCTCATGGACAGTTCTATGTTGGATGTTCCAGAGTGGGAAGTGGCAAAAATCTGTACATACTTGCTGCTAATGGCAAAACCAAAAATGTGGTCTACCCTAATGCACTACAGTGAGACAATGTGGAGCCTCCCGGAGGGTGGCGCCCTACCGTGACCTAGTGAAAGAGAAGGCGGCTATTCTGCTAGTAATATAATAAAACAAAACACTAAACCAGCAACACATCACAACAGCAGTCATCCTTACTCTGGATGTGTTGCTCCTGTGTTCATTCCTGTGTTGTGATGTGTGGTTGGTGTTGGAGGGTGCAGTGGCGGCTCGTGAAAAAAAAATGGAGGGACTGCAAGCCTCACACCGAGTCCCTACCAAACAATAAGCATGGAATTTCAGAACAGTACAAGCAGGAACAAAGAATATACACGCCAGTTTAACATCAGTGTTTATCATAAATGTGAATGGCTCTGTGGTTGTGACGAGGCAAATACTTTATTCTGCTTTCCATGCTTATTGTTTGGTGGGGACTCGGTGTGAGGCTTGTAGTCCCTCCATTTTTTTTTTTCACGAGCCGTCACTGCGAGGAAATGTGTGTGTGTGTGTGTGTGCGCGCGCGTGTGTGCATGTGTGCGTGCATGCGTGCGTGTGTGTGTGTGCGTGCGTAATAATAATAATAATTGACGGTTTATTGAAAAAGTTCTGCAGCCCAAAGGCTGAAAATATACATTGGACATAAATGACTTATTACATACATTGGTGGTTTAACAAAAGCCTTCATTAGAGAAAGGTAAAGGAACATACAGTGAACATACAGATTAATGTAGGTGTTGAACAGCAAAAACGTAGTGTAGTAACTCCCTCCCAGATGGTGTTAGGAGGGACCTCACGTGGTGTAGTAGTTCCCTCACAGATGGTGTTATGAGGGGCTTCACATGGTGTAGTAATTCCCTCACAGATGGTGTTATGAGGGGCCTCACGTGGTGTAGTAATTCCCTCACAGATGGTGTTATGAGGGACCTCACGTGGTGTAGTAGTTCCCTCACAGATGGTGTAGTAGTTCCCTCACAGATGGTGTTATGAGGGGCCTCACGTGGTGTAATTTCCTCACAGATGGTGTTATGAGGGGTCTCACGTGGTGTAGTAATTCCCTCACAGATGGTGTTATGAGGGGCCTCACGTGGTGTAGTAATTCCCTCACAGATGGTGTTATGAGGGGCCTCACGTGGTGTAGTAATTCCCTCACAGATGGTGTTATGAGGGGCCTCACGTGGTGTAGTAATTCCCTCACAGATGGTGTTATGAGGGGCCTCACGTGGTGTAGTAATTCCCTCACAGATGGTGTTATGAGGGGCCTCACGTGGTGTAGTAACTCCTTCACATATGGTGTTATGAGGGGTCTCACGTGGTGTAGTAATTCCCTCACAGATGGTGTTATATGAGTGAGGTGTGCTTCCAGGCCTTCCTATCGTAGACGAATTAACACATCGCTGGTTGTTGGGTCTCATGGGCCGTTATCACTGGGTACCTGAGACCTCACTGTGTGAAGGTCAACTTGGGTACCACTGTTACTGTTGAGTTGTTCTCACTGACTTAAGCACTGTTCACCACTGTTCACCTCTGTTTAACACTGGTTCCATTCCTTTCCTAAATGAAATAGTAACTTCTGGCGAGAACTTGTTGATATTCCGGTGGGGAGGAGGGTTCAGGGGAGGGAGTTGGTATTTGCCAACTTAACAGTTGACCTGGCTGCTCCGAGAGGAGCACCAGGTACGTCTTGACCCTTCGGTGGTCAAGGATGTAGTGTGTGTGTGTGTGTGTGTGTGTGTGTGTGTGTGATGTTGGGATGTGTGGGTGGTAGTGGAGGGTGTGTGGGTGGTGGTGGAGGGTGTGTGGGTGGTGGTGGAGGGTGTGTGTGTGCGGGTGGTGTTGGAGGGTGTGTGTGTGGGTGGTGGTGGAGGGTGTGTGTGTGTGTGTGTGTGTGTGATGGTGGAGGGTGTGTGATGGTGGAGGGTGTGTGTGTGTGGGTGGTGGTGGTGGAGGGTGTGTGTGTGTGGGTGGTGGTGGAGGGTGTGTGTGTGTGTGTGATGGTGGAGGGTGTGTGTGTGTGATGGTGGAGGGTGTGTGGGTGGGTGTGGGTGGTGGTGGAGGGTGTGTGTGTGTGGGTGGTGGTGGAGGGTGTGTGTGTGGTGTTGGAGGGTGTGTGTGAGATGGTGGAGGGTGTGTGTGAGATGGTGGAGGGTGTGTGGGTGGTGTTGGAGGGTGTTTGTGTGTGGGTGGTGTTGGAGGGTGTGTGGGTGGTGTTGGAGGGTGTGTGGGTGGTGTTGGAGGGTGTGTGTGTGGGTGGTGTTGGAGGGTGTGTGTGGGTGGTGTTGGAGGGTGTGTGGGTGTGTAATGTTTGGGTGGTGTTGGAGGGTTTGTGTGTGGGTGGTGTTGGAGGGTGTTTGTGTGTGGGTGGTGTTGGAGGGTGTGTGTGTGTGTGTGGGTGGTGTTGGAGGGTGTGTGCGTGTGTGGGTGGTGTTGGAGGGTGTGCGTGTGTGTGTGGGTGGTGTTGGAGGGTGTGTGGGTGGTGTTGGGGTGTGTGTGTGTGTGGGTGGTGTTGGGGTGTGTGTGTGTGTGTGTGGGTGGTGTTGGAGGGTGTGTGTGTGTGGGTGGTGTTGGAGGGTGTGTGTGTGTGGGTGGTGTTGGAGTGTGTGTGGGTGGTGTTGGAGTGTGTGTGGGTGGTGTTGGAGGGTGTGTGTGTGTGGGTGGTGTTGGAGGGTGTGTGTGTGTGTGTGTGGGTGGTGTTGGAGGGTGTGTGTGTGTGGGTGGTGTTGGAGGGTGTGTGTGTGTGGGTGGTGTTGGAGGGTGTGTGTGTGTGTGGGTGGTGTTGGAGGGTGTGTGTGTGTGGGTGGTGTTGGAGGGTGTGTGTGTGTGTGTGGGTGGTGTTGGAGGGTGTGTGTGTGTGGGTGGTGTTGGAGGGTGTGTGTGTGTGGGTGGTGTTAGGGTTGTCAGAGGGGGCTTATGAATGGCTGCTTAATGTGTAGTGGTCCCCAACCCTCCCCCCCCCCCCCACCCCACCCTCCCCAAATTAAAGTCCGGATGATGAGCCCTCTTTTCAATGCGTAGTCCTACTTTGTGAATTCACTTATACTGTACACGCAAAAATAAATGCAATTAATATACGTATTTGTTGAATGGGCAACATTGAAATTTAGGTTGTTTGTTAATGCAGCGGGGCTCCCTCTCGCATCTCCCTTAGCTTCAGTCTCGTGTACAAGCTTGTAGTCGGGTGAAGAGCTGTGCTGTCCATGTTGATATACTTTTTGCTCATTTTACAGTTTTGGGGGAAACAAACCCTTAAACAGTATTGCTCCTAAATGTACATTATTGTATTTCCAAGTGATGGTGGAGTAAAGAAAAATCCATTAAAGTGATGATATTAGAAGAGAAAATATTTTTTTTTTTTTTTGATAAATTACAAGGTAGCCCACCTGCCTCATATGTTGTTAACTTGTAATGAAACCACAAAAGTTGTGGAAAAATCATTAGCCGATCCTGTGACGAAGTTTCTCTGATAAGCCTAGCCATCTAGACTCCCCGGGGGGGGGGGGGGGGGGGGGGGGGGGGTCGACACCGGTGATGCTTACTTCCGGTGGACGTGTATATAAGCTCACAGCCTCGCCGTGAAGTCCATTCTACCTTGAGCCCTGCAACACACAACACCTCCTCTAAAGAAGCTCCGGCACAGTAACTCCTCTACCACGCAGCAACTTCCCAGCACCAGACTGTTTTGTATATAATATAATTATATAAGAAAACCACCATTAAGAGTTTCCCTTCCCCAACCAATCCTGAGTGCGAGACATCAAAACGTTAACACTACAATACTCTAATGTGGCTTAGAAATAAAGAAAATATAATATAAGAAAATTGAAGAGTATGTGTGAGAAGTGATTGTGTGTAGTGGTGGTTATAGCCAAGACCTTAGCTTATAATTATGTGGCTGACTCACGTGACGATCGTATGTCAACTCATAAACCACGTGGATTTATATAAATGTATATAAAAAACTCAAGTGTACAAATCTAACTCATTGCATAGATTAATCAGTTATCACTTTTCCAGTGGCCAGGAGACATGAGCAATCCCATTATTACCTGGAGCACCAAGTTGAATGAGGAGTCTCGTGGACAACCACCTGTGAAGCTTGATATGACCAACAGACAGGTACTGGCACCTTGCTTTCCATAAATTTATGATTTATGAGTGATTGGTATATATTTATTGCTTCCAGATGATACTACCATGCAGAGCAATTATAAAAAGCGTTACAATTATCAGTGAATGAGTTGGGAAGAGTGTACAGTATATAGGCAGATATAGGCATCCCATATATAGTCTAGCTTTAAGAGAATGAAATGCAATAGTGAAGTTAACTTATAAGGGAAATAGAGTTAAGGTTCAGTTACCTCAAAAATTTTCAATTCCACCCACAGTATGAGTGTGATTTTAAAAACATGTAGGCTACTTATAAAGGTGTAAAACATATAAAGCTTTCATATTAACCGGCAAATCCGGGGGTCCTCTAGATCAGAACCCCCCCCCCCCCTTCCCCCTCCTTTTCATCAGAAAATTCCAATACTTTTTCCTTTGTGCAGTATTGTACTCTGGCATTTTTTTATAGTAAAAAGTATTTATTATTGACCTCAAAATATCTCTTAATATCAGTGCACATGGCTTCCAAATGGCCTCTAAATACCCATGATATTGGTCAGATTTAAAACAAATCCTGCCCCCCACACACCCCCCCCCCCCCCCCAAAAAAAAAAAAAAAAAAACACACACAAGCATGGTTGGCTCGCTGTGCTTGCCATGTTACCTCAACCACAAGTCCTTGGAAACTACAAAATTTAGCTCACAAATACCTTGAACATAGTGGTGGTTTTGCAGTGAACACGCCTACAAGATCATGACCAAGCTAAATGTCCATTGGCTGACCGAACGTAAGGCGTGGATGTTCTCTACTCTGTCCCTCTCCTGGTTTGATGACTGTTTCGTTCCCGACGTGAAGAAATTCTGTGAGCAACAGAATGTTCCATTCAAGATTTTGTTGCTGCTTGACAACTCACCAGGACACTCGCCCCTACTGTTGGATCATCACCCCAACGTAAAAGTGGTCTTCCTTCCTCCCAACACCTCATCATTAATACAGCCCATGGACCAAGAATTAATCTGCAGTGTGAAAGCTGCATTCTCTGCAAAGAAGTTTAAGCTCCCGAACGACTACACCAACACCAAGGATGAGTTGCGTAACCTGGGTGACACCGATAGCAAGAGCGAAGAGGACGAGGAACAACAGTTGGCAGAGCAAGAAGTGGACTTCTTGGTGGAGGCATGGGATCAGCTGTCTGCAGCAACTGTTCGTCATGCATGGAGACATGTGTTGCAAGGTATCCCAGGTGGGAGGCAGAGTCAATCTGTGACTGGTGAGGTTCAGACTGTTGCAGTAGCAGTGGACCTTACCTGAGAAGCTGCGCAGAGTGTTACAGCTGCAGGCTTCTCCGAGACCACCAATGACGACATTATGGTGGTGATAAGGGATCCTCATGTGACTGCCGACGAGATGTTACAAGACGATGACGTCAGTGAAGAGACAGGCGGTGCGTCATCCCGAGAAGAACGCAAGTTATCGCATGGTAATGTAAGGGGTGCCATCGAGTGTGTTGAGAAACTCGAGCTCCTCCTTTCCGACGACCCTGACGATAACCAGTATGAAGTCTTCACTACCCAGTTGTTGCAGATTATGGAGCCCTACATCAAGGTGTATCACGACAACATCAACACTAGCCATCAACAAAGCATTACCGAGTTCTTCGCCCGCAACCCACCACAGCCAGCCCAACCCAGTGATAGTGACAGAGACAGAGACAGTGATGGTGACTTTGAGGGATTTGTCAGGGAGGCCCTGATAAGTGTGGACAGTGATGGTGACTCACCTGAGGGCCAGTAGCCTGCCCTCTTTTTTTTTTTATGGGGATTAGCCCACCCAGGCACAGGTCACTGACCCACATCAAGGCCTGGGGGACAAAAATATAATAGTAATAATTTATTTAATAAAAATTATAAAAAATATAAATATAATAATAATAACAAGAATAATAACCATAAATAAATACAAAAATGAAAAAAATAAATCAAGTGTGAGAAACGATATACAGCATGTATGTTGTGTTGTCAAAGTAAGAGAAACAATTGAGACCCTGCAATTGTGTGTAAATGAGGCAGAAAGTCAGATCAGCAACCTGGGACTTGGTCACAATTTTAATGATGCCATATAGCAGCAGGGTCTACCATTAGACAACACATTATGTTCCTCATCACATTGTCATTAAACACACTGATGGCCTTTTCCACAGAACCAACATCAGGATGATAATCCTCAGCAAGCTTAGACAGTTTGCTCCAGCAAAAGAACGCATCCTTGAGATCTTTGGCTGGAATGATGCGGCTTTCCTCCTTGTCCTCATCCTCCCCTGACTCCTCAGAAGTTAAGCTCCGCTTCACTGTCTCATTTTCTTCTTTGTGAAGCTCAAGCAGCTCCTCAGTGGACAGCTCCTTACTGTGCTCTTCCACCAACTCCTCAACATCATCATCATCATCCACTTCCAGGCCCATGGAATTGCCCAGAGACACAATTTCATGTACAACAGCCTCTTCTTCTAACTCTTCGAAGCCTTCAAAGTCTCTTTGAAGCACACATTCAGGCCACAATGGGCTCCAAGCAGCACAAAGACACCTCACAGTAACCTCTTTCCAGGCTGAGGTAATTTAATAAGCAGCATCTGCTATATTGAAGTGACTCTTCCAGAATTCCTTCAAACTAACATCACTGGAAGAAGTGGGTGCAAAACATTTTCTAAACAGTGCCTTTGTGTACAGCTTCTTAAAGTTAGAAATTACCTGTTGATCCATGGGCTGGATGAGAGGTGTTGTGTTGGGTGGCAAGAAGTGCACAGTGATGAAGTTGAACTCCTCTGGCAATTCAAACTTCAAATTAGGAGGGTGGGCTGGTGCATTGTCCATCACCAACAAAGCTTTCAGTGGAAGACTATTCTCCCTGAGGTATTCCCGAACACTGGGTCCAAAGACTTCAATCACCCACTCAGAGAATAAATTCCTGGTCACCCAAGCCTTTAGGTTTGACCGCCACATAACACCAAGGCGGGTCTTCCTAATTTTTTTGAAAGCTCTGGGGTTTTCTGCGTGGTACACAAGGAGTGGCTTTAGTTTGCAGTCACCAGAAGCATTAGCACAACTAAGGAGGGTAAGCCTGTCTTTCATTGGCTTATGGCCAGAGACAGAAGTTTCCTCCTTGGTAATGTATGTACGGCGAGGCATTTTTTTCCAAAAAAGTCCAGTTTCATCACAGTTGAATACCTGCTGAGAAACAAAGCCTCCCTCTTTAATAACATTCAAAAAAATGTCAGGGTGTTCCTTAGCTGCTTCCTTATCTGCACTAGCAGCATCACCACGTCTCACAACACTATGTATTTTATTTCTCCTTCTGAAACCAGTAAACCACCCCTTGGTACCCCTAAACACTGGCACATCACTATCACTTGCACTGGGAGTCTTGGCTTTAAGGTCCTCAAACAATTGTCTGGCCTTCTCACAAATTATAGCTTCACTAATGCTATTACCTGCCATTTCTTTCTCCTTTATCCACACTAAGAGTAAATTTTCCGTCTCTTCAATCACATTACACCTTGCTTTGCTAAGTCTAGAGATTCCTTTAGCCACTTGCACAGTTTTCAACTCCTCCTTATTCTTCAAAATCGTACATATAGTAGTCGATTTAGCCATCCCATACTCATCACTAAGTTTCGCAATGCTTGTTCCATTCTCACGTTTTTTTATGATTTCTTTCTTAGTTTCAAGAGTTATGAGCTTTCTCACTCGGTTTGGACGATTCATTGTTACAATTGTACACTTGTATGACAAAATATTTATACAAATAACTCGTATTTCCACATCAAAAGACGAAATTTCAACAATAACAGTGGTGTACTGGCTACACAATGAGACAAAGATGGCACCTGACGCTCTTGTTGCGGGTCGCGGTTCAACAATATTCATGCGCCAGACGAAGTAGTCCCGTATTCCTCCGCGTTCGTTGTAGGAGTTGCGTTCGTTATAGCATTCTCAATTTTATAGGTAAAATCGTTCGTTATAGGAATATTTGTAGTAGGAACCGTTCGTTATAGCATACTCCACTGTACCTCCCTGATTGGTAGCTGCCTACTACCTACTATCTTCCAGGCATAACTTTTCTTTTATGGACACCTTAATTGTTGTTCCTTAAGCCATACTCCTGCAAAACTTAGCTGTTGTCACATTTCCTCTCAAGGCATAATTTTTCATTTATACCTTTTCAGTATGAAGCCAACCTGCTGAAGGAATGGTTACTATGGGCATGTGGGCAAAGACGCCACACATTCCCCATACTCCTTTTTGCAACATTTCAAAAGTTTACTCCAGAGAATCCAAGCGATGTCACATCACCGTATTACTGGAAGACTGTGCAGAAGTCCTTCATGGTAAGTACATTTCCTTGAAGAGTAATTGTAAAGAAAAGGGATGAGAGATATTATGGTAGGAGAGGAGTTGTGGGGGGAGAGGAGATGAATTCTGGAGAGATAGCAGGATAGAAAAGAGGGGGGAGAGGAAGAAAGGGATTATGCTCAAGAGGGAGGAGATGAAGTATTGGGAGGTGAGAAAGGAAGAGAAGGATTTGAAGAAAAGTTGAAATGAGAACCAGGAAAGGAACAGGGTAAAGAGAAGGGGGAGAGGAGGATATACTTGCAAGTAAATGATGATGATGTACAGGAAGTGAGTATGAGTCAGATGGAGTGGTGATGATGGTATTATGAGTCAGATGGAGTGGTGATGATGGTATTATGAGTCAGATGGAGTGGTGATGATGGTATTATGAGTCAGATGGAGTGGTGATGATGGTATTATGAGTCAGATGGAGTGGTGATGATGGTATTATGAGTCAGATGGAGTGGTGATGATGGTATTATGAGTCAGATGGAGTGGTGATGATGGTATTATGAGTCAGATGGAGTGGTGATGATGGTATTATGAGTCAGATGGAGTGGTGATGATGGTATTATGAGTCAGATGGAGTGGTGATGATGTTATTATGAGTCAGATGGAGTGGTGATGATGGTATTATGAGTCAGATGGAGTGGTGATGATGGTATTATGAGTCAGGTGGAGTGGTGATGATGGTATTATGAGTCAGGTGGAGTGGTGATGATGATGATGATGATGTTATTATGAGTCAGATGGAGTGGTGATGATGGTATTATGAGTCAGATGGAGTGGTGATGATGGTATTATGAGTCAGGTGGAGTGATGATGATGATGAACAGGAAGTGAGTATGAGTCAGATGGAGTGGTGGTGATGATGATGATGATGATGATGTTATTATGAGTCAGATGGAGTGGTGATGATGTTATTATGAGTCAGATGGAGTGGTGATGATGTTATTATGAGTCAGATGGAGTGGTGATGATGATGATGATGTTATTATGAGTCAGATGGAGTGGTGATGATGGTATTATGAGTCAGATGGAGTGGTGATGATGGTATTATGAGTCAGATGGAGTGGTGGTGATGATGATGATGATGATGATGTTATTATGAGTCAGATGGAGTGGTGATGATGGTATTATGAGTCAGATGGAGTGGTGATGATGGTATTATGAGTCAGATGGAGTGGTGGTGATGATGATGATGATGATGATGTTATTGTGAGTCAGATGGAGTGGTGATGATGGTATTATGAGTCAGATGGAGTGGTGATGATGGTATTATGAGTCAGATGGAGTGGTGATGATGGTATTATGAGTCAGATGGAGTGGTGATGATGGTATTATGAGTCAGGTGGAGTAATGATGATGATGAACAGGAAGTGAGTATGAGTCAGATGGAGTGGTGATGATGGTATTATGAGTCAGATGGAGTGGTGATGATGGTATTATGAGTCAGGTAGAGTAATGATGATGATGAACAGGAAGTGAGTATGAGTCAGATGGAGTGGTGATGATGGTATTATGAGTCAGGTGGAGTGGTGATGATGGTATTATGAGTCAGGTGGAGTGGTGATGATGATGATGATGATGTTATTATGAGTCAGATGGAGTGGTGATGATGGTATTATGAGTCAGATGGAGTGGTGATGATGGTATTATGAGTCAGGTGGAGTGATGATGATGATGAACAGGAAGTGAGTATGAGTCAGATGGAGTGGTGGTGATGATGATGATAATGATGTTATTATGAGTCAGATGGAGTGGTGGTGGTGGTGATGATGATGATGATGTTATTATGAGTCAGATGGAGTGGTGATGATGATGATGATGTTATTATGAGTCAGATGGAGTGGTGATGATGTTATTATGAGTCAGATGGAGTGGTGATGATGATGATGATGATGATGTTATTATGAGCCAGATGGAGTGGTGATGATGATGATGATGTTATTATGAGTCAGATGGAGTGGTGATGATGATGATGATAATGATGTTATTATGAGTCAGATGTAGTGATGATGATGTTAAGTAATATTTCCAATAGTTGGAATTGAAATTTTCAGAGGGGCACATTTTCCGGAAAATTCAGAGAAAATTTTCCCGATACCCAGAAAATTCCGGGGATGGGGGAGTTTATCCAGTTTCGAGAGAGTCGTCTCGTTACCTGGAAGTGCTCTGCACCAATTGTTCCGGCTAGCAGAGATATCACTTTATGAGTCGGATGGAGCGATGATGATGTTAGGATGAGTCAGATGAAATGATGAGAAGGTATGAGTGTGAAGGAGTTGTGAGTATGAGGGAATACATATAGGTGTGCGTGCATTGGGAGGATGGGAGAGTTTTTTTTTTAAGTAGGAAGTGAATGTGAATCGAATGATCCGGGCAGATTATCTTGGAATATTCTGAGCAGACATTGAAGTGAATGAAGGATCACATAGGAACGTACATAGTTCTTTGAATGAGGTGTATCATTCATCAAAGGACCTTACCTGCAATTTTTGCCCGTCATTAGATAAGATCATTAATCTTTGAATACAAGTTAACCGTTGCTTAGTTGTTTCACTTGCTCTGTTAGGATCACACTAGTAACCATTTCTAGTGAAATGGCTCAGCACTGTCACAAGTGCATCAGAGCAACGAAGAGAAGATAGTGATGACAGATTTAGTGTGACCCTTTGAAGATTACCTCATCTCATGCAATAAGTACTGAATAAATCATATGTAAACCTCAAGCTCTGCTGCAAAGAAACCCTCCAAAACTCTTCTTCAATCTTAATGTTGTGAGCATTGTTATAATATGAGGTCTGACAATTAAGTTTGCTAACTTAATTGTCAGACTATGTATGTTTAGCCATAAGAAGTTTATAAACAGTGTTTCCTGTACTGGACATTCCTACCATCCTACATCTTCATAGACTTATGTTTCCTATACAGTACAATACAGGGTATTCCTACCCACTTGTATCTCCATAGGCTTAGATTTCCAGGGTTATGTCCAACTTTCTCTCTCATATTATGCATAACAGTGCAGAAAGAATTTTATCTTGTGCACCAATATGAAGACAATGTGCAGATTTACACCACCAGTAGCAACAAATAGGCAGAGTACAGTACTTTTATTTGCCTTGCAGGAATGCAGCCTAGAGGGAACATGGACCATATCTGAAATTTCCTTCTTCATGTTTATTTGGTTATACTATACAAAACAAATAAGAAAATTTGGTTGTAGTAATTCAGTTGGCTTTATTTTAAGCTACCATTACCAGAGCTTTTATCCATTTTAATACTGTGAATACTGTTTCTTATACACACCAGAGCCTCAACATGTGTGAGGGATAGGTTTCTGGGATGCTTGCAGATGTAAAGTTTCGTTAATAACAGTTTTAGTACCTAAATTAGGGACCAAAGGCTTTAAAAACAATTAATTAATAGAGCAAAAAACTTTACTTCAGGCTTCTAAATACTACACAGGTACAGTCTCGATCAAGATTCTTCGAACACTGCTGGAGACAACTGGCAACTCAAGGCCATTTGTTTACTATAGTACGTAGTAAAAAGTATGAATTAATGTAAAATTTCATCGGTGATTGGTTACTTAGTTCCCTGTTGCTTAATTAATGGTTGGGCTTTGTTGTTTCGTATTATATTATGCTACGTACTATAGTAAACCAACGGCCTTGAGTTGCCAGTTGTCTCCAGCAGTGTTCAAAGAATCTTGAACAAGACTGTACATACAATTACTTTATACTGTGCAGTACAATTTTTTATGTATTAAAAAAAAAAAAAATGAGAAAGCAATTGAATATTGTGTGATGTTTGGGAAGTCAACATGATTGCAGTACAGTAGTGGCAACTGCATCAACTACAGCAGCCTGCTCCACACGGCTCATATCATCACTACTGTGCCATCAACATACACACACACACGAATGAATGCTTAAGACACAATGCTGCGAATGAAAAATGCATACATATACTAAATATTGGGTTTTCCTTTCACAAACTTAGGGCTGGAAAGAATATACTATAGTTTATACCAGTTATAAGTGTAATATCAACATTATGGGAGCAAAATAATTAGTAGT
The DNA here is from genome assembly GCA_958450375.1 of Homarus gammarus. Lineage (NCBI taxonomy): Eukaryota > Metazoa > Arthropoda > Malacostraca > Decapoda > Nephropidae > Homarus > Homarus gammarus. The sequence continues at coordinate 4,082,464 of CAUDMG010002480.1, read as the reverse complement.
ATTACTTATGTATATAAAGTGTACTTTTTTACCTCATAATGAGCTGCTGTAGATATTACTGCTCCCCTTTCAGGACTCCAGACTGGGATCATCTAAAATGGCTGTTGAAGGGCTGGCAAGTTAGGAAGCCGTATCGGTGGAATAAGGGGGAGAAGTAGGCTGTGAGCGTGGGAGGGGTGATGCAGACAACGTCAGGCTGGTTGATTAGGAGAGAGATGGGAGAGGAGGCTGGATCTCAGCATTAAAAACATTGTGGTTGGCAATTGTCTGGCATTCTCTTTTAGTTCTTTACAAATATTTTGGTAAGGTTGCAAAGCTTTCTAAATATTCTGTTTTGTTTAGCTTCTTAGCTCCTTTGATGGGTTTGAGTCCTTATGGTTGACTCACTCCAGATGCATTCATGTGCAAGAGAGTTCATCCAATGCTTCAATTTTCTGTGTAAGAGTCACCACTTTCTTTGCACCAGCTACACTACCACCAGTCAATGACCTTTTGGGAGTCATGACAAAGTTTTAATTAAAATTAAGATTGCTCAGGAGGAAGGAGGAGGAGTAAGAATTCCCACAGCATGGCAACAGCAGATGAATCGGATGAGACTGGCAGGAGAACACCAACGTGGGAAGTGGCATTATTTTAGATCATGGTGGATGCCCGCAGTTTTTAAAATAAGCACCATACCTTTTTATGTTATTTCAATAGATATACTGTAAACCTGTGAGGCTCCTTTGTGGATAATCAAGTTTGTGAAAGTTAGATTCACTATATTGACATTCTGGTCTACTTAAAAAACTAATGTAGAAAACCTTAAGTAGTAACAAACAAATTAGAAGAAATTAGTAGGTGTAATGAAATTAGTAATTGAAAAAGAATGAAAACTAGACCTGACTGACTATTGGCTAAATTTTTATTCCAGAATTGGTATAATTTCATCTCTTTAAACAATATTTGACACATACCTCCTCATACTTTCTCATCTTTTCCATAACTTCCTGCTAACTTCCCTTATTCTTTACTTTATTCCCATCTAGCTACTATTCACCAAACCACTCATCTCTGTACAGGATATATTGGGTAGTGATGGTGTGCTGATCATGCCAACAGCACCTGAATTGTGCTACCATGGACAGTCTTGTGTGGCCATCTATGATGGATGTATTGCTAGCCTCTTCAATGGCATAGAATTTCCTGCAACAGCTGTACCCCTGGGACTCTCTAATGATGGACTACCACTGGGTGTACAGGTAAGTCCATATACAGTATACAAGGTTGAGCCATCTCACCCCATGTGAGTTGTGGTCGACTGTGATATACAGTACAGTACTCTACAAGTAATTTTTGCTTTACTTTCAAGTCTTTTCTTGAATATAATACAGAGTGGTTCAAATCAAAATAAGTTCACACACTTTTACTGTCATTCAGTCATTTTTACAATAATGTCCCAAATATCACTAGTTTAACCAATGTTTACATAGTATCAGGTATCAGTAATTCATCCTCGCCTGAAAATCACTGGAAGGCATGCTTTCCTTTCATTCATACACACACTACTGCTTCCTGATTGTAGGTCATAAATAAAGAACTGAAGCATGAAATTATTTTTTGTAACTAAGGAGAAGAAAATATCCTTCCCACTTTCCTTGGCAGGATTAGAAATTGAGAGGATCATTGTAGGAACTCCCTTTATTTTACCTAGAGATGTTCAGGTTTTGTGAGTCACTTGAATGGTTTTAAACTAATCAGTAGAGGACCTATAAATATTATGTCCAGCATTTATTATCAAGCAGTGAAACCATGGATTTGTTTCTTGTCCCCTGGTCACCACCATGACTGTATTGTCTCCCCTTTAACCCTCCCTTACACACATCTGAAGATGTCTTGAATAAAGACGAAAGCTAAGGTGCTCCGTTGTTTCCCTTTTCCCCGTGTGATTTTATCAAGATTTATCTTATCCACGTTTTCATTGTGGATCTACATGAGATATATGTGTATGCACCCCCTTATTATTGGTGTGTTACTATTACTTTTACATTTATCCTCTTCACCACTGATCGGCTCGTTAGCCGCTTGGGCGATCAGTTACGTCTCTGATTACTTTTCCTTTTCTTTTATCCACTTCACCAAAAGATCGGCTCGTTAGCTGCTTGGGCGATCGGTCATGTCTCGGTTACGCACTGTTGGCAAGTACTGGGCATGCACCGGCTCCTGAATGTACCTGAACCTGCTCTATTGTTGGTCAAGTCTTGTCTTGAAAGAGCTCACACTTGGTGCCGTCAAAACACTTTCTGGTAGATTGTTCCAAGAGTTCGCAACTCTCACTCCAAAAAAGTTTGCCCTCACAGTTTTCTGGACTTGCGGCTTCTTCAATCTTGAGCTGTGACTCCTTGTGGGGCGAGCGTCCGCCAACTCCAAGTAAGGACACTCGACTGAGTAGTGCCCCTTAAGATGCTTATACACCTCAATTAGGTCACCCCTTGCCCATCTGTAGTATAAGCTAGGCAAATTCAGTTTTCAACCAACTGACAGTCCCTAGCATATCTCGGGGACCAGACGGGATGACAGTACTCCAGATGGGGAAGCACTTCACTCTTGAAGATCGTTACGAGGGACGGACCGTCTAGATATCTGAATGACCTTCTTATAAGACCCAGTAATTTATTTGCCTGATTTACCTTCTTCTCGCAATGGCCCGAGAACTTCAGCTCCTTGTCAACATACACACCGAGGTCCTTCTCACATTCAATCTCAAATAGTGCAGTTTCTTCATCCCGTTGGGACATATGATGCGCCTCCTTACCGTTGGTACATCCCAGGTGCATCCTCTTACACTTCGTGACATTAAATCTCAGCAGCCATTTCTTCGACCATTCTTGGAGCCCACAGAGGTCCTTCTGCAGCTCTTCACAGTTCGCTTGGTTCTTGATTTCTCGAAATAACTTGCCATCATCGGCAAACATTTGTAAGGAGGAGTGTACAATGTCAGTCATGTCATTTATGAAACAAACAACAGCGGGCCCAATACACTACCCTGTGGTACCCCGCTTGTGACAGGTACGGATGATGATTTCATGCCATTAATCACCACACACTGCATGCGGTCATGTAGAAAGTCTTACATCCACGCTTGGACATTTCCCTGAATTCCGTACCCTTCCAGTTTGATTTTCAGCCTTTCGTGGGGTACACTGTCGAAAACCTTGGCAAAAACCTAGGTAAATATTATCGATATTACCATCCCGTTCCAGAATATGGGTCCAAATATCCAATACCTTGAGCAATTGTGTTAAGCAGGAGCACCCCAGCATAAAACCGTGTTGGCAATCCTTCACAAGGTTGTTTGGTAGTAGATGTCCCATCGCGGTATATTAAAACTGTATACAGTGATATCCCAATTAGCCGGAACAATTGGTGTAGAGTACTTCCGGGGATGAGAGATTTCCTGGTAACAAGACGACTTTCTCAAACCCGGAAAAATTTCATATTCCCAGAACCTTTTCCAGTGACTGGGAAAAGTTTTTGAGTGTCTAAGCTAGACCTCTTGCACAGTTGCACACTAGCCCACTTGCCCAGAACGTTTCTAATTAAGTTAGAACTTCATTTCTTTACTATGATAATCCAGAATAGTTTATCTAAAAATTTGGTAAAATATATATAAAAATTAAAAATACTGTATATCGGATATGGGCATAAATGAAGCTGTGTGTTACAGCAAAGACTGTAATTTTCTACTCCCATGGAGCTGTGGGTGATTAGTGGGTCTCGTGTAACTGACCTGACCTGATGCAGTGTCAGGTGGAGGTAGAGTGGGGTATTAGTGGTCTCCTATTACTGACCTTCTGATGGAATGTCAGGTCACCCTTTCTTGGGTGGAGGATTAGTGGGTCTCATGACCTGAAGACATCTTGAATATACACAAAACCTAAAATATTTTTAGAGAAATTGTGGTAAGTACAGATATAAGTATAAATGAGCAAAGTTGTATCCCTTCAACATTGTTACATAACATTTTAAAATATGGAGTGAGAAAGCAGAAAGGCGTGGGTAATTAGAGAGATGGAGTGGAAATGAGTGTTGTGAAGCGCTCCTCAACAGCCGATATTTAACTCGTTACCATGCAGTCACACTCAGGCAGATGTGTCTTAATTCCCTTGCTGGGAGTGTGTAAGTGTTGTTGGAATGTGTGTGTGTGTGTGTGTAATAATAATAATAATAATAATAATAATAATAATAATAATAATAATAATAATAATTAATGGTGTATTGAAAAAATTCTGCAGCCCGAAGGCTGAAAATATACATTGGACATAAATGACTTATTACATACATTGGTGGTTTAACAAAAGCCTTCATTAGAGAAAGGTAAAGGAACATACAGTGAACATATTGATTAATGTAGGTGTTCAACAGCAAACTCGTAGTGTAGTAACTCCCTCCCAGATGGTGTTAGGAGGAACTCACGTGGTGTAGTAGTTCCCTCAGATGTTGTTATGAGGGACCTGGCGTGGTGTAGTAATTCCCTCGCAGATGGTGTTATGAGGGGCATCACGTGGTGTAGTAATTCCCTCACAGATGGTGTTATGAGGGGCCTGACGTGGTGTAGTAATTCCCTCACAGATGGTGTTATGAGGAACCTCACGTGGTGTAGTAATTCCCTCGCAGATGGTGTGATGAGGGACTTGACGTGGTGTAGTAATTCCCTCACATATGGTGTTATGAGGGACATGTGGTGTAGTAATTCCCTCACAGATGGTGTTATATGAGTGAGGTTTGGTCCCAGGCCTTCCTATCGTAGACGGATTAACACATCGGTGGTTGTTGTTGGGTCTCGCGGGGGCCGTTATCACTGGGTACCTGAGACCTCACTGTGTGAAGGTTAACTTGGGTACGACTGTTAGTGTTGGGTTGTTCTCACTGACTTAATCTCTGTTCACCACTGTTCACCTCTGTTTAACACTGGTTCCGTTCCTTTCCCAAATGAAATTGTAACTTTTGGCGAGAACTTGTTGATATTCCGGTGGGGAGGAGGGTTCAGGGGAGGGGGTTGGTATGGGCCAACTTAACAGTTGACCTGGCTGCTCCGAGAGGAGCGCCAGGTACGTCTTGACCCTTCGGTGGTGTGTGTGTGTGGGGTTGTTAGAGGGTGTGTTTGTGTATGATGGAAGAGAGTATGTGTGATGTAGGTGGTGTTGGTGTGTGTGTTGACGGAAGCGAACCTTTTTGGGGTAAGGTCACGTGGTTTGTCTCCCCCCCCCCCCCCCCTCTCCTTCCTTCCTCAGTCAAGCGTGGCTAATTGTGATAGGGAGATGAATTTGGTACCATAATGGATCCTTAATAAGTTCTTTACCAAACGTTTCCAATAAGATATCCTCAAACGAAATATTTCTATATGATATAGTGATGGAAATTCCAGTCTTTTATACCCACAAAAATAACGTTAGAAATGTTGATACCGGAGTCATTAAAATCAGTTTTAATTTTGTTACACACCATATTTTTAATCAAAATAATCCTGAATACTTTATCTAAAAGTTTGGTTAAATAAATATATTTAAAAAACAAAAGCTCTATATCATACAGGCAATAATAGAGCTGGGTTACTTTTATCCTCTTCACCACTGATCGGCTCGTTAGTCGCTTGAGCGATCGGTCACGTCTCTGTTACACACTACACCCAATTGACTGTAATACATAAATAATCATGTCTTAACACTTCTGATGATGGTTGAGTGGGAGATTATTGGGTCATGTTACTAACCTGATCTGATGCAATGTCAGGTCACCCAGTGTTGGGTGGGGGATTAGTGGGTCTTATGACCTGAAGATCTCTTGAATGACATTTTTTACCTATGAGGTATATACATAGTACTATATTGTATTGTACATCCAATCCTCGCCTAACGTTGTCGTTACATTCTTGTAAAACACAACTTTAACGGAATAAATTTCCCCATAAGAAATAGATAAAATATGCTGGTTACGTTCCCCAGCCTACCTTTGCCCCATAAAATACATTACATATACGTAAATTCTATGAAAATTTTATAGAAAATGTATATTACACATAAAAAAAGGTAAATAAACTAAATTAATATTTAATTAATAAGATAATAAAATCATTTTGTATTGCACTCACTGATGGGCAGAGGTGGAGTGACTGTGGTGGAGAGGAGGAGGGTGGCGAATCACTGAGACCCAGAGGGGGGCTTACGCTACACCACAGCACGTTCACCTTTCTCAAAATGGTTTAAAACCTCCATTTTCATAGCAAGGCTAAAGGTCTTGTGTTGCTTCTTCACAACACTGGCATCACTAACACTTGATGTGCACTTGGGAACTATTTCGAATGGTTACAGTACAGTACTTATAGCAAGAACACTTACTGTAAACACTCACGTACGCTGTGGAAGCTTAACAAAGACTGGGGAGTAAATGCTTGGGGACGCCGTGACACTCCGCGAGAGAGCGTAGCCCGCCATACAAAGTAGTCCGTGTTGGGCGACAACGTTATAACGAATCGGTTGGGTCGTGAGACAACGTTGTCGGAATCATGGGTATCTGAAGAGTAGTGACATTTTCTGGGACATCGTTAAGCAAGGACTGGGTGTATATGGAGGGTACAGGTATTAATAAGCACTGATTATTTCAGTAAGTATCTTTACTAATTAATGAAAACAAATAAACACTATTGTATCATGAATGAGTCCGTACAGTAGACAAACAGTGAGGTAACCCTTTTCAGGGTGGTGGCCCGGTCACTTTTACCCCCAATGGACCCTTCTCCCTCTTCCTGCTTAGTTCACAACAAATGTTTTAATCTTGACTGTATTTGTGTTAAAGAGATGAATTTGATACCATAATGATCCTCTATGAGACGTTTCCAATATCATATCCTTAAATGACAAGCCGAATTAGAAGGTAAAAATAAGTATTTTACTGTATGTGAAGGGTACTGGTAGAAGAATTTATTTGAAATACTCCGTAACGATCAATACCATTGTATCCTGATTAGTTTTCCTTGTGATAAAACCATAATTTTGAGCTGCTTATTACTGTACTCATTTTGTACTAAATGTACTATGCTAAAGGACTAAAAATTTTATCTAGTGCAAATTATGAGAAATTTATACTGTACTCAAATTAATTGCTATCTTACAAGGACTCAAGCTGTGCAAGTTATATTCTCTAAAGTCAAGTCTGTGACATTTTTTAAGATAAAACTTTTAGCTTAAAACAAAATCCATCCCATTATTCGTTATTAATGTCGTCTGTTCCCACACTGCTTGCTGGGAGGAGGGGAGAAGGCGAGGTGTCAACAGTCAGGAGGGGAGATTAACGCTAACTCAAGGATTATGAAAGGCAGGGGGTTTAATTTTTTTGCTTATAAAATGGCAGTGACTTGACTTAAGAGAATATAGCTTGCATTGCTGGAATTCTTATAAGACAGCGATTAATTTGAGTATAAACTTCCCTTATTTTGTACCAGACATAATAATTTTAGTATAATTAACTTAGTACATTTGAGTACAGGTTGTGATAATTTATGTGGTTGTTCAGAAGTTGTGGTTGCCGTTTCGAAGCTTTGTGACATCACTAGTGTATAATGAGTCTCCATAGTCCTGGTTTATTCATTAATCAGTTGTCTAAGTGCAAAAGTAGCCCCGTCAAGCTATCATGTATCAAATGATTTTAAATAGAAATTATATGTCACTTCACCTAACTCCTGAACAAACTATTCATCAACTTCTTCAAATCCTACAATGTGCTTGGCAAGGTCAAACACACACACACACATGGGAATTAAGACAACAAGCATCCAGCGAGGGTCTTGTTGTGTGACTGCATGGAGGTGAATTAAAAGATCAGCTGTTGAGGAGCTTATTGCTTAGCAACACTGGTGCATGTTACCACTCCTTTCCACTCCATCTCTCTAATCACTCACACCTTTCTGCTTTCTCACTTCATATTTTAAAATGTTATGTAATGTAATGTTGAAGGGATACAACTTTGCTCATTTATACTTATACTTATCACAATTTCCCTGAAAATACTTAAGCTTTGTCTTTACTCAAAACATCTTCAGGTCATGAGACACTAATCCCCCACCCTACCTCCACCTGACATTGATTCAGGTCAGGTCAGGTCCCCCCCCCCCCCAAAAAAAAAAAAATACTTTAACTTTCATCTTTATTCAAGACATTTTCAGAAAATTCTCTCAGTTTTCATCCTTGGAAAATTTGTTCCTAAAGCCGGATATTTTTGGAAAATTCCGGCTATCGGAGATTTCCGGGTTTGAGGGATTCCTGCAAACGGAAATATTACTGTATCTTAGCTGAGCCTCAAAGTCTCTCACTGCGTCACAACCAGTGGTGCAGAGTCTCCGTACCAACTTCCATGTCCTCCAGTTCATGTAAACAGTACATGTATTTCAGTTACTATATTTGTTATTAGCTTATAATCACTGTGTACCTCCAAAATTATTTTAAGAACATTTTGTAGCATTGTAAGAATTTTATCAGGAATGTATCTTAGCTTTTCTAATGGGAGTCTATGGCAATACAGTGAGGTATGCTATAACGAACGGATCCTACTACGAATATTCCTATAACGAACGGTTTTACCTATGAAATTGAGAATGATATAACGAACGAAACTCCTACAACGAGCATTTTTTTTTTTTTTATTACAATTATTAATGATATTCTTTATTTCAGGAGTTTAGATGCATATTTATGACACTTTTTTACAATTTTTAAAATTTTATATTATATTTTTCAGTGTTAAGTGGTTATGTTGTATTTGGGGGCCTGGAACAGATTAATCCTATAACGAACAAGGTTCTAGAACCAATTAGATTCGTTATAGCATACCCCACTGTACTGTATATTTTTTAATGTGCAAAAAGTTTATTTACAAATGGCTTTTCAGGAAAGGAACCCATTCATAAATTGTCAAATGCCCGTATAACGTGAATAATATTGGATCTCTTACCATTTTAATTTATACACTATTGTATCATGTTACATTAAATATGAATTAATTTAGTTTTCTCATTATGAAGGTGGTTACTACACCCGGTAATGACCATCTGAGCTTGGCAGTAGCAAGAGCTTTGGAAGAAAAGTTTGGTGGTTGGGTTTCTCCATCACCAGTCAAAGTCGCATCCTCTTAACTGGATCATCCACAAAAATAGAATTATTTTCCACTTGGTTTAATTTTAGAAATTTATACTTTTGCAGTCTTGTTCACAGTATTTAATAAGATGATACACAAGCCAGGTTAAAGTGGGAGGCATCAGAGTGAAGTGATCATATTTGACAGTCACGAGTGTTATCAATTTGAAATTGGCATTTATATACTATGGATTTTGAACTATCATTCTGTTAATGGCATCACAGTTCAGTAGTTTTTTCTTAACCCAGCAGGAAGATGAATTGATAAGATAGAAACAGGTCTTTCTATCTTCCATCCAATTGTTTATTCTAAGCTAATTGAACAAATCAAAAGTAAGAGAGATTTTAGTTCACCAATGTCTTAGATCTTTCAAACTTATTACAGTAAACCCTTGATAAGTCGGCACATATGGGACTCTTTCATTGCCGAGTTATCCCAAATTCCTACTTATTGAGGCACCATGGCTAATATTCTTTAGTCATCATGTAGACCTGATATATATGTCTGCAAACATCTAATTCTAGGTTGAAGCTTTTACGAAACTTGTTTGTGTTGTGGTTCTATCATTGTCTAGCATTTGAGTGGTCAGAATACTCCACTAAATGGCAAAATTTATATGGTCATGTACAAATCACCATTTTATTATCTGACATCTATGAAAGTACCATTTAGCATCTGATTACGGTTTGCCAAGCAGCTGGTAGAGGCATTGTGGTTAATTTGTTGAAGTTCACCATTGTAGTAGGGCCAGGCTGGTATTGCCCCACTAGAGGACACAACCTCAAATTAAAGAAGTCATAAGTACAGAAAATTTTTGGATCTACATGTGTAAAGAGATTTCTGTCAGGATTTTCAATTGTTGGAGGAGTAGTGTAATTACCAACCTTGTTATGTGTTTAACCCTTAAAGTGCGGCCATGGAAAAAGAGAGTGATCTGTGTACTGTATAATAAATATAATGGTTGCCCCTCGTGTAACGAGGGTGGCCAGGCCAAGGGCCACCTAGACATGAATTTGTTTAAGGTGTAGAAGTTGTGGCCAACACAACAATCACACCCTGAGTTAATGAGATGCATGACCCAGTGTAAAGGAATAATCCGAAAAGACCGGACAACTCGCCAACTGCACTGGATAACCATTACCCCGGAATACGATCCGCAAATCGATTAACATTCAGGTTCCCAATTACTGCTGGGTAGACAGAGGCAAATGGCGTAAAGAAACTTGGTCATAGTTTCTCCCTGCCCAGGGATCAAACCCACAGGCCTGCTCGCTTGCAAGGCGAGCATGCTGACCATTACACCATAGGTTGCCATGTACTGTATATGAAATTATAGACAAGCATGCAGAATAACAGAATATGGAACAATAATCTTCAAGATCTATACAACTTGTCTAGGGGATTGTTTTCTCCATGCACAGTTCCATTATAATAACCCACAATACAGTTATAGTCATGGAACCACTTCCCTCCCTCTTATCCTTTAACTGTTAGACATAGATGTTCCACTCCCTATGCCTGATAAAGACCTACTGAGTGATGCTGCTCACATGTCCACTATCTTAATTGTAAAACAATAGCACAAGAAATGAATGCATCTATTGACACGGGCCGCAGTTGCCTACGTCAACATACCGGTAAATGAAAGTTGGCTGCAGTTTAAGGGTTAAAGACTTTAGTTATTGAAGCACAGTAATAACATAAACAAATGAAGAACAATCACTCCCACAATCAGTACAGCATATATTGTATATTAAAGTAGGTAGTGTCTTAATATCTGATTAGTTTGCATTGGATTTTCAGTTGTAATTTATGAAACATAAGGTGTGTTAAGAGGAAATATTAGGATGTTTACATAAGCTGGTGTGACTATACATACAGTATGGATGCTACTGTCAAAGATGGACAAAAACTTTATCATATAGATATATGTTATGGGTTTGTATGGAAAATATTAATTTCTGAAATATATTGATAATGCTAAGGGAAATATTGGAGTCTTTAACTGTAGTTTGTACAGGTCGACCACCGATTTTCCGGTAATCACTGGTACAGAACCTCTGATGGTCTGGATAGTTAGAATTTCAAATTTACCGTGCATATATGGTAAACAATTGCTACCCGGGACAAGCTCTCAGCATTGGTTTTTTTTTTTTTTTTTTTTTTTTAATATACAGTACAGGTTGTACCTCTAGTCCGGAAACTCCCATGGTCCGGAACGATTTTAGTTTGCCCATGGAGAAAAGTAATTTGAGTCTGGTACTTTCCATGTTTGGCTAAATTTATCCTACTTTTTTTGGTGAATTAATACCTCTAATGAAACAACATCCTAATAAACCAACGAAAATAACACAGATAAAGTTAAATAAAAACTAAAAACAACACAGAAAATGTTTTTATGTTCTACAGCTTCAGCTAGAGTTGAACCTGATGACTTGGCAACTTCGTCATCCGAGTAAAAGCACACACAACAACATTGGCTGTCCTTATGTTTTCAACTTTACCACCACTGGTGGGTAGAATTTATGTTTTAAATTCAGAAACATTAATTAAAATACAGTTGGGTCTCACTTTACGCGGTTAATGTAACCCACAGGGTACCGCGGAAAGTGAGAAACGCGTAAAGTGAACAACATAACATATGGGATTAATTGAAATAGAGACCGGGCTGACCCCCAAACTCCACTTTTTGACAACACACAACTATGTTGCAGTAAAAATATTATCTTAACTTTATGATGGTATGCACACACAATTAATAATTTAGAGAAATATCAATAATATTAGGTTTTGTAACACTTACATTAATAGAAAAGATGGCTGGGCACACGGGGATGGGCGGTTGGTTCCGAGGCAGAGGGCAGATTATTGGCCCTCACCTGTATCACTTGTATCAATTGTATCGCTATCCACCACAGAGGCTTGCAGGGCCTCTTTGTCAAACCCCTCAAAGTCCATATAAGTCCATATCCTCACCATAATTATCACTATCACTGACTTGGGCCGGCTGTGGTGGTTGGCGAGTGAAGAACTGGTAATGTTTTGATGACTGGGCGACCTTGTGCGCACCATGCTCGCACCGCTTACACAACATGGCGGATGGCGGGAGGTTTGGATCCAAAAATGGGGTGGCTCACCAGCCGCTCTCCGCTTAAAGGGGTACACGCACCGCGGAATGTGAGCATCCTGGGTTCCGGCAGGGCACCGCGTAAACGCGGAATGTGGGACAAAGTAAAGTGAGGGTTGACTGTACATATGAACAGTAAATAAGTATTGCTTTCATATTCTTATGTAGAGTAATGACAATATGTTTTCACATGTGCGCACTTACATTGGCGATCTCACTTTTTTCTTTACCATAAATGGTTTGCTACTTATTTTGTTCCATTTATTAACATTAAATAACATTACTTTAAACAACCATATTAATTTTTTACATTAATTTTATTACAGCTACAACCAGGGTCTTATTTTTTTAGTTTTATATGTAGAACCAGTCAGTCACTGGTTTTGTAAACAGCGAAAACACTGCCGTCTCGTCTCCTCGTGTGTTTTATTATTCTATGTATTATTAATGAATTATATTGTTCATTTTGCACACAAACATTAATTCAATCAAAAAGACATTCAGTAATAAACAATAATGAGTCTTTTGTACATAAGAGAAATGACGCTGTTAACATGATTATTTACGTCTGAACGTTGGCGGGCCACTCAAACCCGTCAAAATTCGAGTTTCCGCCCCGTCGAAATTTTAAACTGTGTACGTAGTTTTTTTTGTGTGTGTGTCCAAATAAAAAACGTTGAATTAAAACTCACAAAATTTGAGAACCTAATGTACAAACCCTTCAATATGTTTTCAAAGAGACCACGAAGCAGTGAAAGTGGTGCTAGTGCTTCCAAGCGTAAGCACAAGTCACTATCTGTCCAGGAAAAGGGTGAATTTCCATGGTCCGGCACCAGTCAGGTCCCGAGGTTGCCGGACTAGAGAGGTACAACCTTTACAGGGATTACCCCACCCGGGCACAGGTCACTAACCCACATCGGGGCCTGGGGGGCGAAAATGTAATAATAATAATAACAACAATAATAATAATTAATTCATAGTAAATAAAATTTATACTAAATACAAAATTTAAAATAAAATTATAATACAGTAACAATAATAATAATAACAACAACACTGATAATAATAATAATAATAATAATAATAATAATAATAATAATAATAAAGAACCATAAAGAAATACAAAAATGAAAAAAGATCAATAGTGAAAAACAATATACAGTATAGTGTGGATTTACACGGTTTTTGTTTATGCGTTTGGTCATTTACGCGGTGCCTTGCCAGAATGAATGTTTTAATTACGCGGTAAATTTGGTCATGTGACCCACTGAGGTAATGGAGGGCCACTCATGTGACCCACTGAGGTAATGGAGGGCCACTCATGTGACCCACTGAGGTAGCAGAGGGCCATTCATGTGGCTCCTCTCACCAGCCTAGGTTGCCCATCACTGACTTAGAATAATTATATCGGAACTTGACTTAGGCCCTGTTCTTAGCTGCTAACTTCCTGTTCTTAGCTGCTAACTTCCTGTTCTTAGCTGCTAACTTCCTGTTCTTAGCTGCTAACTTCCTGTTCTTAGCTGCTAACTTCCTGTTCTTAGCTACTAACTTCCTGTTCTTAGCTGCTTATTTCCTGTTCTTAGCTGCTTACTTCCTGTTCGTCACTGCTTGCTTCCTGTTCTTCACTGCTTGCTTCCTGTTCTTAGCTGCTTACTTCCTGTTCTTCACTGCTTGCTTCCTGTTCTTCACTGCTTGCTTCCTGTTCTTCACTGCTTACTTCCTGTTCGTCACTGCTTGCTTCCTGTTCTTCACTGCTTGCTTCCTGTTCTTCACTGCTTGCTTCCTGTTCTTCACTGCTTACTTCCTGTTCGTCACTGCTTGCTTCCTGTTCTTCACTGCTTGCTTCCTGTTCTTCACTGCTTGCTTCCTGTTCTTCACTGCTTGCTTCCTGTTCTTCACGGCTTACTTCCTGTTCTTCACTGCTTGCTTCCTGTTCTTCACGGCTTGCTTCCTGTTCTTCACTGCTTACTTCCTGTTCTTCACTGCTTGCTTCCTGTTCTTCACTGCTTGCTTCCTGTTCTGGCAGTGGTGTTATCGTCATTATCTTCATGAGCTTCACAGTTTCTGAGAATGTTGACTATTGATAGCTTTCATTATTAATTTCTTACAAGTCTTTGAGACATTCTGATTTACACAAATCTTCTCTTGTATAGAGTACACAAAGTTCTGTTATTAATTTGTCTTTTAAGTATGGGGTAAGCTTCAACTGCTTGTTCAAGTCCATTACTGGGAAATTTAATACCATACTTTGGGCTGTCTACTGTGAAGTTGAAGAGCTGCTATTATACCCCTCCACCGCATGCATCAGACAGGTCACTGGACTGCAGAGATTGCAGCCCAAATTTCAGTTTAGCACTGGTGCTAAATGCGTAAAAAGAACGTACAGTTGCTAACTTTCTATGATTGTCAACTAAGTTCAGGTATATTATTCTTATGAAAATAGTGTCAATATATAATGAAGACAACATTCTAACTGAATCTTTTTAATTATGGCATAGATGTAGACATATTATACATCTGGCAGTTTTGTAGGGGAGCTGCAGCTCTTATGGACAACCCACCACTATATATGGAATTTCTTTTATAGCTTAGAGGAGGACAGGTGCAGATTTACTTTCATTTATACATTTCAGGAGTTAGTTGGGTGAGCAAAATTTTTAATATTAATTAGATAGGTAATATGTACTGTATTTATTATCTGTTCCAATATTTATGGTGAACTCTGCCCAGTTACTGTTAAGATTGATGAGGGATAAAAAATTAAGCTTTACAGTCCTTAGAATAAGAATATTGTACAACAGATTGTATTTACAGAAATTTTCACAGAAGTATCATAATACTGTAGTGTTTGTAATAGGATTTTATTTCTAAGTTTAGTTTCTGCCGGGGTAAAATAATGTCAGTTATTAAACAAAATTTAAATTGTAAGATGCAAAATGTTTTATTCATCCTTTCATTCCTCTGATGGAACTTTTTGTTTGTTTTAACATTTGCCTTCTTATCTAATGGCCACCCACTAGAGGTGGCCATGCTGAGGGAAGGAGGCCAGTGGCTTGTGTAAGAAATCTCCATTGTTTTTTTATAATTTGTCAAGGGATGTTTTGAAGCCCAATACATCTGTAATGGTGCCTGTAAGAGTCAATGGGGTTGTGATCACTAAGCAAAAAAAAAAAACTCTGAGATGATTAATAGTTACGTAATGTAAAACTAAAAATATAGCGTTATGGCCGGCTGCCTTTCCTCATGGTAACTAGCACCAGAGAATGTCTTAGAAGTGATGTCATGGTTTTTAGTAAGATTTGTTCAAATAGCATTAATTGGCAACTTGGCGGAGCTGAGCGAGTGACTGACCAGTGGACTGGATGCTGATATAGTAAAATGGTATATTAACAAACTCCTGAGCCAAGTTCTTGCTATCTAACTTTTTTCTGGCATTCCCTCATATTTTTTCAGGTAAAAAGTTTCAAGACAGGTAACAAAATAAAAGAGCTATATCCCAACCACATGTTTGAAAGACGAAGATGCGTGCAGGGAAAAAAGGACAGCCAGTCCGAAGTGATACAGCCTTTTCCTGGGACCTTGGGGTTCTTTTTCCCCAGGACATGGACACCTGCATATGTGTATCATTTTTTTTTTTTTTTTAGAATGGCAAGTGGTTATAAACATATTTCTGCTTCCTACAGTTCACAATAATAGGGGATACTATGCCACTGCCTTCAGGGGCACCTTCACCCAATAAAATGTGGAGGAGGGGTGTGCTCCCTATTGCTAAGCATTCTCTTCACTACTGGTTCTGCAGCAGAACTTCTGCCATTGAAAAGGGTGGGACAGCAGGAATACACATATCTCTCACCACTGTCATGGTTTGATGAAGGTCTTGATCTGGTCTTGAATAAGCAATACTCTCTGGCAAATTATTCCAGGAGTTTACAAGTTCACAACCTTCACTCAAAAAAAGTTTGCCCTGACAGCTATCTGAACTTGTGGCTTCTTCAACCTTAAATTGTGACTCCGAGTGAACCAGGGATCTTCCAGCTACAGGTATGAACACTTGATTGAGTAAAGTCCTCTGACGTTTTTATAAACTTGTTTTAAATCACCTGTTGCCTGCCTATAGTATAACCTAAGCAATTGCAGGTGTTCTAATCTCTCTGGGTACTTGAGGTGTTGTAGTGCAGCACCAGCCTGGTGGCTCTCCTTTGGATGTTTTCAATTAACTGACAGTCTCCAGCATATCTCATGGACCAGGCAAGGTGACAGCACTCCAAACAGGGAAGCACCTCACTCTTGAAGAGCATCACAAGGGACAGACCATCTAGGTATGTGAATGACCTTCTTATAAGTAGCCACAGCTTAATTGCTTGATCCACCTTCCTCTCACAAGGATCTGAGATCTTCGTTTCGTTGTCAACATAAGCATCCAGGTCCTTTTCACATTTAGTCTCTGTTAATGCTGCTGTTTCATCCCATTGGGACCTGCGATATGCCTTCTTACTGTTGGTATGACCTAGGTGAATCCTCTTGCATTTCTTGATGTTGAACCTTAACAGCCATTCATTTGACCACTCTTGAATCTGACAGAGATCTTTCTATAGCTCTTCACAATCCGTTTGGTTCTTAATTTCCCTGAATAACTTGGCATCGTCCGCAAACATTTGTATGGAGGAGTGTATAGTATCTGGCATGCCTTATATGAAACAAACAAACAAACAACGGGCCCAGCACACTGCCCTGTGGTACCCCGCTTGTCAACGAGGAGAAGAATTTGTTCGACGCCGCCTCCTTGCCCTGGTCAGAATCTGCAAGCCTCGGATCCTATACGCCTACCCCTGTTTTTAACTTTGACTTTGTGTAGCAGTAAAAGCCTTTGGGTTTGCTTTGTTCCTGGATTTGGCAAAGATCCTTCTGTCCTGCTCATCATTTGTCCTAACCCACATCTCGAAATTCTGTGTTCTTCTTAACTTTGCCAACCGCTGCATGGTTCACGTGTAACTTTACTTTTACTTTTATCCTCTTTGCCACTAATCTGTTCGTTAGCAACTTGGGCGGTTGGTCGCGTCTCTGATAAGCACTGTTGGCAGGTGCTGGGTGTGCACTGGTTCCTGAATATATTGGAACCTGCTCCAGTGTTATTCATGTCTGGCCTTGAATGAGCTCACACTCAGTGCCGTCATAACACTCTCTGGCAAATTGTTCCAAGAGCTCACAATTCTCACTCTGAAAAAATTTGCCCTCACAGTTTTCTGGACTTGTGGCTTCTTTAGCCTTGAGCTGTGACCCCTTGTGGGGCGGACGTCCGCCAGCTCCAGGTATGTACATTCAACCGAGTAGTGCCCCCTGAGATGTTTATACACTTCGATTAGGTCGCCCCTCGCTCGTCTGTAGAATAAGCTCGGTAGTTGCAGGTACTCCAATCTCTCTGAGTCACTGAGGTTCTGTAGAGCAGGCACCAGTCTGGTGGCCCTCCTTTGGACATTTTCAATCAATTGACAGTTTCTAGCATACAGTACCTCAGAGAACAGATGGGGAAGCACCTCACTCTTGAAGATCATGACAAGCAACAGACCAGACCAGATATATAAACAATCTTCATATAACACCTAGTTTTATTGACTGATTCACCTTCTTCTCACAATGGTCCGAGAACTTTAGTTCATTATTGACGTACACACCCAGGTCCTTTTCACAGTCTCTTCGTTCTGTTGGGACATGCGATACACCTCCTTACTCTTGGTGCAACCCAAGTGCATCCTTTTGCACTTCGTGACATTGAATCTTAGCAGCCATTTCCTCGACCATTCTTGAAGCTCATAGAGATCTTTCTGCAGCTCTTCTTAGTCTGATGGGTTCTTAATTTCCCTAAATAACTTGGCATCATCCACAAACATTTGTAAGAAGAAGAGTGTATAGTTTCTGGCATGTCATTAATGAAACAGACAAACTACAACAGGCCCAATACACTGCCCTGTGGTACCCCGCTAGTCGCAGGTACACATCACGATTTCGTGCCATTTATCACCACGCACTGTTTCCGGGCATGAAGAAAGTCTCCGATCCATGCAAGGACACTTCCCTAAATCCCGTACTCATCCAGTCTAATTCTCAGCGTTTCATGGGGTACACTGTTGAAAGCCTTGGCAAAATCTAGGTATATATTGTCGATATTTCCGGCTTGTTCTAGAATTTGAGTCCAAACGTCTAGTTTCTTGGGTAATTGTGTTAAACAGGATCTTCCCGGCATAAAACCGTGTTAGCAATCCTTTATAAGGTTGTTTCGTAGCAGATGTTCTATCACTGCCTCCCTTACGATGCTCTCTAGTACTTTACACACTATGCTGGTCAGGCTCGCTGATCTATAATTATTCGTGGAGTGACGATCGCCCTTCTTGAATATAGGACTCACATAAGCCATCTTACAGTCATCGGGGACCTTTTGCTCCTCTAGGGATTTGAAAAACAGGATCTTAAGGGGCTTCACAAGCTCTCTTAACACTCTGGGGTGTACCGTATCTGGGCCAGGACTCTTCTTATAAGAAGGTCGTTCAGATATCTAGACCAGTGGTTCTCAACCTTGTTTGCCCCATGCACCCCTTTCACCATATATCAGAATGTCATTCCCCCCTCCTTTCCAAGATTGTCTGCCTCAAAAAGTGCATTCCAAATAATATGCATAGAATACTGAAAATCCTTTATTTTTTCCATATTAGTATCAGTTTCCCCCCCCCCCTGAAAACCTGAGGGGGGAAATTCCCCCCTGGTTGAGAACCCCTGATCTAGATGGTCCGTCCCTCGTAACGATCTTCAAGAGTGAAGTGCTTCCCCATTTGGAGTACTGTCACCCCGTCTGGCCCCGGAGGTATGCTAGGGACTGCCAGTTGGTTGAAAATGTTCAAAGGAGGGCCACCAGACTGGTGCCTGCACTTCGGCACCTCAGCTACTCTGAGAGATTGGAGCACCTGAACTTGCCTAGCTTATACTACAGATGGGCAAGGGGTGATCTAATTGAGGTGTATAAGCATCTCAAGGGGCACTACTCAGTCAAGTGTCCTTACTTGGAGCTGGCGGACGCTCGCCTCACAAGGGGTCACTGCTCAAGTTTGAAGAAGCCACAGGTCCAGTAAACTGTGAGGGCAAACTTTTTCTGAGTGAGAGTTGTGATCTCTTGGAACAATCTGCCAGAAAGTGTTGTGACGGCACCGAGTGTGAGCTCTTTCAAGACCAGACTTGACCAACACTGGAGCAGGTTCAGGTACATTCAGGAGCCGGTGCATGCTCAGTACTTGCCAACAGTGCCTAACAAAGACGTGACCGATAGCCCAAGCGGCTACTGAGTCGATCAGTGGTGAAGAGGATAAAAGTAAAAGATTATTCGCCGTTAACTAATATCTATGACTGTGGGCACTGGTCAGTACACCCACACCGTACCCTTCACGGCTCCACCCGCACAACTCTCTTACTATGGTTAATAATTAATTAATTAACTATATTTTTTGCCACAGACATTAAAACTCTTTGTTTGGGGCTTATAATGAGTGACGATTTTTTATTTTATTTTATTTGTTTTTATTACATTGGAATAGAAGTATTAGAAAACCATACTAGAGTAAAAGTAAAATTGCTAAAATATGTGGGTGTTTTTAAAAAGTAAATACCCAAAAATGGTACTCTAGTACATCACACAAGTAAGTTTATTTAATTACTTTACAACTTTGCCAAGACTACTGTAGAGTATTAATGAAAACCGATCAACAATCATCAATGTCTGAATGTCCGACCGACTTTTTGAGGCGACAATTGCTGAAGGGGATAAAGTAAATACAGCATAGCACTACACACCTATGGTTAACTGTAAGTAAAACCTCCAGTTATCCCTGTTAGTTGAAGCTGAAAGGGTTCCGTTTTCTGTGATATATTTCTAGGGTGACCGTAATGTTTCAGTGGAAAGAGTAATTTAATAAGTTTCATGTTGAAAGGTGTTGCCTTTTATAACTTGTGCGCAATCAAGTAACCGAGAAGGTCTTCTGACGTGGTGAAAGACAATTGACACAATGATTTACAATATTAAATGTAGATTTAGGATCATTGTTCAGTTCAGAAAGAAATGTGGAAAGCAAGCTTAGGTGTATTTGTCGGGCCAAGGTTGTATTCAGTTCAATATGTTACAAACCATTCCCACGCTGTTGCTGCTTTTTGTTTATGTTTTTATTTGGAATAAGCCTCATCAAATTTACGTAACAACAAGGATTATTCGATACTATACATTTAAAGGATAGCTCACTTGTGTTCATTTTTCGTTTCCTCCGAATATTCAGGTTTCTTCATGTACTAACACTGGCACAGTAAAGTTCAAAACAAAATAACAAAGAACAGATCAACTTATCAGCTTAGTAGACGTAAGGTGGTAAGTGGCGGTATGATTAATACTTTACTTACTCTTTACTTAAACCTCTTCGCCACTGAACGGCTCGTTATCCGCTTTGGCGGTCGGTCATGTCTTTTACGCACTGTTGGCAAGTACTAGGCATGTACTGGCTCCTGAATGTATCCGAATCTGCTCCAGTGTTGGTCAAGTTTGGTCATGAAACAGCCAGCTTAAGTTATCGACAACATGCAAAACAAGATTATTTTTTTTATGATTCGAGATAAGACATCAATACCGATGAAATAGGAAGACATTCTGAAATTTATTATGTTCCCAACACATGGGTTATTCAACTTTGGGCAATATAATCATTAATGATGGGAGCTGTGGCTATTGTCATGCCCACAAACTTTATATGTTATGGAATACTTCAAGTATTTGAAACCAAGACGTAGACTGGCTGTTTGCTACATATCTTAAACCTGTTCACAGTATTTGTTGCCAACCCTCCCCATACATGCATTATGATAACCGTAGATCCACTTCTACCTTTTTTTCCCTCTTTTTTTTTTAACGGGGAATAGCCCACCAGGGCACAGTTCATCGACCCACAACGGGGCCTGGGAGATAAAAATTAAGAGTAAAAATAAATTTAAAATAGAAGAGAAAAAGACTTAATTAATCTGCACCATAATGATGCCGGAATACCAGGTTTTTGAAATGAGACATTGTGAGACTGTGACCGACATCCACACAGAAACGGTGGGCACCGCGGGCAAGACGGGTGTTACGTGCCCACGGCCTTGCCGGCTGTACACAGGATGCCAAATCCACCGAACATTGCCGTTTAAAGTATCTGCAAAAGAGAGAGCTTGTAGCAACATTGCGGCGAAAAGAAAGTGAAGAGAGATTATCAACTAAAGGAGGAGAGTTAATAAAACGAAATGCCTTTGATTCCACGCTATCTAACAGATGGACAGAAGAAGACTCACCCCATGCAGATATGAGAACAATGCTCTATGTTAGGACGAATGAATCCCTTGTATATAAACTTGAAGCAACTGCTCAGGAGTGAAGTAGCTACGGTATCTGTACAGCATTCCCAGCTATCGGGAGGCGGCTTTAGCAATGTTGTGGATGTGTGGCTTCCATGACATATTAGAGGAAATGGTGAGGTCTAGCATATCTATTTTAGAATTTGGCAGAATGATAGCGTCCTGAAAAGTGATTGGTGGGAGATCTTCTATTTTGTAAAGTGTAATTGGTAAATACTGTGTTTTATTAATATTGAATTTAACCAAGTTTCTCTCCCCCCATTCTGAGAGGCTGCACAGATCTGCAGTGATAGATGAAACGATATCAGCTCTAGAAACAGATCTAGTCTGAGAATTATGGGGAAGGGAAAAATGTGAAGAAGAGTGAAGAGTAGAATCATCAGCGTAAGAATGAATAGAATTAGTTGTACTGTAAAGTAAATCATTGATAAAAAGAAGGAAGAGAGTAGGTGAAAGAATAACCCCGTGGAACACCACTATTGGTAGAGAAAGAGCGAGAGATCGATCCCTCGACTACAACTGCCATGGATCGGTTCTCAAGGAAGCTAGAAATTAGAGAACAAAGTGGGGAAGAAAAATCATAAGATGGAAGTTTAGAAAGCTAAGATTTGTGCCATACCCTGTCAAATGCTTTGGAGATGTCAAAGGCAACGACGAAAGTTTCCCCATAATCCCTAAGAGAGGATGACCTAAGATGGGTGCAATAGGAGAGCAGATCACCAGTAGATTTCACTTGGCGAAAGCCATACTGGTGATCCGACAAAAGAGAAAGGCGTTCAAGGTGACGGAGAAAATGTGAGTAAAATAATTTCGAAAATCTTAAAGAGGGATGAAGTTCGGACAATGGGGCGATAGTTACAGGAGTTCGAATGGTCACCCTTCTTCGGGATGGGCTGAGCCGAGGCATGCTTCCAAGAAGAAGGAAAAATTGGGTTTTAAGGCGAAAATGGCGAGCAAGCACAGGGGCCAGAATTTCAGCACACTCCTTCAGAACACGAGGCGGTATTCTGTCCGGTCCATTAGCCTTACTCACACCCAAACTAGGTAACACACCAGCAACCCAATGAGTGGATATTATAGGAAAATGCATAGCTTCAGTAGAAGGAGTAGGAATCGTCTAAGGTGGAGTTAGAGGAGAATAAGGTACCAAAGAGATTGGCTTTATCAGTGGGAGAGTTGGCTATAGAGTTAACAGGTCGGAAGAGAGGAGGAAAAGAGGGAGTGCAGAAGTTATTACAGATGTTTTTGGTTAAGGACCAGAAGGATTTACTAGAATAAGAGTTAGTCAGGTCAGCAGTCTTTCTTTTTCTACAATTCTGCTTGGCCCTACGAAGAATAACCTTACAACGATTCCTAGATGTAATGAAAGAGGAGTGAGTAACAGGAGAAGGAGATAGTTTCATAACTTCATACGCCCTATCTATCTTCTTACATGCAAGTGAAAGTTTTGGTAGAAGATGGGATAAAGCACTCATACCACCCTGTATAACCCCAACAATGCTGTCAGCACATACCGAGGCGTCCCGAGTGGAAAAGCAACATTCTTCCCAGGGAAAGTCGGAGAAGAATTCTCGCAAGGATTGCCAGTTTGCCCTCCGATAGTGCCATAATTGGCGTTTAGAAGGGGGTGGGAAAGGTGGTCGTGCCCAGTTTGATTTAACAGAAGTAAGATTGTGATCAGAAGACCCTAAGGGAGCATAAATTGAGTATGAATAGTGTGAAGTAAAACAAAGATCAAGAATGTTAGTAAGTTGATCGTATCGATCTGGAACACGTGCAGGGTGTTTAATTATTTATTCCAAATCATTAAGAAAGGAAAAAGAGAGTGCCTCAACTCCACCTGGGTCATCCCTTGCAGAGCCAAGCCGCTCTATGTGATGTACAGTACTGTTCATTGAAATCCCCGAGGTAGAGGATCTCGGTGTTGAGGTGTGTGGATTGAAGGTTCCAAGTGTTCCCTGAAGAAGGCAGTGATGGGCAGGGAAACACCGGGTAACACTGAAGTCCATTTATTAACGGATAGGAGAAATACAAGTGGTGACTAGTGTGTGCCTTGCACGGCCCACAGAGTCAGACTGAGACTGCCTTGCCATATGGCAGCCTCGGGGCAATGATGCCACATAACACGTGCAGTGTTGCCACGTAATTACATATATTGTATAAATGCTACTCGGCACAGTAGCTTATATACAAGGTTGCTACTCGGCACAGTAGCTTATATACAAGGTTGCTACTCGGCACAGTAGCTTATATACAAGGTTGCTACTTGGCACAGTAGCTTATATACAAGGTTGCTACTCGGCACAGTAGCTTATATACAAGGTTGCTACTCGGCACAGTAGCTTAGATACATAACCTACATGGGTAGCAACGACTCATGGTTAGAAGTGAGATAGTCAAAGAGTTCCAAATAGTTGGTAGTTGGGAGAACAGTATAGGAAACAAAGAAAAATAGTCGTAGTTGGTAGAGTGCCATTAATTTCCAAAGTCGTTGCATGTATATTTTAAGGATCATTGCCGGAAGCGTTCTCTTAAAACAAAGTTGTTGTCACCTCTCCTTGAGAGAGTAAATTTCTTGGATTTCCTTGCCCAAGCGGGTAATAGGTCGATCAGTTGCGAAGAGAATAACATACAACCGGAACAGGAATTCTTGTAGCCTTCGTCAGCGAACCTTGAACATCGTGCATTCTTAAGTGTATAACGGTTTAACATGCACTATGTAAAGTTCACTTGATGGACACTACCAATTTTAAATAACTAGTCAGTGCCTTTGAATTGCGTTACGTATAAAGTAAGTTATGTTGTGGATAAAACACTGTTCTACGTCACTCACTATTAATGTTTCTGCTGGTGTGTGTGTCTCGGCAATTTTATAACAAAAAAAAAAAAAGAAAGTCAGCGGAGGCCACTAGGAGGGCCACAACCCACCTCAACCCTGGATTAATATGTAGCGCTGCTGGTCTGAACTATTATCTTGGGCCTTAACGTCGACATTATCTGGTGCATCACTCCTCCTCCCACCCGGCGAGAACCTTCCCTGCCCTAACTTACTATTATAGTGACTGGCTCCAGTCCGCACCGTTCACGGACAAGACCCACCACATACTGTACAACCCCAATGATATTCCACCACGGAATTTACCATTGAAAAATATTCCACCACTAAATGTAGTGGATAAAAAATACCATTTCCTACCACCTTAATTTTGTGTCAGCATACCAGGCTAGGCTGGCGGGCTAGGATTTTATCTAACGACCACGCTGTAGGATAAAGCTCTTATAAAACAGGTGTAAGCTAGGGGCAAAGTCGTCTCTGAACACACACAATAGAACCTAATAAATACACCCGACTTGTTACATGTTCACATTAGATATCACGAACAGAAATTAAACTGGACAAAAACTTAAAACATAATATTACAACCTCACACGCCACATTGCCTCCTCCATGTTACGATCACCAAGTTATGGCTACTGAGGCATTCACCAAGAAATTTCTCTGCATCATATATTATAGTTTACAATGTAATTTTCGCCTTTAAAACACAGCTGTCATTATAAAGAAAGAGTAGTTACAGGAGCAGCTAGAGTGTGTCCTGGTTATAATCAATAGAATGTTGAGTATATAGGACATACAAAAATCAGGTGCAAGAAGAAAACTCGTTGATATTAGTGAGGAAGGAATGAAGGGTAGACAGTACCAATGGAGAATATACAACACGAAGACGTTTAAGGAATAATAGGGTTCTTGATAAAGGTGAGAGGAGACTTTAGCAAGTTACAATATTGATATAAAGCCGCCCAAGGCTTGTAATAGAGCAGCAACACTGAGGCCCGCCAGGTTGGAATGTTGACTCACCCTCAGTAGATGATGGAACTTGGTAGTAGGACTGTGACCTTGGTTTGCGTCCAAACTGCTACGTTGTCATGATTCAAGAGGTAAACACAGAGGCCCCCGACAGGTAATGAGGAGTGAGCAGTGTCCTCCGGCACTATGCCGCGTCGGACAAGACTCCTTCCTTATAAACGCCGACTGAAAGAACTGTATTTCTCCTCACTTTCATTTACGTAGTACTCACATTAGTTGAAGATATTCTCTCACCTCTACGTGAAGCTCTCCTATAGGGAGACAAGAAGGCGTAAAAGGGGGAAAAGCGCCTTGTCAGGTCACTATCAAGATCGATAAAATTGATTCTACATAGAACTTGGCCACCACTACTTTAGGCTTAAGAGTTGGGCCTAATTATGATATTCTCAACTCTTATACATGTCAAGAATTAATATGAGCTGGCAGGTTCTTACCTCTAATTGAATTGCTTCTGATGCTAAAAATAATTAAAATTGATAAGTAGACTGAGTTTTTTACAGCCTCTTGGGCTGTGCAGAGTACTGTATTAACAGGAGCTGGCTTTATTCTTCTCAAGTAAACTTTTCTTGGCTATAAAATAATAAGTTACAGTCACTAAAGACACACGTTGTTTCACCACCACGCTAGTCTGTCGTGCTGAAAGTATCCTTGACCAAACATTCGCATTAGGAATTTACATATCCCAACTGAGTGAGGCTCTCCTGGATATTTAAGACTATGCAGATAAAGGTTAGGGCTCGCCAAACAAGCTGTGGAGTATTTTCTTGAGTGATGAAATGTATCCAGGAACTATACTGTAATTGTCCCAGGGATTGTTTTAATGTATTGAGGGACTTCACTGGCAAAGGTGCTTCTCTGGGGGTCACCATTTGTAGTGTTAACGTTATGATGTCTCGCACTCAGGATTGGTTGGGGAAGAGAAACTCTTAATGGTGGTTTTCTTATATAATTATATTATATACAAAACAGTCTGGTGCTGGGAAGTTGCTGCGTGGTAGAGGAGTTGCTGTGCCGGAGCTTCTTTAGAGGAGGTGTTGTGTGTTGCAGGGCTCTAGGTAGAATGGACTTCACGGCGAGGCTGTGAGCTTATATACACGTCCACCGGAAGTAAAACCTATTCATCTTACTGAGGGATGAAGATTCACATTATAGCAGTGAGTTATGTCATAATATTCATAGCATCCTAAAGCTGGGCGTTATACTATACTTGGTAATCTCGGTATTGTTATCGTTTCGGTCATGTAGCGAATTTTATGATTTTAAGTTTTGGAATCAGTAGTTTAGACTATTCTAAGACACTTCTCCTCTATAGCGTTTCCGTCGGAAATTTATATTTTTCGAGTATTTTAACCTATAAAAATTACCAACAATATCTCCCAGACTAAGTATTTTTACATGTCCATGTTTAATTTCATCCGCCATTTTTCAGACCATGCGAATTTTTTTTTAGATCATCCTGTAGTTTTGCGGAATTCTCGTCAGATTTAATGACACGCCTTATTTTAGTGTCGTCACCAAATTTGTGTTCCTGTATACGCCTATATATATATATATCGTTTACGTATATAACAAATAGTAATGGTCCAAGTACTGAGCCTTTGGGTACTCCACTAGTGACGTCACCCCAATCGGATTTAGTTTCCTGTCCTGTACCTATGCCCTAATCCAGTTTAGAATAACTCCTCCAATGCCATGAGGCTCCACTTTACATATTAGTCTTTCATGGGGGACCCTGTTGAAGGCTTTGCTAAAGTCGAGGTAAACCACATCATAATCGTGTTTGTCATAGATTCATTACTCTAACCGTACGGGATGTATTTTGAGTATTTAATTTGATAAACAAAAAGTATGAAAGTATAACATAGTTCCATTTAATGTCTGGAGAGAGCGTTTAATGATTGTGATCAATAGGGAAATAATTTATGCGAAAAAATATCAGATATGAAATTAATTTGCGATGTGGTCTTTTGCTGGATCTGGTCGCCTGCCACAGCGCACTTCTCAACCCAACCGGTAACTTCAAGAAGTTTAAACTCCACAAACAAATTTTGTCAACCAAGTGATGCCAACCCACATGTTTTGAGAAGTTGCTAAAGTCCCATCTAGATCCTTTAAAAGGTCGTTAGAACATATTAGAGTGTTAAGGAAGTATTCACATCCCTCAACGTCCTCCCTTTTCGGGGAGATGGAGTTATCAACTCACGTCTCCTGTATTAATGTTCCTCATATGGGTCCTCCAACCATTTGAGTCCTTCTAAGCAGGTGCTCTGGTTTTGTGGGCGAGATTATACCGCCTCGACTCTCTCTCTCTCTCTCAAGACAAATATGAATGGATATTATTTGGATACTAAGAGTTAACGGAGGAGGCTGCACTGTGATGTTTAACCGAACCTTCTACTGTCAAAAGGTAGTTTTAGAATTTACATAGTACTGAGCTACTCTCTGCCCCCAACCATACAAACGCTGCTAATTATCATCAGCTTCACGCTATGTTTCAAGATGCAGTAAAGGAATTTTGATCGTTAGGAAATTTCACTCCTAAGAATACTTTACGAAGGTACTGATGGTAATTGGAACTGAATTTCAATGATGTTTTGGGTTTAATTACCAGAGAAATTCTCCCCATTGTGTTGCTCAAAACATTTTTTAACTATATAGCGAAACATGACAGTAAGGTTTGGATTGCAGCAGAGATGTGTTGGGGGGTCGACGGGGCACGTGGGGCAAGACACGGGGCACGTGGGGCAAGACACAGGGCACGTGGGGCAAGACACGGGACAAAGACCGTGAGTGGACTGGGATGGTTGGTGGTACAGGATGAAACAAGAGCCCATTGTTGATGTCCTCCAACAGTTCAATACTCCACCTTTACTGAGTGCAGAGGAGCGAGTTGTAAGGTTATTATGGCGGGCGTCGTGACGGTTGTGGTGGTTGTGTTAACGATGGTGTTGATAGCATTAACCTTTATCTTGGTGGTGGTTGTTGTGGTGGTGGTGGCGATTGTTGTTTGGGTGGTGATGGAGGTAATGAGTGTTGTGGTGGTGATGCAGGTGGTGGTAGTTGTTATGGTAGGGATGTAGTGGTGGTGGTTGTTGTTATGGTGGTGATGGAGGTGGTTGTGGTGGTGAGTGTTGTGGTGGTGGTGATGGTGATGGGGTGGTTGTGGTGGTGGTGATGGGGGTGGTTGTGGTGGTGATTGTTGTGGTGGTGGTGATGGGGGTGGTTGTGGTGGTGGTGATGTAGGTGGTTGTGGTGGTGAGTGTTGTGGTGGTGGTGATGGGGGGTGGTTGTGGTGGTGGTTGTTGCGGTGGTGGTGATATAGGTGGTTGTGGTGGTGATTGTTGTGGTGGTGGTGATGGGGGTGGCTGTGATGGTGATCGTTGTGGTGGTGGTGATGTAGGTGGTTGTGGTGGTGATTGTTGTGGTGGTGGTGATGGGGGTGGCTGTGATGGTGATCGTTGTAGTGGTGGTGATGGGGGTGGTGGTGGTGGTGGTGATGGAGGGGGTGGTTGTGGTGGTGATTGTTGTGGTGGTGGTGGTGATGGGGGGATGGTTGTTGTGGTGGTGGTGATGTAGGTGGTTGTGGTTGTGGCGGTGGTAGGTAGCGACTCCTTACCAGTGATAACAACTACACAATCACTGATCAAGAAACACATCGGGTTGAAAACATTGTAAGAATGAAGCACTAAAACGCCTTAGGTTGATAAATTAGTTAAATATATACATTACCTGAAGATTAAACGCTCTAGCTTATTTCACCAGATAACTAAGAACCCTAGGTTAGGTTAGGTTATCGTTAGGTTAGGTTATCGTTACCTTACGTTAGATTAGGTTAGGTTAGCGTTAGGGTGTTTATTCATCTCGGTCAATAAGAGATGAACCATGTGGGGCAAACAGGGTAATTAAGGTGGGCGGGGTAAACATTAAGGTGGGCGGGTTAAACATTAAAGTGGGCGGGGTAAACATTAAAGTGGGCGGGGTAAACATTAAGGTGGGCGGGGTAAACATTAAAGTGGGCGGGGTAAACACTGGCAGTAAATCCGTAGAACACTAGCCTGGCTGTGACGTCACGCGGCAACATTAACTTAACCAAACCTAACCTAACTTACCTATTACGTAACTTAATCACACTTAATCTAACAACTCCTAAGCTATCCTATATAACCTAATTACACTTAACCTAACCAACCACACCTAACGTAGCCTACCTAACCTAACCACATCCCCACACAAACCTAACATAGCCTACCTAACCTAATCACACTTAACCGAGCTTAAAGAATCCGAAAGTTCGTAGTGTGAGAACCTGGCAGTATAAAAGGGAGTATATACACGAAAGTTCTCCAGTACGTATAGTGGGAATCACACAGTTTGTTTTACACGTCTTTTCTGGTGTCAGTTCTGGTAAATAATGTAGTAGGTGTAGTAACGCTGTAGCCTTGATAACACTGTACTGTAAAGAACTACTGGTGATGTTCTGACTTCGGTTTGTGTCTCATAGGTGTCGTGTCCTGCGTCCGTACTCTTAGGTCATGATTTGTTTTAGGTATTAACTAATGTACTGGTATACCTGATTGATTTAAGTTAATGCAGAAAGAATACGCTCATAAATGGCATCAAAACCATAGTGAGACTCTACCTTAAATATATACCTTCACTTTGTACGTATATATTTATGATGATGCATATTAATCATATTCTAGTTTATAGGTCCTCGTGGTGGTGTCATTTCGAAGCCATTTTCTTTCGTTTTGTTTTTGTATTTAAGGGTTAATTAGGGAAACGGTTTCTTATGTCTTTAGTTACGAGGAATATTCATGGCAGGGAAGATTTAACCTCTGAGTGTGTGTGTGAAGGGGTGGGGGGGGTAGTGTTGGTTGTCCTTGGCTACACGAGTGGGCCCACCAAGTACCGCCAGAGGGTTCCGCTGGGTACGTTGTGCGTGGGATTACTCCAGTCTCGTCCTCCCTCCTCGGATTTTGACTCCCTAAATCCCGCGATTATCTCACTTGGTAGTAATTTGTAGCAATTTGTTGTAGGTTTTCATAATATTAATGTATTACTGCGTTCCATTAGGTGCTCAGGTCATAAAAACACTGAACCTAACCTAACCTAACTCAGGTCACACACTGGATGATTATTAACAATTAGAAAATAATCTTCCTGTGTTTTTATTACTCCTGTACTTGTCTTAATTACTCCTGTACTTGTCTTAATTACTCCAGTACTTGTCTTAATTACCCCTGTACTTGTCTTAATTACTGCTGTACTTGTCTTAATTACTGCTGTACTTGTCTTAATTACTGTTGTACTTGTCTTAATCCGAACTGTGTGTTAATTACTTGCCTCTGTTTGTGTGTTGATCTGTTTTTGATGATACTGCGGAGTTCATTAATGGATGTGTTTTTGTTTGTGCTGTTTGTCACGGCATGTGTTATGGGGAGAATCGTCCGAGTCGACCTTACAAAGTGTTATAAATTGACTTCAAAAGAGGATGGTTACAGTGAACAGAATTACAAAAGACACGAGTCGTCTCCAGGAGGTGTAAATGTGGTAGAGTCTTATTATGAAGCATCCCTGAGCCATCCCTGAGCCATCCCTGAGAGGAGATTTATCATGGCTAGACGGGCGGTACCTTATCCTTTATCACCGTGAAGATGGACTGACACTCAGGGAGGGAAAGAAACATTTGTCTTGTGAAGGTCAGACGTGTGTATGGGTGCCGCTTCTCCCTGGTCACACTTACCCAGGTCGCTTGTGGTGGATACTGAACTGTACAAGGCTGGACTGGTAACTTGCGGGAACTGGTGTAACAGTGGTCTAGTTTTACTGTATCATCAGCGCCCACCATCCCAAACTACACAAACGCGCAGGCTGACTGACAAATAGACAGACATGTTTGTACACATACAGGGATAGATATACATACGCACACCACGGAAATACACACACACACAGCTCGAGCAGTGTGTGTGTGCGTGTAATACAAAGTAAACACTCACGGCCACACCATTCGGTGACTGAGGCAGCAGACTCAGCGGGCAGCCGGACGACAGCGACACATGCCAGGTAAAGGTCATTGTTTCTTACGGACGCCCATTACTGGAGAGAAAGTGAGGAGGAGGAGGAAGCACGTGACAGTTCTACCACAGGAGCCCACTGACGGCAACAAGATGTCTCGGTCCTCAGTGAATAGAATATTAAAGTTTCGTAAAAAGAAAAATTCCTGGTAATTGGAGGTGTTATTTTTGTGCTTTAGCTATGTTAACCAGTGAGGTAACTGCCGTACATCCTTCACTTATCCTTCATCCAGCGAACATATGAAAATCTGGACTTAGGAAGGTTATTGTTACTTGTCTTTTGTCGCTCATAAGTTATAATAATTTGTGTGAATTTAATGTTTCTTTTCACGCAAAAATTACAAGAGTATCATTTAATTTGCTCAGATTAGGTGGGACACTTGGGATGATGAACGTAACAGAATAGCGCCTAACACTGCTTTCCTTTGTTCTGAGCGACACTTGTCATCGATAGATAAATGGAGAGATTCACCAAAAATAAATAAAAATAAGAATACATCAGTCTACCAAAATCTACATTAGTAAATTGTTAGATAATTTTAGAAACGTGCCTCAACATGTTTATATCAGTTGTGTGAACCTGATGCAGAAAGTTAGTCTTTGAAAACGACGACTTTAATGAGAAGGGAGATTAAGACCGCGTCATGACTCGCTGAATAATGTTTATTTAATTATATGAGATGAAACACGAACACTCGAGAGGGACAGAAACTGATTTGCATAATTAGCTTTAAATGTAATTAAGTTTTCACAGGGAGGTAAGACGCCCTGTACTTAGCTGACTTGGATATAAACCTACGGTGGGTTAATGTTTATTGATGAATGAATCTCTTGAGGTTTGTTACATAAATTAAACCAGTTTCAAATTAAGATACAGTATATCCCAAATTAAAATATTAAGAGAAATGAGAATTACGTGAAGATTAGGCCTAGTTTAATAGTGAAAATCCTTCCATCTGTTACTACTCGTCTTGAGATGTGAGAGTGGGTCAGTAACTTGCCTAGTGAAACAAAACTAAATTAATTTGTATATAAAATGAGTATGGTGAGGGCACGCACAGGTAGACATAGTTTGAGTGTCCTCCCTCAGGTGGACTGGTGAGAAGAGACAACAGGTACTGGGAGCCTCGCATCCTCATGCTCTCACGAAATCTGGCTATAGCTTCAAGGTGTCTCATTGTTTGATTACGGCATGTCAGACCAAACATGATCTTCAGCGTTATTTTACTGGTGTCTTCTAGTTGTCATCATTATTGTAAACCTTTTGTGCTACAACATTACGACCAAGTACGTAGCAGTTTGTTGAGGAGCTCTTGGAGGAGTGTACTATCGCGTCATCTCGCCCTGACGAAGACGCGGAAAAACTTGCTTTATCGTGGCAGAGGCAAGGTCTCAGGGCGGGTAAATTGTTGTTGTTAGCTTATCGGTTAAAAGATGTAGCACGAAATTATGACAATCTTAAGACCTAAAGTACGGTTGGAAAACCTTAGGAAACAAAAATTCTTACAGCCAAGTGGTCGATTCACGGCGATAGACAATATAGTAGAAAGTGTGGTAAGTTTTTCAGGCAGTTTAGTCGAACACCACACCTCAGGAGAGTTTCCTCAACTGTGAAGGGTCGTGATTATTGACACACGCAGGCAACTCTACCAACGTGTAATTCTGATATTCGATACTTCACTGCGAAACAGTTATGGAGGCTCCTGACATTGGATTTTGACAATATCTTCTATTTGTTTACCAAGTCCCTTGATATTTGTGTTTACAGAGTCCTATGAGGAAAATACATATTGGGAATATTAGTATGTCTCCGTTGACCTGTGCCCGGGTGGGCAAATCTCCATAAAAGAAAAACTCCGTACTATTTTAAACCTTGTATGTTGTGACTGCGACTTTGGGAGATATAAAAAAAAAACCCCGCGTTTTGGACAGCTGTATTACGTCTTTTATAATGCTACCAGCCCGTCAGAGGGAAATGGAGGGGAATATAGTAAATGTAGGAAATGGCGGATACAGACTATTGTTTCGCATGCGTAACGTCCCCAGAGTCATCTAAACACAAATATAAAGTATTATGTAAACACCTGGATTTTTAAAAAGTTGTTTTATCTCATAAACAATACTTGAGTGACCATCATAACCTTTATTATGCTATTAATATAAACATTAGTTTTTGTGTGGATCCGAAAATTTGATGCCAGACGTTGATTCGGTGAACCAGCAGACCACTGCTCCCGTTTTCAGTCGGGCTGAACTGTTCCAAGTTTGGCGTGGAAAACGTCTTCTCAAAAGCAATCCGGGAAAGTTCGATTGTCGAGCATTTGCAGAATTCACAATTGTACTACTAACAACAATATTCTATGGAAGACTTCATTGTGTAAACTGAGGTTACAAACATTGATGAAAGCCGAGGAAACGGCTGGGAAGAACTAACTGAGCAGTGTTCCTCTAATCTACCGTCACTTGGCAAGTACTGACACACACGCACACCAATTTCTTCTTTTGGAGCAGAACTACACCTTGAGATGTGTGAGGCAGGTAAGCCTTTTTCTTTGCCGCAATGTTGCTTCACTCACTCTCTTTTATAGGTACTTTAACGGGCAATGTTCGGTGGATTTGGCATCCTGTGTACCGCTAGCAAGGCCGTGGGCTACTAACACGTCTTGCCCGCAGTGCCCACCGTTTCTCTGTGGATGTCCGTCACACTTGGTGAATAATCCGTTATAGTACCTCCTACTTTCCTCACACAGCCAAACTGTGGAATGCTGTACCTATTTCTGTGTTTCCACACGCCTACAATGTCTCACTTCAAAAAGCTGGTTTTCCGGCATTTTCGCGGTGAAAATTTTATCTTTTCTACTGGTTTGTTTTTCTTTTTACTCTTATTTTTTCGCCCGGGTGGGCTATACCCCGTAGGAAAAAGAAGAAAAAAAGAGGAGTCACCCACGCCGTTGTTGTTGACGTACACACAGTAAGAAGAATTGGTGTGTGTATATATATATATATATATATATATATATATATATATATATATATATATATATATATATATATATATATACGAGATTCATGTGGGTTGATGTCGCTGTTCACTGCCATGCAGGACAGAGGTTCATACACAAAGAAATACATCATATTCATCAGCAGTATTTATAGGTCAGTCATGTGGGTGATGTCACTGTTCACTGCCATGCAGGACAATGGTTCATATACATTGGACGTCATATTCTAATTGAAGACTAATTAGTGTGGGCTATCAAATTTGGGATAAAAAGCAAAGCAAGAATGTCCCCAAGCACCCCCGATTCAATGTAGTGATTACAAAGTTCATGATACAATAAGCCAGGTGGCCTGAAGTCTTTGACAGTGGCACATTCAATAATATAGTGTTCAAGTGTATGCTTTAAAGGTTTATCACAAAGTTTACATGCCGAGTGTTCCGGTATGGGTACAGCGTTACTAACTTGCCAGATGTGTCTGTATCCTAGCCTAATTCTGGCTACGACTATATCACATTGTCTAGTTCTGTCCTTATGCAGGCCATACCGTTACCTTTTGTCACAAAATTTGTCATATTTACTAATGCTACAACTCCCAGGTGTGTCTGCATTTCTCAGTACTTATAGATCAGAGTTCCTCTAAGGTGTTGTATTAATGAAAGTGAATTTGATGTGAAACCCCCCCTAGGTTTTTGTAATAATTTATTCACAGATGTCTTACGTACAGCAGTACAGCGTGATGCAGATGACTGACACAGGTGCAATGAGACGGACCGTGTACGACTGAATGAGATAATGGCAGTTACAGTTACCTACTGGGGCTTCACATAAAATTCTCTCTCATTATACAACATCTTAAATGTATTGTAACATGGATACTATGCAGGAACTGACATTTTACCATAGACATTGTGGATTAGAATTATTCAAGGATTTCATCCTCCACTTTAATGTACTCTTCGCTGAATCACCCTGTATGTGTAAATAGTAAAATAAAATATATACCATGATACCAAGACTTATTTCTTCAGTTTTGGTGAAAGGTGGTTGGTCAGCTGCATCTCCACCTGTAAGTGAAAATAAAGTCATTAATATTGTGTTGGTTAAATTTGCGAATTCTGAAACATCTTTATTTATGAAGGTTAATATTTGCAAGTTTCCAACACCTACATATTGTGGGTAATTTTGTCTGTTATAATACAGTAATAAAAAAAAAATCCTATGGAAACTCGGATTTTTTCGGTTTCATATACAACACACACACAAAAGGATAATTTTTCTAGTGTGAATTTTTATGGTGATTCCAGAACTGTGATTTTATTATTATTTTTTTTTTAGAAATTCATAGAAAAAATAGCCTTTTAAAATTTTAATGTTCTATGTCGAAATGTTAACCTAACCTAACCGGTAAAATCAGTCAACTTAAAATTTTAAAATTCGCTGGATGACCGAAAATATAATACCAACAATTTATTTTCTCTTGGAAGGCATTATTCATTCTTGTTGAAATTACGGACATAGAGGGCCAATACTCACAATTGATTCTTCCATACTTGTAGACAAAATATAGAATGGCTGTGTACAGTACTGTATGTCAACATTGCCAGAAAACATATGGAAACCCTTGATATTTGCCATCTATAATGAAAAAAAACTCAATGGCAAAGTGAATTATTACCACCACAACAAATGTTACACAAAAAGTAGTAAGGTAGCTCTTTATTGCAATACATTGAGTCACTAAGGAAATATAAAAAAGTATATGAATTTGTCATTGAATTTCTGTTATTAGTAACAAGTTATGGTTAAACTGATAGAGAAATGAAACAAACTTGATGTGTTGGGGCCTGGAAACTATCTGGCACTGGTTACGTGGTATATTTGGACGTGTTAAAAATATGAAATTTAGGTTGCTAAGTATTCATACTAATACAATATCTATTTTGGTAGTGTTAGACGATTATTTATTGCGCTCATTACGAAAATTGGTGTCGATATTTGTCATGGTTTTGGGTAGCTCGGTGTGGTATATGAGTGGATTATATTATATAAAGATAATAATATGTCGTATTTCTTATTTCTTACCGTAGAGTTCGATACCTTCACACTGATTACTTACAGGAGATTATGGCGTATCTACGTAGAAGTTCACTCGACATTCCATGATTTATACTTGATAAATGATGATTTAATGAATTCTATTAATTTTCAACATCCATCTAAGTTATTGGTTATACTTTGTCATAACCAATCAGTCATTACCTTTAGTAATAATAAGATAGGATCACAGATACGGGCAGATAATTGCACTTACATTTATTTGTCAAGCTTCCATACAATGATTTACAATTTGCATGGATAAATGAATCACTCACGTGCACGCTGTAATAAAATTAATCTTCTAAAAGAGAATTTTCAACTTGGGGACACATGTGATTACTCTACTGTGGGTATGACTTCACAGACCCTTAATTCTTCAAGTGATACATTTATTGTCAGCCCGGATTGCCTTTGTTGCAACCAGGCTTCCGCACAAGAACTTCTTTCCAAGGCCATAACAACAAAAAGTACTCTTGGGTTACCACACATAGTCTCGTGTCACTGACAGTCACTGTAGACGGTTGTCGCGGCAAGGAAAACTGGTAAGCGTGACTTGAATTAACCACTTAGGTGCAATAGACCAGCCTGGATTGCTTTTGTCGCAACTAGGCTTCCACACGTGATATTTCCACGGGGATAACAAACCTAGGTTAACACACTTAGTCTCGTGTCGATCACGGTCACTGTAGACGGGTGTCGTGCAGGAGAACTCTGTAAGCGTGAATTAATAAACCATTTATTGTAGGTTTGATAGGCCAGCCTGGATTGCTCTTGTTGCAACCAGGCATCCACATGTGATATTTCCACGGGGATAACGACCTAGGTTAACACACTTAATCTCGTGTCGACGACGGTCCACAGGGCGGAGTGGAGTGGAGGACTCTGTGTGGAGTGGTGTCCTGCTCCCTTCAGGAGGGAGAGAATGGGAACATCTTAACTAACCCATGGCCAAGGGGATACTGGCTTAAAATGAGGTTTTTGGGTGTGAAGTGATGAACAGTACAACACTGTTTCACTGCCCACCCACCCTAAAGCTGGCTAACATACACTAATGGGAAATACATGTCCCAGTTGTGCCTCGCCAGGTGTCTTATCTCTAGTAAAACAAACTTTGGAGTTGGTTGCGTGGGTAAGCCTAATGCAACCCATGACAATATTATTCCTGATGAGAGAGGTCATTCACCATCACAGGAGGAGCAGCTCTCACCACTCCAATTAGGCCACTTACGATTTTGTATTAGCTTAATTTGATTTCCATACATTACTACACATAAATTATTTGGATTAGCTGTTTTAAAGGCTTATCTTTAATGATGGTTAGTTAGGAGAATTTGGAGGATACAATCGGCAATGAGGTAGGTAGAGGCTGGCAGATGTTCCCACACAAACATGAAATTCTTAAAAAAAAAAAAATCCATATGTTGTTCCATATGAAGGATATCTTATAAAAAAATAAATTTCCTTTGCATATTTCTATAATTTATGTCCATCCAATTCTATTTCTTTTGGTTTCAAAATGTAGTTCCATCGTAGTATGCATCGTGCGGGGGTGATCACACAACGGAAATCGCCGATGTTCCAATAATAAATTGCTTAGATTTTGTTTTTGTTTTTAAGCACCGAGTGCTTCTTGCAAAGCGACCATCGGGATACCACAACATTGTGAACACGACGGCAGTTCTTGCATGTCTCTTTTAAGTTCATTGTTCTATTCCACGTTTTTCTCTGGGATAATATCAAGATTCTCTTCGCCTTATTTCATCTGATGATTAAACACCCAAACGCTGCCTGGGGGTTAAGTTCGGTTATATTGGGTTAGGTTTTCATTATGGTGTTTAATTATAGGTGAAATAAGATGGGAACATCTTAAGGTGGTCCGTCTGCAGTGCAGTTATCCTAACTTGGTTAATATTGACTGGTGCAGCAAGACACAGGCATAGGTCACTGACGGATTTTATGGATATTTATTATTTCATAAATACATACATCTTATCAGCACCTATACTACACGAGTACCCTTTAGGGTATTAATTTTAGTTTCGGTTATTTGGGTAATTGGTTAGGTTAGTTTGGGTATCTAAATACAGGGATGACCGAAACGAAAATTTCACCCTTTTTAGTGCCTTACTGTGATAATTATAGCTTTACATGACTTAAAATAAGATTCATCATTTACGGGTTATTGTGAAGTCATATTATTGTTATGAAGTGTTTATTTTTATTTATTTTTTTTACGGGGATTAGCCCACCAGGGGCATAGGTCACTGACACACATCGAGGCCTGGAGGGCGAAAATGCAATAATAATAATAATTATTCCTAGTAAATAAAATTATAATAAAAAAATAAAATAAAATAATGATAATAATAACAACACTGTAATAATACTTTGATGATAATAATAATAATAATAAAAGTAGAAAACTGAACAAAAGATCAAAAGTGAGGAACAATATATGTATGTTGTGTTGTCCAAGTAAGAGAAACAATTGAGACCCTGCAATTGTGTGTAAATGAGGCAGAAAGTCAGATCAGCAACCTGGGATTTGGTCACAATTTTCGTGATGCCATATGGCAGCAGGGTCTACCATTAGACAACACATTATGCTTCCAATATCTTCCCGGGCGGTAGTACCTCCCTGTTTGGTAGCTGCCTACTACCACACGAGTCACCCTGACACCACAAACAATTTTCTATCCCCCACACACTCGACCCCTCACACAGGAAGTCTATGAGTAATTGAGTTCTTACCATATTTGGTTAAAAATGATGATGATGATTATTAATTTAAATATAAAACCTTCATTACTCTGAAATAATTATGATTGAAGGGGTTCAGCGAGGGTCTGATCGGGCGAGTTAGCCACATATGACAACAGTCTTATTTGTTTTACCTACACCGGCAATAGTGATGTAGATTTGTGTGTATAAAATTCAAAGTAACTGAAAAAACTTTATGACCAGCCGGCACTAACGCAGCTTATATTCACTTCGTGGCAGTTATTGATATGTATTTTCTGTATATGTATGTGTATACACGCGGTCTGTACACGTCAGCCCCCGAGACACGTCAGGAGGGCAACTCATCCATCGTACAAGTCTTGTGTGATGGACAGTAAACCTTGTGTCTTCCATCATTCATGAGTCTCCGCCATCCCAGCTGATGTTCCTTGGTAAACTTATCCACCTTTCTTCCCTTTGCATTTACGTCTCCTACACCCTTATCTATTTATTCTTGGTCTTGTCTCGAGCTAAGTACAGGTGTCATCACGCTGGAGTAGCACCAATCACTTATTTTTTCAATGAAACTAATCATGAATCTGTCAGTTGTCAAGTCAAGTTAGGTTAGGTTGATGCTCAGATGGTAAAACAAATAGCTACAATTATTTTTTGAAAATGTTAAATCTACTAAAACAGGCAACGATCTTGCCTTTTAATGGTAGTGGGCATCAGAACTGGGCTCAAAACCTTATTAATTAACCCTATTTGATGTAAACACACACACACACACACACTACTACTCGGTACTCGTACTACTACTACTTTGCTGTCACTCGGAATCGAGTGTAACGATCATCCAGCTATGATACAATGATATGAGTTATTGAGGATGTCACCTTCATTGGTGAGTTCTGAGGTGACTAGAGGGGCCGTACGGGACCGACAGAGTCGTTCACAGATGTTGCATATGTGGAGGGCTACATCTAGTGCGGGAGGGGGGGTGGCAGGCAGCGTCTTTCTGGCGTTGGCGCTTGTTTACATCGGTATGCAGTCGGGCTAACCCAAAAGTATTGACACCTCGTATGGTGCTCCTCCAAACGTTACAGCGTGGGGTAATTGTCTCCCAGGTGAGGGGGGGTAAAATTTGGCACTTTTTCAGTTTTGTCTTCAGACTATCTTTATACCTTTTCAGTTGCCTGCCAGCATTACGTTTACTATTCGTTAGGTGATTGTAAAGTAGTTGCTTTGGCACTCTACTGTCGTCCATGTGGGTAACATTGCCAGTTCAATGTAGTTGTTCATGGATAATTGTAACCTCGATGCTCGTAAAGTTGTGTCAGCGAGAATACTGGCATTTGTTCTCT
Source organism: Homarus gammarus (assembly GCA_958450375.1). Taxonomy (NCBI): domain Eukaryota; kingdom Metazoa; phylum Arthropoda; class Malacostraca; order Decapoda; family Nephropidae; genus Homarus; species Homarus gammarus. The sequence goes on along the minus strand of CAUDMG010002480.1, from coordinate 4,041,620 downwards.
TGTCTTCCCAGCGAACTCGGAGGATGGAATGTAGACTACGTTGGTGAAAGCTCTCGAGTGCTCGGAGGTGCCTCCTGTATGTGACCCATGTCTCGCTGCCATATAGCAGGGTGGGAAGGCCACTGTTCGATATACGTGCAACTTTGTGGATAATTTCAGCTCCTTACAGCTGCAGACATGGGTACAGAGTCTGCCAAAGGTTTGAGATGTACATTTGTGATCCGATGTTGAATCTCTTTATCGATATCTGAGGTGATGGACAGGTGGGAGTCGAGATACTGAGAGTGGGTAACATTAGAGAGGGTAGTACTGTTAAGCTGGGTGGATGGTGAAGGTGTGGATGAACCAGGGGCAGGTTGAAAGATAATCCGAATCTTATGTACATTCATGTCAAGGCTGAAGCGTGCATGCGCATCTGCGTAAGTGTTCAGGATCTCCAGTAGGTCGCATTCAGTGTGAGCGAGAAGGGCTAGGTTATGTGCATTGGCCTGAGCCACACATGACTCGGGTGATGATGACATCTCGGCGATCTCTTTCTCTGACAATAATGTAGTCAATGATATGCCAGTGCTTGGATCGTGGCTGATGCCATGAACCCTTGAACTTGTCGGCCCGCCTAAGCAAGGTATTGGTCATAATGAGGTGGTGTGCAGCACACTTATTGAGGAGTAGTAGGCCGTTGGGATTACATTTGCCTCGTCCATTTCTCCATATGATTCCTTGCCAAATGTCAGCATCTCTGCCATCTCTGGCATTGAAGTCACCTAGGAGCACAACCTTATCTTCTGTGGGGATAGAGGTTGGCACTCTGTCAAGGTCGGTACATAAGCTGGGCTTCCTTGATGTCATCGTTTGCATGCAGTGTTGGGGCGTATGCACTGATGAAGAAGGCATGACGTGAGTGATTTAGTGGGACTCCGAGTGACATGAGATGCTCGTTGATCCCAACAGGAATTTCAGTTAGCCAACCCCATAAATGCGGTTTCTCTCTGCAGCAGGCTTACCCTTCCACAAGAAGGTATAGCCCAGACTCCCAGGGTTCTGCAAGTCGACCCTCGTTTGGGAGCCGGGACTCAATAATGGCTGCTCAGTCGATGTTATACCTACCCAGCTCTTTGGCCACAAGGGCGGTTCTTCTTTCTGGGCGCTCATTTGCTCTAGTAACCAGAATGGTCCTGACTTTCCAGGCAGCGACCGTAAGAGGTTGTATAGTTTGTTTTGATCTGTGATTATGATTTTGTTTTCGACCTCAAAAGGATGACCTTACTGGGTGCGGTTGCCCAGTCAGGTTGGTTCTTTAGGAAGGCTATGTTTAGGGCACCTTTTCTAGCCCCCTACCCATGTGGGATGAGCAGAGTGGCTCCTCGAAAGGGCTGCTCAGTTACACAGACATGATCGGATTGCACTGCTGCCTAGATCCCAGTGAATAAACGACCATCTTATCTGTGCCGCTCATCTGTAGAGTTGCGACTAGAGACTCCCAGCAGAAATCGTGCCTGTCCTCATCGCCACTCATCCCTCGCAATAGGGCTTTTGGGGGTATAGGTGTTTTGATGATGATGATAAGTATGATGAGCTGAATGATGGCTGTGCGTGAGTTGATAATGTGGTGAGGCAGGAGCGCAGGCTGCAACCATTCATCTTGGCTCTCCATTTTCCTGATTCAGTGGTGCAAGTGTTGCAACAACTGGGGAGAGGGATAGTTGCAATGGACTGCCAATAGCCCAGTTTGTTGGGTTTCACCTAAGTAGGCTGTCCATCATGCATTGCCTTCGTCCGCCAGTGTAGTCGTTGGATTCCCATGTTGGTCACCTCTTCCGCCTATACCGCCGTTGGGGTCTTGTTGGAGCACTGTAAGCATGTCTGGCTGATGCGGGGCTCCACTGCAGATTTTTAGTTCGGGTTTTTACTCCTGTAGCCTTATACCTGCCAGGGTTAATCCGCAAGGTAACGGGGCAGTGGTTGGTAGGTGCCAGGACGTGTCCACATGCCAGTGGGCTTATGCGCCGTCCCTCTGGGGCCCACTGCTACTCCGAGATCCCTTGCTGGTCTAGCCTGGGCCCACGAGGCACCCAGTTTCCGTGTGTTACACGAGGAGGCACAGTAGGTGTCTTGATGGTGAAGAAGCTGTGTTTGTCAGCGGCGGTAGCTGAAAGCGAGAGGAAGCAAGCAGTGCTGCCACACTAGACGCATTACACCACCCTGTGCACACACACACACACACACACCATGCCAATGAGAGAGTGCACTTCATCGACAGATGTCCTTACATATAGAGTGTATACTGTATATTGTATACCGACTATTCTTTATCTCATATATTTTGTACACTGTTTTTTTACCGACAATACTCTCTTTAAGCACTTAGTTCAAAGGCTGTATGGATGAAGCTAAACATCAAAAGTATGGGATACATAATTAATGATCACCGAATCCTGGCTTAAACCTGCTTATTAGCACAGTATTACAGTTTTAATGGCAGAGTGAGGTGTTGGTGTACTGTACGGTATACCTCCCAGTGGCTGGGTGTCTGTTTGTATGTATGGTCGAAATTTGCTCTGGATTTAGGATATTATACAGGTAATTTCTTTACTTATGTAATAAGTCCACCTAATTAATATACTTTAGAACATGGTATTGGGAAGATAGACTGCACTGAGGGAGATGGGGTGTGTGTGTGTCAAGGTATAGTACGTCTGAGATAGATGTGTAATTTTTACTCTCAAGTGATATACCCATTCTGTTATATTATTACAGGAAGGCGTGCATTAGTTGTTTCAGTACACGTGTCAGGTAATAATATTGTTTACTCAAGAGATCAAACACTGCTCTGGTCACATTGTTGATGCAGTATATTTATACAAACTGGTAATGTATCTTAGTGTTTCGCTGTTTTTATTAATTTAACTCTGATCTGATAATGAGATAGGTTTGTTTATTAGGTCTAAATGTCACTAGTAATATAAACAAAGCTGAAGACGAGTCCAAGAGGGCAGAGCACTTCTCTTTAACCAGTGTCACCACAGAAGGCTATCACCGACATCAAGGGAGACCGAAAGACTTTTATGTACATATTTGGACAACTGCATATCAATTCAAGAAAAGTGTGACCCTATACTCCACAGGGTTGGCTTTTGTAGCGTAACCGGCTGAGTGAGCGAGTCGGCAACACTGAACGGAGCGGGCGAGACGGGCCCAGGGGAGTCAGTCAGTGTGAGCTGAGCGGGCACGGAGTTGGGGTGATATCCCATACCCACAGCCTGGGCCAGCCGAGCTGCTCCTGCCAATAGCCTGTGCCTCTGTGTTCCCATCTCGCCCGCACCTCATCTAATAGTTTCTTTTCACTTGTGTTGACCGGATTTACGCTCCACGTAGCAAAACAATACAAGTGTATTACAGTGATTGTATTTTATTGTCAAATTAGAAAAAAATGTGATCTTTGATAATCTTGTCTTAATTTAGAGTTAATAACCTGTCGTTGACAAGTGTAGTGTTGTTAGATATTAAGCTGATCTAAGCACGTCGAGACGATGTACATACGAGGGAGTGTAGGCAGCGTGGCTCTGACGGCGACGCTGTTGGTGCTGGTGCTGGGAGGGGCAGCCGCTGTCAGGTGCCCAGCTAAGTGCCTGTGTTTCCGCACCACCGTCCGCTGCATGTTCCTCGGCCTCAAGAGGATACCTCACGTGCCCCCCAAGACCACCATACTGTAAGTACTGATGACTGTTGTATCGTGCCTGAGACTTGTTGACCACAGGCTACCTTGCCGTGCCTCACATTGAACATTTCTGGATTTATACAAATGGCAGACTAGTACCATGGTTACCTTAAAGTACCTTACCCGCCCTGCCATTAACCCCCACCTAGAATTTTATTGGAAAACTTGTTCCAATGAACTTGGTATGTGGACTCCTAATGTAGGCTAATGAGGGTGATTCAGTGCGCGCACACCATAGTACACGTGATTATAAGTGTAGTATGAAATTTGTATTACTTCAGGTCCGATTACCCTGAACTTGATCTTGAGCACCACAATACTGGGTTCGAGTCATCACAGTGACACTTATGTATTCAATGAACACATTTTTAAATCTTGTAATTTGTTCTGCCTGAATGTGAATGTACAGTACAGTTGACAAAATTGCTAAACAGGTACCGTACATACTTATATCATACTGTTAAACATGAAGTGGCTGGTATTGCTGCACAAACACATACTGAACAGTGTTGGGAGTCTTGGCACATAGTGATGCTTCGTGAACTGACTGTATAGTATAAGAGTGTGTTACCTTAAGCAGAGGTACACGTCAACCCCTCGTTGTGACTCTGTGGTCTTGCTTCTTTCATTTAAGTTATTCATGATAGAATTAGTGGAGGGCACTTGTTGGTGTGTGTATTGGGTCATGCAGGGCTTTGTAGTGTGCCTCTTGGGTCATGCAGGGCCTTGTAGTGTGCCTGTTGTCATGCAGGGCCTTGTGTGCCTGTTGTGTCATACAGGGCCTTGTAGTGTACCTGTTGTGTCATGCAGGGCCTTGTAGTGTGCCTGTTGTGTCATGCAGGGCCTTGTGGTGTGCCTGTTGCGTCATGCAGGGCCTTGTGGTGTGCCTGTTGCGTCATGCAGGGCCTTGTAGTGTGCCTGTTGTGTCATGCAGGGCCTTGTAGTGTGCCTGTTGTGTTATGCAGGGCCTTGTAGTGTGCCTGTTGTGTCATGCAGGGCCTTGTAGTGTGCCTGTTGTGTCATGCAGGGCCTTGTAGTGTGCCTGTTGTGTCATGCAGGGCCTTGTGGTGTGCCTGTTGCGTCATGCAGGGCCTTGTAGTGTGCCTGTTGTGTCATGCAGGGCCTTGTAGTGTTCCCGTTGTCATGCAGGGCTTTGTAGTGTGCCTGTTGTGTCATGCAGGGCCTTGTAGTGTGCCTGTTGTGTCATGCAGGGCCTTGTAGTGTGCCTGTTGTGTCATGCAGGGCCTTGTAGTGTGCCTGTTGTGTCATGCAGGGCCTTGTAGTGTGCCTGTTGTGTCATGCAGGGCCTTGTAGTGTGCATGTTGTGTCATGCAGGGCCTTGTAGTGTGCCTGTTGTGTCATGCAGGGCTTTGTAGTGTGCCTGTTGTGTCATGTAGGGCCTTGTAGTGTGCCTGTTGTCATGCAGGGCTTTGTAGTGTGCCTGTTGTGTCATGCAGGGCCTTGTAGTGTGCCTGTTGTGTCATGCAGGGCTTTGTAGTGTGCCTGTTGTGTCATGCAGGGCCTTGTAGTGTGCCTGTTGTCATGCAGGGCTTTGTAGTGTGCCTGTTGTGTCATGCAGGGCCTTGTAGTGTGCCTGTTGTCATGCAGGGCCTTTTAGTGCGCCTGTTGTGTCATGCAGGACCATGCAGTGTTCCTGTTGTCATGTATGGCCTTGTAGTGTGCCTGTTGTGTCATGCAGGGCCTTGTAGTGTGCCTGTTGTGTCATGCAGGGCCATGCAATGTTCCTGTTGTCATGCAGGGCCTTGTAGTGTGCCTGTTGGGTCACGCAGGTCCTTATACAACATAGGCCTCTTAACGTGGGGCTTCCTGCAGGGTAGTGCATGACTTGGTAATGTCTGTCTTTTGGCCATTGAATTGTGACGGAGTCCCATAATTTGGTCTTGCAGCGTGTCCAGTATATCCAGGATCTTGTATTACTTGTAGTCTGGTGCCCGGGTGTGTGAGGTTTAAAGACTACCTACTTGGATCTATACAGCATATTTACTTACTGCGCCGGAGCATATAAGGTCTTGTTTCTTTTAGCCACCGATAAATCGTCAAAGAAACTGATTCCATTGGGAAATTTTTTAGTGCAGTAGACCAGGTGGTGTGTTTGTGCTGGGCATGGTTGCTTGGTGTAGCTACAATACATTCTAGTTTGAGGATAAAGGGTGAGGCGCTAGGGCAATGGGTCGGTGGTATAGTGATGTTGACAGTGGTTTAGCAATTCTAACAGGTGCATTATGTTAAGTATGTGTCGTGCTCGCCTGGCTGGGGGACACTCCGGGTGAAGAAGGGTCGCCATAATGATGAGGCGAGTGAGGGACACACACACGCACACCTCGGTGATGGTCAGTAAATTAGGTTCAGTCAGAAAAATATTTCTCTGGTATAATTTACACTAAGACAAACGGTGTACAGCGTCACAATGAAAAAAGATAGCGGTGGCTTTTCCGACACAGTGGAGAGATGTTTAGCAGATACGAAATGAAATGGATTATAAAAATTTATCTCCATAAAGCTGGAGTGTTAACCTTGGTGTGAGGCGCTATAGTTCGAGAGATATAGGAACCACTAGAGTCTAGACTGATAATGAAAGGGTTCACACGATGACAGTAAAGGCCGAGATTTAAGTACTCTTGTGCTTGTTAGGCAGGTACGGTACCCCTAGTTTATCTCCGTGTCATGGGCGTTGTAGGATGAACGCCACTGTCTCGCCTTGATGAGTGTGTCGATGGGGGACAGGACGTGGACCTCATTAAGGAGATCCAGGATTGGATTCACAAAATACGGTCGTTAAATTTTATCCTCGTCTCACCATGGGAGTCTCTACCATGAGTGTCTAAAACCCTAGCATGGGAGTCTAAGGTTCTACAGTAGGACTCCGTTTTTTTCCATACCTTCCTTGGAGTTGGATCTCACCATATGAGTCTTTAGGATGAAACATAGGAGTCTAGTTTTACAATATGAAAGTGCAAGGTGGAAGTGTAAGGGCTGGCTGCCACTATGAGAGTCTAGGGAGGCACCAGGGGAGTTAAAGTCCTCACCATAGGGGTACTTTACAAGGCCTGACCACTCTACTAGGGTCTCCGCACCCACCATGGGCGTGTTAAGGACCCCACCAAGTACCTGGACGTGGCAGTCATCTTGTGGTAAGGAAGGTCACAAACCCAGAGTTATCTTTCCCGAGTAGGCTATATATTGTGGAATGTATATAATAATTTACTTTAAGTGGGACGTTACTTGCGTTTGTAACAAGATACTCAGGTTCTCAAAGATTCTTACTTGTAATTTTCCATTATTTTATTTTATTTCCCCCGTAACTACTGATTAAATAATTAATCCATTGTTTAGTCTTAGCTTAAGTTCGGCATCATTTGGGCTGATATCTTTGTCACATCTTGGATAAACAAGTGATGTGTGTTTCTATGGCCCATTAAACGTTCCGATATTTCACAATCTGAGTCCAGTTTCCCGGTATCACTTGGCATGCACAGTCACGTCGGGCCGACTAAAAGACGTAGCGGCTCACCTTCACCATCCCCTCCTCCCAGGCCCAGCCACCGCTCAGAGTACTAATGTGGTGGTGACGTTCATGCTCGGCTGCAGGAAGAATGTGATGAGGTGGAGGTTGTAAAGTGGTCACATCTCAAGAGATCGGTGCGGTAGCTGAAGAGTAGTCGTGAAAAATTGAAGAGCTCGAGAATAATAAGAGGTGATATGAGAGGGTAGTTGGATGGTTGTTTGAACGGGGAGTTGGAGTGAGTGTAGGAGAGAGAGAGAGAGAGAGAGAGAGAGAGAGGGTTTAGGAGAGGTTATTTGGATGGGGTGGGTCGTGGAGGATTGTTGGAGTTCCTCTGGAAGGGTTAATAAGAAGGGTCTGGAGAGGGAATGGAAGGTGAAGGGGTCTGGAAGGGAGGTGACACACACACATACAGACCTGCCCACTTCCCTTCCCCGTTCTGTTCATCCCCCCCTTCTGCTCATCCACACACACCCCTCCCCATTCTGCTCAACCCCCTACACCCACCAGCACTGTCTCAAGGGTTGGTTACGTGGGAGGAGGGGGAGGTAGGGGGGGGGGGTAATCCGGAGAGGAAAGAGGATGCAGCCAGGGTGTTGGAAGAAGGGTGCTTTGTTGACCAGGTACTAGGATGGCGTGGTTGGGTGCACGGCAGGGAGGATAGCGTGGTTGGGTGCACTGCAGGGGGGATAGCATGGTTGGGTGCACAGCAGGGAGGATAGCGTGGTTGGGTGCACTGCAGGGGGGATAGCGTGGTTGGGTGCACTGCAGGGGGGATAGCGTGGTTGGGTGCACGGCAGGGAGGATAGCGTGGTTGGGTGCACGGCAGGGAGGATAGCGTGATTGGGTGCACGGCAGGGAGGATAGCGTGGTTGGGTGCACGGCAGGGAGGACAGCGTGGTTGGGTGCACGGCAGGGAGGACAGCGTGGTTGGGTGCACGGCAGGGAGGACAGCGTGGTTGGGTGCACGGCAGGGAGGACAGCGTGGTTGGGTGCACGGCAGGGAGGACAGCGTGGTTGGGTGCACGGCAGGGAGGACAGCGTGGTTGGGTGCACGGCAGGGAGGACAGCGTGGCTGGGTGCACGGCAGGGAGGATAGCGTGGTTGTGTGCACGGCAGGGAGGACAGCGTGGTTGGGTGCACGGCAGGGAGGACAGCGTGGTTGGGTGCACGGCAGGGAGGACAGCGTGGTTGGGTGCACGGCAGGGAGGATAGCGTGGTTGGGTGCACGGCAGGGAGGACAGCGTGGTTGGGTGCACGGCAGGGAGGACAGCGTGTCTGGGTGCACGGCAGGGAGGACAGCGTGTCTGGGTGCACGGCAGGGAGAACTCACCAACCCAGCCGCCCTCTCGACCATTTTCATGAACCAATCCATCCACCTGTCCGGTACACCGCCATGAGACTGGTGGTGGGAGGGAAGGCGAGTAGCGCCCTCCCTTACCATTCTCTCTCTCTCCCTCCCTCCCTCCCTCCCTTAATTCAGGGTCATGGTCAGCCAAGCTCATGTCCCGGGGAACTGTAAGCCCTAGACGTTTGGAGGGGAGGGGGGATAGGAAGGGAAGGGTAATAACTGTTGTGGGTGTAAGAAAGAAGAATACTTAGTTTAACGTTCCGGACTTGACTGTGAGAGGCGGGGAGGATAGTGAATGCCGTATGGTTCATGAGGAGGAGTTATGAATAATGCATAACCAAAACAAAAGTATTATTATTATTCATATTTATTTTATTAATGTGATTCCTTTGCTTCATTTGCTGCTTCGTGGGTTTTTTTTTTCTCGCATTTGTAGTCTTCTATTTGGTGGTGGTATTTTTGTTTTCTTTATGGACTTTCTTTGATATTTTTATTTATTTTTTTCATTTTCCTTTTTCCTTATTATATATTATCTCCTAATTAATTTTTTCTATAATCTAGTTTTTCTTGTTTTTAGCTTCTTTTTACTTCTACATTTGCTCCTTTACTTCGTCCATTTCTTCTACTTTTTCCTCTTATATTCTTCCTCTTCCCTTTATTAGTGTCAGCCATCCTGGACTTGTAAATACAATAACTAAAAGTGTCAGCCATTCTGTCCTTGTAAATGACCCTAATAGTGTCAGCCATTCTGTCCTTGTAAATGACCCTAATAGTGTCAGCCATTCTGTCCTTGTAAATGACCCTAATAGTGTCAGCCATTCTGTCCTTGTAAATGACCCTAATAGTGTCAGCCATTCTGTCCTTGTAAATGACCCTAATAGTGTCAGCCATTCTGTCCTTGTAAATGACCCTAATAGTGTCAGCCAGTCGGTCCATGTTGGTTGTAAACAGAAGAGTGGCGTCACACACAGGTCAGGTAACCAAGGCATGACACCCGCGGTTTAAAAAGTGAGTCTGGGGGCGGCCAAGTTATGTTGTGCCGGCGTAACGCGAGACTACCACCACGAGAAGAGTAGAAGGTCAAACACACGAGAGGGAGAGAGAGCACACAATAATTACTAGGCTTGGAATTTAGTAATGAATGAGGGGGAGAAAGAAAGATAATGATAACTGGACAAACAAAAGAACAATAATAATCACCGGTATGGACAGACAATAGGGAATGTGAGAGCCATGCGATTCAATAACCTTTGGTGGAGAAACGACATCAAATCAAACTTCCTCACACGGCAGGAAGAAAGGTGTGGACTATACTGCATCTCCCCAACCCCGTCGATATAGCACCAGCATCAGCGAGGTTTGTCCCCATACACACACACTGTGAGTATTAATTAATGTTAACTTTACACATTATCCTACCTGTGAACCTCTTAAAATTACCCCCATAATCCTTCTAAATGTTGATGACGACGCGCAGGCAGTTGTGTTAATGTATATTTTTTGTAGCTGTAGTGTACGTCATACAGAAGAACTACAGGAATAGCCAGATGAATGTACCGGTACCCCGTGATTTGACCCGCACCGGTTGCTGTTATAAGGTTCGAATCCCTTTAGGTATAATTTTCCATTGGACTGAATCCCAACACCAACCAATGAAGTCGACGAAATCCAACCAGTTCATTGTTTATTCTTCCAACTAAAGAGGAGGAAGAGGGAGAGGGGGTGGCGGGGAGGGTAAATCAGTTTGCGTGTCTTTCTATATTGTAGGTCATTATACTGTATGTTATATCTTCGTACTGTATGTAGGTCATTTGTGTACACGGGTCATATAGTAATTGATAAGTTTATAGCTCGTAAATGCTTTTTTTTTTATTATGAATTACGACAGAATAAGACTACAATGCAGACTAAACTATGGGTACCTATGGCAAATACATGTTAAAACGTTGGTCTACTATACCTACGTGACCTTTTTAAATTCATTGGTATCTTAAAGTCTCTTGGGAATTATGTCCTCACCTTTACGTGAACCAAGATGGTGCTGTGTTGTGTCCTTCCTTCCTTCCTTCCTTGAGATGACTTTACCATTTAAGTCCTAATACTATAGTAGTCTACGTGAGGTTGGTTATACCTTGTACGGTTAGACCACGTCAGTGTTAGACCACATCAGGCTAGACCGCATCATGTTAGACCACATCAGGCTAGACCACATCAGGCTAGACTAGGCAGGACTAGACTAGATGGTATTTTGTCCCACGACCTCTGCCATACTTGGGTTCCTGAGGTTTGGTGGTCATATCTGCTTGGGTTTACGGCGCTGGTTGTGGCTGATCTCGCTGTGATTGGATGAGGCGGGGTCGTAGGGGAGGGGGGGGGCGACGAGAAGGGGTTGTGGAGGGAAAGGAGGGAGGGGGGGTGAGAAGTACAATGGTAGAATATGAAGGGGGGGGGGGAGGAGTGGGGTAACCTAATCCAACGTAACATAACCAATTTGGACTCTGTCTTAACGGGCTCCAATCCTATAGTGCACCCGAGTTAGAGGGAGTTTTGTCAAATTTACTCTTCCTTCAGTGCTTTCTCCTGTAACAATACGCAAACATGTATATACAATTACACACACACACACACACACCATCTCCGTCACCTACTCGCAAAATATGATACATACATACATACAGATACACCCACTCACCCATAAAAAAAAAGTGTGTGTGTGTGTGTGTGTAAAATAATAATAATAATTAACGGTTTATTGAAAGAGCATGGCAGCCGGAAGACTGAAAATATACAATTACATAATTGGGGAATGGGTCTCTTGATTTACAAATGATTTACAAGTAACATAAGTGATACAAATATGACATATAATAATTAGGTGTTGCTAATTTTTACAATGGTTGTGACTGGGCTGTTCTTGTAGCAATCAGTTCGTGCTCGTATGTGCTGGATGCGGTTGGGCTGGTGTGTGGCCAGGACAGTAGCTTGGGGCAATGCAGGTGTACTCCATCCTTCAGGTTAGGTCAGGTGAAGCTGTGAGGTCAGGTTAGGTCAGATCCAGTCACAATCAGTATTGCTGTGTTTTTGAGCTTTTCCTTCGAGTTGAAATTGCCACTTTTCTATATCACTTGTGGGTTAATCGTCAATCTTTGCACTGTACTGTTGGTGTGAGGATGTTGATATATCCAGATGGGAAGGAGGAGATGGGGAAGGGGAGAGCCCGACAGACCGGGCTGGCAGCTGTCTCCATGGTCAAGAGACCACGGCCGCGTTAGCGGGCAGCGCCGACTGCACACGTCCTTACCCAAAGAAGGCTGAGGTGTGTGTGTGTGATAATAATAATAATAATAATAATAATAATAATAATAAATAATAATAATTAACGGTTTATTGAAAAAGTTCTGCAGCCCGAAGGCTGAAAATATACATTGGACATAAATGACTTATTACATACATTCGTGGTTTAACAAAAGCCTTCATTAGAGAAAGGTAAAGGAACATACAGTGAACATACAGATTAATGTAGGTGTTGAACAGCAAACTCGTAGTGTAGTAACTCCCTCCCAGATGGTGTTAGGAGGAACTCACGTGGTATAGTAGTTCCCGCAGATGATGTTATGAGGGACCTGGCGTGGTGTAGTAATTCCATCACAGATGGTGTTATGAGGGGCCTCACGTGGTGTAGTAATTACCTCACAGATGGTGTTATGAGGGACCTCACGTGGTGTAGTAACTCCCTCACAGATGGTGTTATGAGGGGCATCACGTGGTGTAGTAACTCCCTCACAGATGGTGTTATGAGGGGCATCACGTGGTGTAGTAATTCCCTTACAGATGGTGTGATGAGGGACTTGACGTGGTGTAGTAATTCCCTGTGTGTGTGTGTGTGTTGCCGCCGCCGTTGTTCACACTTGAGAAGAAAGATGTCATGTTTAGCGAAATGTTTAAGTTGTACCGCGTCAAAATATTTACATCATCAGGTTTGTGTTTATTTTGTTTTGCCTTTCGTTTGAGTGTTAACATTGTTCAAGTATAGGCCACACATCAACACACAGGCCACACATCAACACACAGGCCACACATCAACACACAGGCCACACATCAACACACAGGCCACACATCAACACACAGGCCACACATCAACACACAGGCCACACATCAACACACAGGCCACACATCAACACACAGGTCACACATCAACACACAGGCCACACATCAACACACAGGCCACACATCAACACACAGGTCACACATCAACACACAGGTCACACATCAACACACGGGTCACACATCAACACACGGGCCACACATCAACACACGGGCCACACATCAACACACGGGCCACACATCAACACACGGGCCACACATCAACACACGGGCCACACATCAACACACGGGCCACACATCAACACACGGGTCACACATCAACACACGGGCCACACATCAACACACGGGCCACACATCAACACACGGGTCACACATCAACACACGGGCCACACATCAACACACAGGTCACACATTAACACACTCTTGGTGACTGGTTATTTTACATAGTGTTGATCAGCAGTAGCGTGGTGTGGTGACTCAGCCCAGGTGTGTACCGAGACAAGAAGTCAGGCTTTGCAGAAGTTGTTTACACGGGGCGTCATTATATTGAGGTGTGTGTGTGTGACAAGGATGCTGAGTCTCACATGTACATAAAGATTTATAGACTCCGTATTATCAGTTATTTAATGGTATTTGTTCCTTATCGAGATCACGGCTTGGTTGAGTGAGGGCAGGGGGACGTGTATCACTCACTGGGTGTAGCAACAGTGTGTGGAGAGAGAGAGAGAGTTGTTGGGTTATAATAGTGATAATCAGAGTATAAATTGTGTTAGTGTGAAATAATTTGCAATATATGTTGATAATCCGTATATAGTACAAGTAGTTTACATAGTGATAATCAGTAATGTGTTTTAAATCATGTAGCTTTTAAACGTCATTTTTTTTTTAGTGCCGTATATCAGATTTGGAGGATTTACGTGTTGACTGTTGACCCTTGTGGCACCTTGTCTTTAGGTCTAGTACAGTTAAACTCACACCTCGACATCAGTGTACCTAAAGATTTGGCGAACCTACGATGATATTTGGCACCATTGTCCTGAGAGTTAGCAACCAGTGTACACACGGCTGAGAGTTGGCACCAATGTATGACAGGGGGCTGACTCTAGGAATCATTAAACAGTCAAAGAAACAATGTTATTAACGCTGAGATGTCACGACAGAGATAAATTGTATAAACATTGTGTCTCAGCTGTAACTCCGTGTTGATGAGAGTTCAGCTGGGGGGTGAAGGCGGCGGAGACTAGGATAAACAAACGGATGTGAGGAAATGAGGGAGTACAACCCGTGGGAATATATACTATACCCCAGCTCCTTGTGTCACCCACCACACCACCACCACCACTACTACTACTACTACTACTACCATCATTACCACCACCACCTCCACCATGACCACCATTACCATCACCACCACCATTACCACTACCACCTTGGCTTCCCGTGGTAGAAATTATAAAAATCTCAAAGGGTCGTTATTGTGTTCGGTGTTTATTTTCAAATTTGTATTATAAATCTTCTAGTTTATTCTCGAAGAAACTTATTTTAAAAGAATGATCAAATATGAAGACTGTGTTCATATTCTATCATATTTGAATACGTTTTAATATTTTCAGTTAGTGGGGAATATTATTTATAGTAAGAATCCTGAGACACTATTTTTTTCCGTGTCTTCGTTTTTTGGAAATTTTGATGATTGTTAGTAAATAAGTAACCATCACCTGGGTTGACTGTTACCAATTTTTATATTTCCTAATAAAGTTGTATGTGATGAAATACAAACATAATTAAAAGTGTGTGTGTGTGTGTGTGTGTGTTCGTAATGTTAGACCATGACACTAAAACCTGGCCTTAGTTCTACACCCCCTCCACCACACTGTCAACGAAACATCGCTTCCCTATGCCAACCTAATCTAACCTAACCTAACCTTACCTTACCTTACCTAACCTAACCTTACCTTTATTAGTTCTTTTTTTGTGACATGCAGTAAGCTTCCTGTGTAATAGTTAGCTCGTTAACTTTATCACCGTTACGGTTTTGGGAAATAGTCGTCAAACGAAGTGTTTTAACACAAGTGACTGTTAGGTTAGGTTAGGTTTGGATAGGTTTGGTTTGGTTTGGTTAGGTTTGGTTTGGTTAGATTTGGTTAGGCTAGGTTAGATTACGTTAGTTTAGGTTAAGTTAGATTTGGTTAGGTTAGATTAGGTTAGGTTAGGTTAGTTTTGATATTTATTTATAACTTGAAGGATTTTATAGTATACGGTTTGTAGGAAAGAGGAGTGAAAGGAGGTAATGGGGAAGAGGGGGAAGAGGAGAGGATGAAAGAGGAGGAAGTAGGAAAGCAGAGTAGATGAGGAAGGGGAGGAGAAGAAGAAACTGTAGAAGAGGAATGAAGAAGTAGGAAAAGGAAGAAGTAGGTGGCAGAGAAGCAAGAAGGAGGGAGGGGGATGGAGGAGAGGAGGAAGAAGTAGATGGAGGAAGAAGGAGAGGAGGAGGGGAGTGGGGAAGAGGAGGGAGGGAGGGGAGGAGCAAGAAGAAGGAAAGGGGAGGAGGAAGAAGTAGATGGAAGAAAAAGAAGTAGATGGAGGAAGAAGGAGAGGAGGAAGGAAGGGAGGAGGAGGAAGAAGGAAAGGGGAGGAGGAAGAAGGAAGACTAAGTAGAGGGAGGAGGAATGGTTTAGTCTAGTCTAGAGTGCGTGCTGGAGGAGAATGCTCATATAAGGAGGAGGGAAGGGAGCCAGCCAGTCAGCAGACCTCCCCAAGGGCCACAGTACGGCTCGTCTTCTACCTACCCCACGTGATGACCCTCTTGTAGCTCTAGTCCCGGGCGGCGGTCATCTGAGACTGACGCCCGCTGCCACCTACCATCAACCACCACCACCACACAACTACAGTAGAAGCTCCTTCGTCTGACTGAAATATGTGATTTGTACTAGGTAGAGTTATTTAAGCCTTTTGGGGGTGATATTGTGCTCTCTCTCTCTCTCTCTCTCTCTCTCTCTCTCTCTCTCTCTCTCTCTTGATTGGCTAATAGTCTAAATACTGGGGAGTCTGTCTATTGATTGGCTAATATTCTAAACACTGGTGAGTCTACTTTTTTCTGATTGGCTAATATTCTAAACACTGGGCAGTCTGTCTTCTGATTGTCTAATGTTCTAAATACTAAATAAACCTTATTAAACGTTGATTCTCATGAGAGTGTAAATTTATTGTGTGTTTTGTAAATCTTTTTTTTTTTTCCAATATTCAACATGGACAGCTCAGCGGCCATCTTGGATCTGAAGTACTATATAAAGTTGAAAGGTATTGGACATTTTAATATATAATTCCAGTTATATGAACATCTTAATATGTGTTGTATAGTAGTTTTCTTCACTCGAAAGACTCCGCCATGTTAGTATTGGTGTTCACTCTGTATCTGTAGTTTGCCTAAGTAAACTCTTTCATTTTCAATTTCAACTAATCCAGGTTCAGTCTTCAATGAATACTTACATCATTGTTTATATGCTGGTGTAAGTTAACCATTGATGATGGATGGAGCGACTGTGTCCACGTAATGAGTCTGTTGTGTTCGGACTGGTCAACATGGCTTACGTTTTAACTTTACAAGACCAGATGTGTTGCTGATCAAACATTATGAATTGGCTGTTGAGACTCTTGACGGGGTTATTGATACGAGCCGGAGTATAGGTTTATTGTGTTAGTTCTGAGGTGGAGCTGTACACCACGTCTATCACTCCCTCTTGGGGGTTAAGGTCACAGCTGGAGGTTAAAAGTGGTGATGATGATGTCCTTGTTTAAAATGTGTGTGCTCTCTCTCTCTCTCTCTCTCATGGGGTCGTGTGAGTATTACTAGTAGTGGCCCAACATGGCGGTGGTGTCATATTAGGTGTGTGATCATTTATATTGTTTGGCAATGTCTTACTTAATCCTGTTCTTGCCATAACATTTTCGCTTGTGTTAATTTCACTGAGAACCCGTAGGTTAGGAGAGGTAAGGTTAGGTAACTTTGATAGGGTAGCTTAGGTCATTAGGTTATGTTTGGTTAGATTGAATGGGTAATATTAAGCACAATTAGATAGGTTAGGTTAGGTGCCGTGGAACCCTTCATTAATTCTTCCACGTGGGGCGCGGCGGTCTAGTGGATATAGAGCTCGTCTCCTGTCGTAAGGGTCTCTGGTCCACGCCCAGGGCTCTCGCAGTTCACCCGGATGTGAACAAATGGAGTTTGGTGTATTTCCAATCTTTTACTCACATCCCTCCCTCCGCCCCCTTACACACACATTCCATCGTCGTTTCCTTCTTCAGCAGCCAGCCGTGATGTTTTATGCCCTCTTGTAAGACAGTGACCGACAGGGGATCCAACACTGATGGTGATGTCTTAAACAGTGACATTTTGTGTCAGTATGTCCACCAGAAGCTTGTGGGAACTAAGTAAACATAAACAACACGTTCATTGTTTATCTACCTGTCTTACTGAGTCTCTCGGAGTATGAATTATGTAAATAGTAATAATAATAACAACTTTATTTCAGACTTGGGTCCATATTTGGTAAATTGATACAAAGGAACATGATGGATGGTGTGGTAGGACGGTCTCCCTCACCTCAGGAGGCCCGAGTTGTGAGGGATATAATACCGTGGAGGTAAAGCATTCATGACCAGCACATAAGAATAATGGTATGGTGGACCTTGGGGAAAAAACAGAGGTTCTATAATTTGAGACGTTACTCGTGTGTATGTTTAACGCAGGTGGTTTTTTACTGACCAGTATAAAAACAGGAGAGAAAAGGTTACATCAGCAGAGACAACTTGGTGAAGCAGGTGTTGAGTATTTAGTCAGTGTAGCCTGAGACAGGAGCTTCCTGGTGGGGGAGAAGAGGTGGTTTGCGTCACACCAGACAGTTGTAGGGATAGGAGGGGAGGAAGACGACTGCCAGTAATCAGTGTCAAGTAAACGTCAGTAAATGTGTTAGCAACGCTGTAGTAATGGGGGGCAGCCTCCGTCCCCTGGGTGCGTGAGTGTTATCACCCGTATCTGCCCACCAGAGGGTGTCGGCGCCTTCCGCTAGTAATCTACAAGTTTACCGCTTTCCTCTACCTCAGGAATTCTGGGGATTAGGGCAGAAAAAAAGTACATGTAGTTGTTGGGAAGTAGATCGATGAGGATGGGATAACAGAGACTCGGAGGTGTTGAGGATGATTACTCTTAATTCGTGGGGCGAGTGAGGGATGAGGGAGGGCATAAACAAGGGTTGAGGGATGTGTGGCTGAGGGATGGGGACGCCACTGCTGAGTGGCTGCCGTGGTATGTGTGGGGTGAGGTGAGGTGAGGTGAGGCAAAATATCAGGGGAGTATTACCATCAGTAATAGCCACAAGAACCGTCTGTCTCGCGTTCCTTCACTCTAGTGGTTGAGGGATGAGTCTCCTTCACACACTCGGGCTATTTCCGTGACGTGAATACCCCGGATGGTTGACGACAATTTTCCCTAAAGAATTTGTATTAGAATGTCCACTTTGTTACCTTTAAAATATAAAGATTTAAGACACTGGTGAGCGTGGCTGGTGCATTGTCTTCATGAGGGTGACTGTGTAGTGGTGTTTCGTGGTGTGAGCTTATCATTAACGCCACCTAGCCAGCACGACTCTTGTGGCCGTGAGTGGCAGGCGAGTGTTGTATAATGACTAATACTTCTTGCTGCACCATTGTTCCCTCTTGGCTCTAACCTGCATTACTTTTTATTACCTACTATATTGACTAATTTCCCGTAATAGTCCTTTAAAAGTTGTTGATACTCAGGCATTAGTGTATGTGTGTAGGTCGTGAGGCATAACTTAAGCAGTATGTTTCTTCCTCGTAATGAATCTCACTTGGTCTCGGTAATCACGCCGCTATTAACTGTCTCGGTCACTTGAGTTGTTTATTGTTCTTGTCTCTCCTGTAAGACCTTCTTGTCCTTTCTCATTTTTATTTTTATTTATTCATGTTTTTTTTTGGGGGGGGGGGGCCTGGACTGACGCCAAGGCCACCAGCTTACACGATGATCCTGCTTTCGTCAACATTAATCTCTTAAAATGACCTGACAGTAGTAGTGAAGCCCATTTGATGAGAAGGTCTTTGCTGGCGTCATGGATCTGTCTGTGTGTCTGTCTGTCTTAATCCTTCTCTACATTTTTTTGTTGCTATTTTCGAAGTTTTTGTATAATTCAGATCCTATGGCACAATATCGTCAATGGTATGGTATATCTTTGTGAGCTCTTAAGGCGGGTCAGTCACCTCACCATGACCCTGATAACATTTTCAAGTATAGTCTTATTATCAGATTTAGAGTGGATGTATAATATAATAATCCCATTTAAGCTTCTTCTTTTATTTTTTTTTTTTGTGCCTCTTAAGACCATCACTACATCTTCATTAACCAGATTTAAAAACCCACCTTGGGGGACTTGTTCAACCCCATTAAAGTTGATGGTACACGTGGCAATGTTGTGTAAAAAAAAAGTGAGGAGGGATAAACACCAACAGACTGTCAGAGTGCATTTGTTAGTCTCCCTGAGCCACTTAAGCTGATAGGAAATTGGGGTCATTTGAAGGAAAAAGTTGAAACCTGAACACACACACACACACACACACACACACACGAACACGAGGAGCCATTCGATAATACATCAGTACGTAAGATATCTCGCCTCAAGGACTCGGTAAAGCACTGAAGTCGACGTCAACATGAACGGTGGTTAAGGACGAGCAATTCAGATTTGGTAAAGGGGATATTTTGAGGAAGCTTGGCAGACAGGAGTGATCACCAACCTGTAGAACTCACGCACGTCTGCACCACCACCACCACCTCTGCATCCATACATTACTACAGAGAGAAAGAGATACACACCTACGCCACCACCACCACTACACACCTACACCACCACCACCACCACCACCACTACACACCTACACCACCACCACTACACACCTACGCCACCACCACTACACACCTACACCACCACCACTACACACCTACGCCACCACCACTACACACCTACTCCACTATCACTCCACTCCTACACCTCTACCACTACACCCCTACACCACCACCACTACACACCTACTCCACCACCACTACACCCCTACACCACCACCACCACTCCGCCCCTACACCACTACCACTACACCCCTACACCACTACCACTACACCCCTACCACTACACACCACCACCACTACACACCTATTCCACCACCACTACACCCCTACACCACCACCACTACACCCCGACACCACCACCACTACACCCCGACACCACTACACACCTACACCACCACTCCACCACTACACACCTACACCACCACTCCACCCCTACCACTACACCCCTACACAACTACCACTACACACCAACCACCACTACACCACCACCACTACACCCCTACACCACCACCACTCCACCACTACCACTACACCCCTACACCACTACCACTACACCCCTACACCACCACCACTACACCCCTACACCTCCACCACTACCACTACACCCCTACACCACTACCACTACACACCACCACTACATACCTACACCACCACCACTCCACCCCTACACCACCACCACTCCACCCCTACACCACCACCACCACCCCTACACCACCACCACCACCCCTACACCACCACCACCACCCCTACACCACCACCACTCCACCCCTACACCACCACCACTCCACCCCTACACCACCACCACCACTCCACCCCTACCACCACTCCACCCCTACACCACCACCACTCCACCCCTACACCACCACCACTCCACACCTACTCCACCACCACTACACACCTACTCCACCACCACTACACACCTACACCACCACCACTACACACCTACACCACCACCACTACACACCTACTCCACCACCACTACACACCTACACCACCACCACTACACACCTACAACACCACCACTACACACCTACACCACCACTACACTCCTACACCACCACTACACTCCTACACCACCACCACACTCCTACACCACCACCACCACTCCGCCCCTACACCACTACCACTACACCCCTACACCACCACCACTACACCCCTACACCACCACCACCACTAGACCACCACCACTACACACCTACTCCACCACCACTACACACCTACAACACTACCACTACACCCCTACACCACCACCCCTACACCACCCCTACCCCTACACCACCCCTACCCCTACACCACCCCTACCCCTACACCACCACCCCTACCCCTACACCACCACCCCTACACCACCACCCCTACACCCCTACACCACCACCTCACACAGACAGGCATCTTTTAGCCTGTTAAGATGACGTATTACCTCCCCTTAAGATATTTACCAATTACGTTGGTTTGTGGCGGCGGCGGCGTGACAAAGACGAACACCCAACCCTCCCCACCAGGCATGTCTCCCCCCTTCACTCACGTCGCCCCGGTGTCCGTCGTCTCACCGGGCACTCATAAGAATAGGTTTCCTCCCACAGCTGACTGCTCTACGCATCAGGGAAGAGTCGAAGGTTTCATCTCGTTAATATAACTGGCGTTTGGAGGTCACATGTGTAGTGTAATTTACCGTATGTCTTGTGTTCTTCTTACTTATATACCTGTGTCTGTCTCTGTCTGTCTTACCGGATATATGTGTGGATGATGTTATTCTGCGGTATAGTCTCTCTCTCTCTGTCTCTCTCAGCATTTAACTAGCGCGTCACCATTACTCATCAATCTCTCTTGTTGGCGGTGCCTTCATCTCCTTCTCCCTCCCTCACCCACCCACCCCTCCCCTCACCCTTCATCCTCAGGACCCATCCCTCATCACCTATCATATCCACACCGCTCAGTTCTCTCTCTCTCTTCCTATTTGGTCGGCAAAGTGGCTCACTAGGAACTGTACAATATATGGCCGTCGGGGGGAAGGCGATGGTTGTAGTGTTGTTGGCGGCGCAGCAGGAGAGAGTGTGTGTCATCCAGGTGTAACGAGTGGACAATGTTTGTGTTTACCTAAGACGGTCAGCGGAGTGGTGGTCGTCATAGTGGTGGTGGTAGTAGTCGTGGTGGTGGTGGTAGTCGTGGTGGTTATTGTAGCGTCACTTTATATACATTCTCCCTGTTCAACTTTTTCCCCGCCTTTTTTTTCTTCCATATTTTATGTTTATTACTATTTATTTCCTGTCTATCTCATCCCTTGTTTTAAGTAGTTTTCATTACTCATTGTTCGTATACTTTCAATTTATTTACTTTGCTCAAACTTTCTCTCAACTAAATTTTATACATTGTTGCAGACTTGGCATTGTATGTTGTTATTTTACTCGTTTCGTTCTCATATTTTAAAATTTTTACTTACTTTTCCCCTGTTTTTTTTTTATTATAAATGCTTTCGTTTCTTTTCATCTAATATTATTTTTGTTCATATTCTTATATTTCTTCCATGGGTTAAATTTCACTTAATATTATGTGGTGTTCGTAGACGGATTTATTATTGCGTTCGTAATTATTTCTAGACGGATTATGTTTAGCGTTTGTAATTATTCCAAGACTGATTATACTTCCCGTTCGTAAATATTCCAAGACGGATTATGTTTAGCGTTCGTAATTAATCTCAGACGTATTTATTATTGTGATCGTAATTTGTGTTTATTTGCCCAGCTGTTTTAACATAAAGTGATTAGTGAGTGTTAGCGGTACAGGGCCGTGATGTACAGTGTGGTATATAGTGTACTTCCTCCTGCCTTCTTCACAATGACAAATGGCTAATTATTTTTGATTAATGGAAGCGTCTTCACCGCCACCACCTTCTCTTCCTGCCCTCCACCACCTTCTCTTCCTGCCCCTCTCCCCTCCACCACACCCTCTAGCCCTCCACAATATCTTCCTCACCTCCATCGCCGCCTGCTCCTCCAACATTTCCTCCCGCCCTCCATCACCACCTCTACTTCTCCAACACCACCTCCCGCCCTCCATCACCACCTCCCGCCCTCCATCACCTCCTCCACCTCTCCATCTTATGCTGTTCAAACTTCCACCCATTCATGTTCCACCTGACCATAACCCCTCCCCCTCTCTTCCCACCCCTGTCCTCACCCCTCTCCTCACCCCTCACACCCTTCCCCTCACCCCTCACACCCCTCTCCCTCCCCCTCCCCCTTACCCTTCCCCCTCACCCTTACCCTTCCCCTTACCCCTCTCCCCCTCACCCTTCCCCTCACCCCTCTCCCCCTCACCCCTCTCATCCTCACCCTTCCCCTCACCCCTCTCCTCACCCTTCCCCCTCACCCCTCACACCCTTCCCCTCACCCCTCACACCCCTCTCCCTCCCCCTCCCCCTTACCCTTCCCCCTCACCCTTCCCCTTCCCCTTACCCCTCACCCTTACCCTTCCCCTTACCCCTCTCCCCCTCACCCTTCCCCTTACCCCTCTCCCCCTCACCCTTCCCCTCACCCCTCTCCCCCTCACCCCTCTCATCCTCACCCTTCCCCTCACCCCTCTCCTCACCCTTCCCTCACCCTTCTCCTCACTCTTCCCCTCAGCCCTCCCCTCACCCTTCCCCTCACCCTTACCCTCACCCTTACCCTCACCCCTCTCCCTCTCCCCTTCCCCTCACCCCTTCCCCTCACCCCTTCCCCTCACCCCTCTCCCCTCTCCCCCTCACCCCTCTCCCCCTCACCCTTCCCCTCACCCCTCTCCTCCTCACCCCTCTCCTCACTCTCCCCCTCACCCCTCCCCCCCTCACCCCTCCCCTCCTCACCCTTCCCCTCACCTAAGTTCTCAAATCTTACCTACAGCGCCTCCTCGTCTTCCAACCCTGTCTACGTGACTCCTCCCACGTGATCACTGGCCGCACCCCCTCCTCCCGTGATCACTGGCCGCACCCCCTCCTCCCACGTGATCACTGGCCGCACCCCTTCCTCCCACGTGATCACTGGCCGCACTCCCTCCACCCACGTGATCACTGGCCGCACCCACCATCCACCCAGTTTCCTTCTTGACCAACACAAGGCGTTCATTCCCTCCCCATTTCCCTCCCTCCCGCAATTCCTACCTCACTACCTCCGTCTTTTCCCTCCTTCCCTTTTCCCTCTCTCCCTCCTTCCATTCCTTGTCCCTCCGTCTCTCCTCTCCCTCTTTCATCAGTTTTCGAATCGGTGGACGAGGGGCACAATTATGATGCGGTATATCTCGACTTTAGCAAAGCCTTCGACAGTCCCCCACGAAAGACTAATTAAAAAGGTAGAAGCTCATGGCATCAAAGGTGACATCCTTAAATGGATTAGGGCGTGGTTACAGGACAGGAAACAGCGAGTGAGCATTAACGGCACTAAGTCCCATTGGAGCAACGTCACAAGTGGAGTTCCCCAAGGCTCAGTACTTGGACCATTATTATTTATTATATACATAAACGACATAGATATCGGCATAGACAGCAACATAAGCAAGTTTGCTGATGACACTAAAATAGGACATGTTATTAAATCTGACGAGGACTTTGCAAAACTACAGGAAGATCTAAACAAATTTTTCGAATGGTCTGAAAAATGGCAGATGAAATTCAACTTGGACAAATGTAAAGTACTCAGTATAGGAGATGTAAACAGGGAAACCAGATACCAGATGAACAACGATGCCATAGAGAAATCCGACTGCGAGAGAGATTTAGGAGTAATGATAAGTAGGAACCTTAAGCCAAGTAAACAATGTGTTTTTGCTCGTAACAAGGCTAATAAAGTACTTGGGTTCATACAAAGGAGTGTTAGTTACAAGACTTGCTCTTGTGAGACCACACCTGAATTACGCAGTTCAGTTCTGGTCACCGTATTACAGAATGGATATAGAATCCGTGGAAAGAATTCAGAGGAGAATGACAAGACTAATCCCGGGCATTAGGAACCTTGAGTATAGAGACAGGTTAAAGCATCTTAATTTGCACTCCCTTGAGAGACGTAGAGCGAGGGGCGACCTGATAGAGGTGTACAAGTGGAAGGCAGGGCTAAACAAAGGACATTACAAAGGTACTCACTATTCAACCAGGAGCGAACTCGTAACAATGGTTTTAAATTAGACAAATTTAGATTTAGGCGTGAAATAGGTGAATGAATGGAACAAGTTACCAAATATCATCATTAACTCGAATACCCTGAATAGCTTCGAACATAGGTTGGATGCTTATATGAGCAATAGGGGTTGGGTGTAAACGGGACTGCCCAGTATGGGCCAATAGGCCCGCTGCAGTTTCCTCCATTCTTATGTGCTTATGTTCTTATGTCTGTCCTCCTCTCCGTCCGTCTCTCCCTCCCTCCCTCCCTCCCTCCCTTCCTTCCTTCCTTCCTTCCTCCGTCTCTCCCTCCCTCGTCTCCTTGTCCTTCACCATCCTTCATCGTAAGGGGGGTCTCTCTCTCTCTCTCTCTCTCTCTCTCTCTCTCTCTCTCTCTCTCTCTCTCTCTCTCTCTCTCTCTCTCTCTCTCTTTTTATGGTTCCGTAGTGTCTTATTCATTATCATCACCACTGCTCAGTCGCCATCACCATCATCACCGTCCAGTCACCACCACCACCACCATCCAGTCACTACCACCACCATCCAGTCACCACCATCACCATCAAATCACCACCCCCATCCAGTTATCACCATCATATCACCACCACCATTCAGTCACCACCACCATCCAGTCACCATCACCATCCATTCACCATCACCATCCAGTCACCACCACCATCACTATCCAGTCACCATCACCATCCACTCGCCACCACCATCCAGTCACCACCACCATCCAGTCACCATCACCATCCAGTCACCACTACCACCATCCAGTCACCACCGTCACCATCACCATCCATTCACCACCATCACCATCCAGTCACCACCACCATCACCATCCAGTCACCACCATCATCACCACCCAGTCACCACCACCACCACCCAGTCCCCACCACCATCCAGTCACCATCACCACCCAGTCACCACCACCATCCAGTCACCACCATCACCATCCAGTCACCATCACCACCCAGTCACCATCACCACCCAGTCACCACCACCATCCAGTCACCACCATCACCATCCAGTCACCATCACCACCCAGTCACCACCACCATCCAGTCACCACCACCACCACCCAGTCACCACCACCACCACCCAGTCACCACCACCACCATCCAGTCACCACCATCCAGTCACCACCACCATCCAGTCACCACCACCACTCACTGCCACACATTTTTAATATAGGCGTAACAATACTCCCCTCTACTCTCCTCTCACTTTCTCTCCTCGTCACCTTCACTCCTCTCTACTCCCTCACTTTTTCCCCTCTACTCTCACTTTTCTTCTCTCTCTCTCTCTCTCTCTCTCTCTCTCTCTCTCTCTCTCTCTCTCTCTCTCTCTCTCTCTCTTGGTAGGACCAAGCTGGTGGTAAAGAAGCACACGAAGGATACGACAACAACGACAACAACAGCTAAGTGTACCAACCTGTTCAGTCCCTTGATAGACGAATTGGACGTTAGTACAGTCAGGGGCAGGGATGACAAGGAAGGTATAAAAACTTTAATTGTTGGTGACTCACAGGTAAGGTACATGGACAGGGCCTTTTGTGGTAAAAACAAAAATAGGATGAGGGTGTGTTTGCCAGGAGCTGGGGTGGGGGATATAATTGACAGGATGGACAATATCTTGTCTGGTAATGGGAACAAACCCATTATCTGCCTCAGTGCAGGAGGCAATGATATTGGCCGGTGTAGGAGCGAGGAGCTTCTTGATAAGTTCAAGGCAGCCATAGATCGTATTAGGACTAAGGGAGGGATCCCTATCATATGCGGTGTCCTGCCTAGAAGGAGAGTTGGCAGTGAATGGTTGTCAAGGGCAGTTGGTGTGTAACGACCGTCTTGACAGATATTGCAAGTCAATATCAGTCCCATTCATTGACAACTGGGACAACTTCTATGGCAGAAGGTCCTTTATGCTAGGGATGGGGTGCACCTGTCTAGGGATGGAGTAGCAACCCTGGCTGGGGCTCTAGAGGGGGCATTTCAAAAGATATCGAAGTCTTTAAACTGCTAAGAGAACATAGGGGCATGGGGGTGGAGGAGACTGCAGTGGGAGCGGGTAAACAAGGCGAAAGATTACAGGGAAATAGTGTTAGGAATGATGACATAACTAAATTAGACAGGGAGTTTAAAACTAAACGCGGTAAGGGGAGGACTCAGAACACGACTAACTTAAATGTATATTACGCGAACAGTAGAAGTATGAGAAACAAAATGGATGATATTAGGGCCTTGGTATGTACCGAAGAAATCGATATAATTGCATTCACTGAAACATGGATCAACCTAGACACACGTGAATTACCAGTCGAATACCAAATTGCGGGTTACAAACTGTTCCATACCGATAGGCAGACCAGGAAAGGAGGCGGAGTAGCAATCTATGTTAGGGATAATCTGAAGTGTGAAATAAATAAGGAAATAAAAACTGAGAGGAATACAGAAACAATTTGGATAGAATTAAGCGACGGTCGGGAAAAATTAATCACAGGAGTAATATATAGACCCCCCAATCTTGATAGCGTCAATGAGCGACTTATCTGGGATGAAATGCGCAGGGCTTCCATACACAACAAAGTCTGTATAGTAGGCGACTTTAACCTTGGCCAAATAGATTGGACCGACCTTACGGGTAACTCAGAATCAGAGGATTTTCTCGAGACGATCCAGGACTGTTTCCTAAGTCAACATATAACCGAACCCACACGGGGTAATAATATATTGGATTTAGTTTTGTCAAACAGAGAAAACCTCATTAGCAATGTCGAGGTAGGGAACGAACTTGCAAACAGCGATCACAAAGAAATTCGATTCCAGTTAGATTTTCAGGGCAGACGTAAGGAAAATTCCACTAAAGTACCAGATTTCAGAAGGGCAAACTTTGACAGTTTAAAGAGGCAGCTGAGAGAGGGGGTGTCGCGCTTGGCCGTGAACCTGACAGATGACACCGACCTGATAACGAGATCTGAGACTGCCGAGTTCCACGACAATTTAAATAGTGAGTTACTTAATGCACAAAGGCAGAACATACCATACAAAAAACTCAGATCAAACAACAATGACCCTAAATGGATAAATAATTATTTAAAGAACATCATTGGCCAAAGGAAGGCTATAGGTAGAAGGATAAATCGTGGCGAAATTCACCTACGGGACTATTATAGGGTATTGGCGAGTAGGGTTAAAACCGAGATAAGGAAAGCAAAGAGGAATAATGAGGTAAGGATAGCAAGGGAGGCAAAGACAAATCCCAAAGGATTCTACCAAATGTATCAAACTAAAACACGATAAAAGATTGGACCAATACGGTCAGACTCTGGCGAGCTCACTGATAACGACGGAGAAATGAGCAATAATTTGAATAAATATTTTTCAACAGTTTTCACCACCGAAAATTTAAACATGATACCCGAGGCACCGACTCTATTCAGAGATAGTGAAGAAAACAAATTAAGTGAGATAGTGGTGACTAGTAACGATGTTAGTAAGCAAATAGACAAACTAAAGCCTAATAAGTCACCTGGTCCCGATGAGATATTTGCCAGAGTATTAAAGGAATGTAAGGAAGAGCTTAGTATGCCCTTAGCAAAGTTGTTTAACATGTCCTTAAAAACAGGTGTAGTACCAGAATCCTGGAGGATAGCGAATGTAATACCGATCTTCAAGAAGGGGGATAGATCACTATCCTCTAACTACCGCCCAATCAGTCTAACATCAATAGTAGGCAAATTACTGGAAGCAATCATTTCAAACTCTATTCGAAATCACCTGGAGAAGCACCGATTGATCAATGATTCCCAGCATGGCTTCACAAGCGGACGTTCTTGCCTAACTAATCTATTAACATTCTTTCATCAGTTTTCGAATCAGTGGACGAGGGGCACAATTATGATGTGGTATATCTCGACTTTAGCAAAGCCTTCGACAGAGTACCCCACGAAAGACTAATTAGAAAGGTAGAAGCTCATGGCATCAAAGGTGACATCCTTAAATGGATTAGGGCGTGGTTACAGGACAGGAAACAGCGAGTGAGCATTAACGGCACTAAGTCCCATTGGAGCAACGTCACAAGTGGAGTTCCCCAAGGCTCAGTACTTGGACCATTATTGTTTATTATATACATAAACGACGTAGATATCGGCATAGACTGCAACATAAGTAAATTTGCTGATGATACTAAAATAGGACGTGTTATCAAATCTGACGAGGACTCGGCAAAACTACAGGAGGATCTAAACAAATTTTTCGAATGGTCTGAAAAATGGCAGATGAAATTCAACATCGACAAATGTAAAGTACTCAGTATAGGAAATGTAAACAGGGAAACCAGATACCAGATGAACAACGATGCCATAGAGAAATCCGACTGCGAGAGAGATTTAGGAGTAATGATAAGTAGGAACCTTAAGCCAAGTAAACAATGTGTTTTTGCTCGTAAGAAGGCTAATAAAGTACTTGGGTTCATACAAAGGAGTGTTAGTTACAAGACTAGCGAGGTCATCCTAAAACTGTATCTTGCTCTTGTGAGACCACACCTGGATTACGCAGTCCAGTTCTGGTCACCGTATTACAGAATGGATATAGAATCCTTGGAAAGAATTCAGAGGAGAATGACAAGACTAATCCCGGGCATTAGGAACCTTGAGTATAGAGACAGGTTAAAGCATCTTAATTTGCACTCCCTTGAGAGACGTAGAGCGAGGGGCGACCTGATAGAGGTGTATAAGTGGAAGGCAGGGCTAAACAAAGGGGACATTACAAAGGTACTCAAATTATCCAACCAGGAGCGAACTCATAACAATGGTTTTAAATTGGACAAATTTAGATTTAGGCGTGAAATAGGTAAACACTGGTTTGGAAACAGAGTAGTGGATGAATGGAACAAGTTACCAAATATCATCATTAACTCGAATACGCTGAATTGCTTCAAACATAGGTTGGATGCTCATATGAGCAATAGGGGTTGGGTGTAAACGGGACTGCCCAGTATGGGCCAATAGGCCCGCTGCAGTTTCCTCCATTCTTATGTTCTTATGTTCTTATGTTCTCTCTCTCTCTCTCTCTCTCTCTCTCTCTCTCTCAATCACTTCTTTACTCACCTTCTCTCTTCACCCCTCCCTCCTCGTCGTCTCTTCGCCCTCCCCTCCCTCCTCGTCGTCTCTTCGCCCTCCCCTCCCTCCTCGTCGTCTCTTCGCCCTCCCCTCCCTCCTCGTCGTCT
This sequence comes from Homarus gammarus, assembly GCA_958450375.1. Taxonomy (NCBI): domain Eukaryota; kingdom Metazoa; phylum Arthropoda; class Malacostraca; order Decapoda; family Nephropidae; genus Homarus; species Homarus gammarus. The sequence goes on along the minus strand of CAUDMG010002480.1, from coordinate 4,011,657 downwards.
CTTCGCCCTCCCCTCCCTCCTCGTCGTCTCTTCGCCCTCCCCTCCCTCCTCGTCTCTTCGCCCTCCCCTCCCTTCTCGTCGGCACGTCGCCCTCCCCTCCCTCCTCGTCATCTCTTCGTCCTCCCCTCCCTCCGCGTCGGCACGTCGCCATCCCCTCCCTCCTCGTCATCTCTTCGCCCTCCCCTCCCTCCTCGTCGGCACGTCGCCCTCCCCTCCCTCCTCGTCGGCACGTCGCCCTCCCCTCCCTCCTCGTCGGCACGTCGCCCTCCCCTCCCTCCTCGTCGGCACGTCGCCCTCCCCTCCCTCCTCCTCGTCTTCTTGGCCCACATGTTGCTCTCCTTGTCCAGGTGTTGCTATTAAACTCACAGGCACTTAAGAAAGCGTCAAGGACCCTTTCTTTCCCCTGTCAACACTTAAGGGGCCAACCAGTGTCCCCTTCCTCCACTTATTATTATTATTGTTATTATTATTGTTATTATTATTATTATTGTTATTATTATTTCATTATTATTATTATTACAATATTATTACATTATTCTTATTATTCTTATTGTTATTATTATTATTATTATTTGAGAAAGAGAGAGGAGAGAAAGGGATTAACAGTTGGGAACTTTTATAAGAGTTCAGAAGGTCTAGTAGTTGATGGGGTGACCGCCTTGCTGATAACTAGTTCAGCTAATAGTGTGGTTATATTATGCATTGTTGTGGGTGATTCTTAGGACTATTGGTCTGGTTGGCTGCCCATCTTGTGTGTGTCTGACGGTGTGATTGCATTTTGGGGGTTGAATACTGGCACGACATTTGTGTGTGTGTGTGTGTGTAATGCTGACCTTTGAACTCAACAATTGACCCCTTAAAGGTTTCATCATTGGTTCAAACTTAACTTTCAAAGATTATCAGTGTTACTCGTCCCGGCTGGTGAAGGAAACTAACATTACACACGTAGGGTACTGCAGCCCTCGGTGGCCACTCACTCATGCTTTCCACTTGCTCACCTGTTTCAAATATCAGAGGTTCTTGCTCACACACACACACACACACACGCACGCACATGCATACGCGCACACACACACACATACTCACACACACACACATACGCACACACACACACACGCACACACACACACGCACACACACACACACACATACGCACACATACGCACACACACACACACACGCACACACACACACACGCACGCACACACGAACGCACATGCATACGCACGCACGCACATGCATACGCACACGCAAAACACACGCGCGCACACACATACATAAGAACATAAGAATGGAGGAAACTGCAGCGGGCCTATTGGCCCATACTGGGCAGTCCCGTTTACACCCAACCCCTATTGCTCATATAAGCATCCAACCTATGTTTGAAGCAATTCAGCGTATTCGAGTTAATGATGATATTTGGTAACTTGTTCCACTCGTCCACTACCCTGTTTCCAAACCAGTGTTTACCTATTTCACGCCTAAATCTAAATTTGTCTAATTTAAAACCATTGTTACGAGTTCGCTCCTGGTTGGATAATTTGAGTACCTTTGTAATGTCCCCTTTGTTTAGCCCTGCTTTCCACTTGTACACCTCTATCAGGTCGCCCCTCGCTCTACGTCTCTCAAGGGAGTGCAAATTAAGATGCTTTAACCTGTCTCTATACTGAAGGTTCCTAATGCCCGGGATTAGTCTTGTCATTCTCCTCTGAATTCTTTCCAAGGATTCTATATCCATTCTGTAATACGGTGACCAGAACTGAACTGCGTAATCCAGGTGTGGTCTCACAAGAGCAAGATACAGTTTTAGGATGACCTCGCTAGTCTTGTAACTAACACTTCTTTGTATGAACCCAAGTACTTTATTAGCCTTGTTACAAGCAAAAACACATTGTTTACTTGGCTTAAGGTTCCTACTTATCATTACTCCTAAATCTCTCTCGCAGTCGAATTTCTCTATGGCATCGTTGTTCCTCTGGTATCTGGTTTCCCTGTTTACATCTCCTATACTGAGTACTTTACATTTGTCGACGTTGAATTTCATCTGCCATTTTTCAGACCATTCGAAAAATTTGTTTAGATCTTCCTGTAGTTTTGCCGAGTCCTCGTCAGATTTGATAACACGTCCTATTTTAGTGTCATCAGCAAATTTACTTATGTTGCTGTCTATGCCGATATCTATGTCGTTTATGTATATAATAAACAATAATGGTCCAAGTACTGAGCCTTGGGGAACTCCACTTGTGACGTTGCTCCAATGGGACTTAGTGCCGTTAATGCTCACTCGCTGTTTCCTGTCCTGTAACCACGCCCTAATCCATTTAAGGATGCCACCTTTGATGCCATGAGCTTCTACCTTTCTAATTAGTCTTTCGTGGGGGACTCTGTCGAAGGCTTTGCTAAAGTCGAGATATACCACATCATAATTGTGCCCCTCGTCCACTGATTCGAAAACTGATGAAAAGAATGTTAATAGATTAGTTAGGCAAGAACGTTCGTTTGTGAAGCCATGCTGGGAATCATTGATCAATCGGTGCTTCTCCAGGTGATTTCGAATAGAGTTTGAATTGATTGCTTCCAGTAATTTGCCTACTATTGATGTTAGACTGATTGGGCGGTAGTTAGAGGATAGTGATCTATCCCCCTTCTTGAAAATCGGTATTACATTCGCTATCCTCCAGGATTCTGGTACTACACCTGTTTTTAAGGACATGTTAAACAACTTTGCTAAGGGCATACTAAGCTCTTCCTTACATTCCTTTAATACTCTGGCAAATATCTCATCGGGACCAGGTGACTTATTAGGCTTTAGTTTGTCCATTTGCTTACTAACATCGTTACTAGTCACTACTATCTCACTTAATTTGTTTTCTTCACTATCTCTGAATAGAGTCGGTGCCTCGGGTATCATGTTTAAATTTTCGGTGGTGAAAACTGTTGAAAAATATTTTTCAAATTATCGCTCATTTCTCCGTCGTTATCAGTGAGCTCGCCGGAGTCTGACCGTATTGGTCCAATCTTTTCTCGTGTTTTAGTTTGATACATTTGGTAGAATCCTTTGGGGTTTGTCTTCGCCTCCCTTGCTATCCTTACCTCAATATTCCTCTTTGCTTTCCTTATCTCGGTTTTAACCCTACTCGCCAATACCCTATAATAGTCCCGGAGGTGAATTTCGCCACGATTTATCCTTCTACCTATAGCCTTCCTTTGGCCAATGATGTTCTTTAAATAATTATTTATCCATTTAGGGTCATTGTTGTCTGATCTGAGTTTTTTGTATGGTATGTTCTGCCTTTGTGCATTAAGTAACTCACTATTTAAATTGTCGTGGAACTCGGCAATCTCAGATCTCGTTATCAGGTCCGTGTCATCTGTCAGGTTCACGGCCAAGCGCGACACCCCCCTCTCTCAGCTGCCTCTTTAAACTGTCAAAGTTTGCCCTTCTGAAATCTGGTACTTTAGTGGAATTTTCCTTACGTCTGCCCTGAAAATCTAACTGGAATCGAATTTCTTTGTGATCGCTGTTTGCAAGTTCGTTCCCTACCTCGACATTGCTAATGAGGTATTCTCTGTTCGACAGAACTAAATCCAGTATATTATTACCCCGTGTGGGTTCGGTTATATGTTGACTTAGGAAACAGTCCTGGATCGTCTCGAGAAAATCCTCTGATTCTGAGTTACCCGTAAGGTCAGTCCAATCTATTAGGCCAAGGTTAAAGTCGCCTACTATACAGACTTTGTTGTGTTTGGAAGCCCTGCGCATTTCATCCCAGATAAGTCGCTCATTGACGCTATCAAGATTGGGGGGTCTATATATTACTCCTGTGATTAATTTTTCCCGACCGTCGCTTAATTCTATCCAAATTGTTTCTGTATTCCTCTCAGTTTTTATTTCCTTATTTATTTCACACTTCAGATTATCCCTAACACTAGATTGCTACTCCGCCTCCTTTCCTGGTCTGCCTATCGGTATGGAACAGTTTGTAACCCGCAATTTGGTATTCTACTGGTAATTCACGTGTGTCTAGGTTGACGCGCACACACACATACGCGCGCACACACATACGCGCACACACACATACGCGCAGACACACATACGCTGTCGCCTTCATTGATTTCACTAAAGCGTTCGACCTAGTCGACCACAATATAATCATCAACAAAGCTATTGACCTCGGGCTTCGAAGAAGCCTCATACATGGCTTACAGACTTCCTCAGTGACCCCCCGACGCCAAGCTGTACGCTTCCGAGGGGCTGTTCCACCTTTCAGTGACTCAACCTGTGGCGTCCCCAAGGCCCAAGTGGGACACTCTGCTTCATTATGCTCATCAATGATGCCCCAAGAGAAACCCCATGCTCGCTGAGAAATATGATCGACGACTCACCATTGGGATCCGCGTCAACAATTCTGCTCCAACTATACCGCCCTCAGGATTTTATTGAACAGTCTCCAAAACGGGCCTACCAACAACCATAGTCACCATCAAACCATTAAAAGACCATGGTTATTGCACATCAACATCTCCTCCGACATTGTCCCACCTCCTTCCATTACTCTAGGTCCGAACAACTCCAGGTCGTAGATTCCACGCAGCTCCTCGGCGTCCACCATAGACAACAAACTAAATGGAAACCACACGTCAATGAATGTTGTCAAATCCTCCAGTTCCGTTCTCCACCTCCTCAGCCGATTCAAGTCCCTCGGAGTCCTGCACACGAGCTTAAGTGTTTACACAACATTTCATACTTCCAAGCTCACCTATGCCTCCCCCACCTGAGTCTTCCTCCCTAAATGCCACACAACGTAAACACCTAGAAAAAGTGCAAAAGCGGGAGCAAGATATTCTCTCCTCCTCCTACTCACATATTCAAGAAAGCGCTCAACACACGACCCTACGCGCACACACACATACATACATACATACACACATACACACACACACACACACACACACACACATACGCACACACACATACGCGCACACATTTACGCGCACACATACGCACACACGCACACGTACGCACGAAAACACACACACACACGCACGGAAACACACACACGCACGGAAACACACACACACACACACACGCACGGAAACACACACACACACACACACACGCACGGAAACACACACACACACACACACGCACGGAAACACACACACACACACACACACGCACGGAAACACACACACACACACACACACACACACGCACGGAAACACACACACACACACACACACACACACACACACACACATACGCACACACACATACGCACGCACACACATACGCACACACACACATTCGCACTCACACATGCGCACACACATACACATACGCACACACATACGCACACACATACGCACTCACACACACACACACACACACATAGCCGTGTTTGGTGAATGTTCCGCCTTCTGTTCTCTGTACAGTGGCCTTATGCTGCCTTTGTTTATCTTCTTCAGCAAACATCCGCCCTGTTAAATAGTCCTCACTGTCGCCACTCCCTCCTACACACACACACACACACACACCTCCCCCTCATTAATGCACCTGCTTAAACTGGGAATAACATCGTTGCAAGACAGCTAACGAGTGTTGGAGCGTTCACCGACCCCAGGCCATTCACAGCTCCCCTCCTGATTGGATTTAAATCACCAGCCAAGTCCTCTATCTGTGTGGCAACGCCCGCAGTATCACCAGACAGGATCCTCCACGCACTCCTCACCACCACCACCACCTTCATATGCACTTCAACTTACTATGTTTTTATTTAGTCTTTGTTGAAGTGTTAAAGAAGTTTGTCTGTGGGTCTGGCGGGGAGTATCTCTCTCTCTCTCTCTCTCTCTCTAACAGACATATTAGGTTACAGTTGACCTCAAACTCAGACACCTAAACAAAAAATCTTGTAGTGGTCTTTGTATGTTTCACTCTTAAAATATATTACTTCCTCTGGCTAAAACGGTAACCTATAACCTAACGCGAACCCAAAGCTAACCTAACCTTAGCTAACCTAACCCTAACCTAACCTTAGTTAACCCAACGCTAACCTAACCCTAACCTAACCTTAGTTAACCCAACGCTAACCTAACCCTAACCTAACCTTAGCTAACCCAACGCTAACCTAACCTAACCTTAGCTAACCCAACGCTAACCTAACCCAGCCCAACGTTAACCTAACCTAACGCTAACCTAACCCAACGCTAACCTAACCCAGCCCAACGTTAACCTAACCTAACCCAGCCTAACCCTAACCTTACCTAACCTTAGCTAACCCAACGCTAACCTAACCCAACCCAACGTTAACCTAACCAAATATGTGTAAAGTGCGTCTGGTTACATCACTATGATTCACTCCGACCATCGCTTTAAGTATACACTACAGTACATGTTATCTCGTGAGTCGACGATATTTTTGTGGCTCAACTCTTCCTTGTACACAGAGCTGCTCAACCGACCGTGATGACCTGGTGAAAAAAAAGTGGGCCAAGCATGATGGTGCTGAAGTGGTGACAGTGTTGAGGGCTCTCTTCCTTTTACTTTTATCCTGATCACCTGAAGACACTCTCTCTCTCTCTCTCTCTCTCTCTCTCTCTCTCTCTCTCTCTCTCTCTCTCTCTCTCTCTCCGTATATCTTATTTTTACAAAAGTATTATTCAACGTAATACTATTTTGGGGATTAGGGTTAGGTTAGGTCAGGTCAGGTCAGGGTGTTTAATGCTCAAGTGAAATAAGCTGCGGGGGAGAATCTATCAAGTAATCCTTTTATACCTTCACCAGAAAATCGATCTCTTCACCTGGGTCACGATGCCTCGGGACCGTACCTGTGTCTCATGAATCAAGATTTACTCGTTACGGGACGCATTAATGCATTCCTCATTTTTTATTTACTCGGCGAAAATCGCTTAAAATTTGAACACGAACCTGTCTGTCTGTCAACGATTCACCTTCTGAACGCATCTGGCTCTTGTGTTTATGAGTTTAGATTACATTCCTTAGGGTCTTTCGTGAACACTTGTTGGTATGAGTATTAAGAGTTTAGTAGAAGTTTGTGCCTGGGCAGCATTGGCGTTCAGGAAAGGTTGGCGTTCAGGAAGGGTTGGCGTTCAGGAAGGGTTGGCGTTCAGGAAGGGTTGGCATTCAGGAAGGGTTGGCGTTCAGGGAGGGTTGGCGTTCAGGGAAGGTTGGCGTTCAGGAAGGGTTGGCATTCAGGAAGGGTTGGCGTTCAGGAAGGGTTGGCGTTCAGGGAGGGTTGGCGTTCAGGGAGGGTTGGCGTTCAGGGAGGGTTGGCGTTCAGGGAGGGTTGGCATTCAGGAAGGGTTGGCGTTCAGGGAGGGTTGGCGTTCAGGGAGGGTTGGCGTTCAATATGAGAGATTGCACTCTATACTCCATTTGTGTGAGTAGATATAGTGCCTTCACAATAGCCTAGTATTTTCCCCTAAAGGATATCTTTAGAAGGAACTTGTTCAAGGTCACGTTACTGAGTTTGAGGTCATGTCATGAAGTTTGTGGTCATGTCATGGAATATGAAGTCATGTCATAGATTTTGAGATCATGTCATTTCCCTCACTTCCGCCCCCTTTCTCCCCAGGGCCCGGATACATCCCACCCTTTTGAAGACTCGTGAACGGTTGTAGTCACTAAAACGATCACACAGTAGGTTTTGATTGCCAAGGTCAGAGCTTATAAGGGAGATCCAATCCTTTCACAGTAGATTCAGGAACTAGAGGAAGTAGAATATATTAGCCCCCCTCCCCGCTTTGTTATCATCTAAAAGGGATCTTTCTATCCTTGTAGAGGTTCCTGTGTTATTGAAAAAAATATTGTGTTGCTATTGGTAGGTTGAGTGGTTTCGCAGCGGAGAAAGAAGAGAGGGAAGGACGTTGAGATCGAGCTTCGACAGAGTCCCCCACGTAAGACTAATAAGAAAAGTGGAGGCTCACGGCATTAAAGGAGATATTCTAAAATGAATTAGGGCATGGTTACAGGACAGGAAAAAGCGAGTGAGCATCAACGGCACTAAATCCTATTGGAGCAAAGTCACTAGTGGAGTTCCCCAAGGCTCAGGACTTGGACTATTATTATTTATTATATACAGAAACGACATCGATACCGGCTTAGACAGCAACATAAGTAAATTTCCTGATTACACTAAATTAGGGCGTGTAATTAAATCTGACGAGGACTCCGCAAAACTACAGGAAGATCGAAAATAAATTAAGAATGGTCTGAAAAATGGCAGATGAAATTCAATGTGGACAAATGTAAAGTACTCAGTGTAGGAGATGTAAACAGGGAAGCCAGATATCAGATGAACAACGATGCTATTGAGAAATCAGACTGCGAGAAAGATTTAGGAGTAATGATAAGTAGGAATTTTAAGCCAAGTAAACTGTGTATTTGCTCGAAACAAGGCTAATAAAGTACTTGGGTTCATACAAAGGAGTGTTAGTTACAAGACTAGCGAGGTCATCCTAAAACTATATCTTGCTGTTGTGAGACCTCACTTGGATTACGCAGTTCAATTCTGGTCACCGTATTACAAAATTCAGAGGAGAATGACATGACAAGACTATTCCCGGGCATTAGGAACCTTGAGTACAGAGGCAGGTTAAAGCATCTCAATTTGCACTCCTTCGAAAGACAAAGGGGACATTACAAAGGTACTCAAACTACCCAACCAGGCGCGAACTCGTAACAGTAGTTTTAAATTAGACAAATTTAGATTTATGCGCGAATTAGGTAAACATTGGTTTGGAAATAGAGTAGTGGACGAGTGGAACAAGTTACCAAATATCATCATTAACTCGAATACGCTGGGTAGCTTCAAACATAGACTGGATGGATCAATAGACCTGCTGCAGTTTCCTCCATTCTTATTTTCTTATGTTCTTAAGTTTTCTAGATTATCCGCTTTCTCTAGGAGCTTGATGTAGTCATACTTACAGTGGTAGTACGGTAAACCTGGCCACTTAGTATTGTCTGTAAGCTATAGGTATGTGTCACTGTTCTCTGTGACTGTCATTAAGATCTGCTCCATTTCTGTTGTGTTCCTACCTTTGTTTTGTGTACCTCGTATAGGGGTACGGGACCGTAGACTCAAAGGATAGCTACCCCAAAATATACTTTCAAGACGTTTACTCCAGGAAATATTGGTAGCAGCTCAACAGAGTGACAAGTGACTGAAGGCTGTATACTGTACTGTACATCATCATACACCAGGCCACTCAGGGGTCAGCTGACAGGCGCTACAGATTAATGCATTTTTACCATGACCGATTCCCAGGTTGGTATTCTGACTGACTGTCTCATTTACACACAATTGCAGCGTCTCAATTATTTCTCTTACTTTGACAACACAACTTATTGATAGTTTCTCACTGTTGATTTTTTTTTCTTCCAATTCTGTATTTATTTATGGTTAATTCCCCCCCCCCCCCCCCCACCGACGACCGCACTATGCCTAGGTGCGCTAATTCCCGTTAAAAAAAATTGATGACACAAAGTTCAAGATAATTATATTTGACTAAGAACTTATAAACAAATTAAGCGACAGTAAAATAAAAACACCTGACGGACGGTAAATTTTAAGCTGACCTGGTGAGCGTTGTTGACACGTTATAGCAACAACGCATCACACTGAAACGAGTCTACCATAAGGACAGGAACATATGTGCGTGAAGGGATTACGCAGACAAGCATTCAGTGGTGTGGTGGTGTGCTGTAGTGTGGGGGTATGTTGTAGTGTGGGGGTATGTGGTTGTAGTGGTGTGTGTGGTGTAGTGGGTTGTATGGGATAGTGTGGTGAGGTGTGATGGTATGGTGTAGTGGGGTGTGATGATGATGTGGTGAGTGGGTGTGTGTGTGTCATCAAGGTGTCAGTCTCCACATGATTACTGGTGTTTATGGGGTTGTCCTCTGTGCTTCATGCGGTGGTTCCAGCTGCTGATGCACACACCACCACCACATGTCAGCAGTGGCTACCTACTCCTCACACCTCATCTGTATACATACATGGTGAGATCCTGTTCGGTGTTGTGGGCAGACTGGAGCTTCCACTTGGTAACGGTGTTGATGCTAGGGAGAGACAGCCCGTGATCTGCTTTTTCCCGCTTCTTTCTCTTAATGGACTGGGGCTTATGTTTGCCCTAGTCCGAGGTGCATCTCATTATATTCTTCACTAGTTGTGTGCGAGGATCAGTTGTGAATGGTTGGTCTATATCCCATGGCCATTACCTGAGTATAGGCTTCTTCAGTGTTTGGACATCAACAGCTCTGGCCGTCCATAATTGTCATCTCTTTTTATGCCCGACATGTGGGTGGAGTCCTCTTGTCTTGACTGGTTGTCTACGATTGTGTCAGGGCTGTTATCTGTAGCATTGGTAGTAACAACATTCTGAAGCTGCTAGTGAGTTTTGATTTGTTTAGTTAGAGAAGCATCGTCGTGTCTCTGCTCACAGACTTGCGGTGAATTCATCAATGTCGACTTTCATTACCAGGATCCTCCAGTTAGCTCCCTCATCTCCCAGCCGGCCAGACGTAATACACAACGTCCTCACATATTATAGTCTGTTGTGTTTTGTGGATTCATTATTACCCTTTGTTGGTCTTACACGAAAACAATGAATGGATATATTCCGCACTAGGGGCACCATATTAAGCACGCGAACCTTGCCTTGTAGCCTACTAGGAACATAATATATATACTCTACACGCAGCAGGTGGTGGTAATAGTAGGTTAGGGATGATAACAAGTAACTAAAATATAAACATTCATTTTTTTTATTGTTGTTCTTTGTCATCAGCGTCAAAATGAACAGAGGGTCGTTAATAATAAAACGAAATCCCTATACAAACACATAGGCAACACGCTACAACCAATCCTGTCCTGACTAATCATGTCGCCTCCATGTACACAAATAGTTTATCATTATAATAAGTCCAGTGTTGTCATATAATCTTCCAGTACGTATGAGTCTTTTCTATAGTACAGGAGTGTAAGGACAGGTGACGCTAAATGATCTCATGATGCGATGAGTCTTCTTAAATCTGTGTGGATGTTGTATGATGCTGTTGGCTGTTTTGCATATAAGTTCCTTGGGTGTTGTTTTATTTTTAAATGATTTCTTCTGTGTGTGTGTGTGTGTGTGTTTTAGGTTAAATGGTTGAGCATAGACTAGATTTAAACGAGCACACCAGACAATGATAAGTCAGTAACATGCTCTTACAGTTATATACATCAATTAAACTCGACCCATTTTATTCATCCTTCACCGCAGCTCGTTCAAGTGGATAAGTGAATCCCACCGCCACGTCGTCCAAATCAAAGTCATTTATTTAAACTTCTAAATTTTTTAATATGGTGGACTTATTCATGTGAGTTCTTCATCTGTAAAGCAAATATTATTAGTTTCTGAAAATAAATACAAATGGCGGTGACTGTTTTATGTGCTGGAGCAACTCACTTAACGTCCAGCAGCCAATCAAAGTGTTTAAGATGGTAATGGTCGCTAAGCATGCGGTGGGTGGAGTGTAGTCGATAAGTCAGCTGGACAATGTGTGATATAACTCATGGTTACAGTGACCAAAATACATGTGTGTGTGCGCGCGCGCTTGTAGACATAAACTTTGTAAACATGATAAATCTTCAACATTTGTTCATACGATTTCGATAAAACTTTGTGTTTCTGGACAAGGTCTCGGGTGAGGCAGCGTTTGTGTGGGCAGTGACTTGTATAACCTACAATGACCACAACATTGAAGGTGTCACTCGTCTGGTTTTAGTACCTGTGGGTGTCGATCCAGGTTCTGCTAATGTATGTTTTGTAGTAATTAACAGGCGTTAGTAGGGTGTGGTGGCTGAGTGGATACAATGCTCGCCTCCTGTCCTAAAGGTCGCTGGTTCCATTCTCGATCACTTCCACTCCACCCAGCTGTAAATGGGTCCTTCACTTTACAATTGGGGAAATGAAGGCAGTCGAATGTAGGGCCGGCCACACAGCTCTCGTGTGTACCGAAGGCTTAACACTGCCCCTAACTGGTCGTCAGGCCTGGAGGACCCACTTTTATAGTATAAACTATTGAACTGTATAATGTTATACATTCAATTAAGGCAACATTGAGGATAAACTGTTGTTTAAAGTAAGTTTACCGTTTATATACTGTACGTGTTAGTTACACCTGTGATGTGTGGATCAGATCTTATGACCTTGTTATGTGCTCAAGTAATTCTTGGTTTATATTGACCACCAACTTGAATGTTTACACCAGGTCAACACAGCTCCATCAAGTCCATTTGCCAATTCACTTACAAGTCCTCACAACAAGTTACACAGTAAAGTGCCTTTGACCTTCTAAATGGATTCGCATTATGCTGTTGGTCACAATGACTCACCACACACAGTTAAGTGTCGTCATTTGTTTGTAGTGCCTTGACCCTCGCCACTGTTCTCTACAAAAATGTAAAGTCTCCATTGTAAACTGTCATTAAAAGTGATTAGTAGCTTTAAAATAATTAACTGTGTGGGCAAGTGAGATCATTAATAGCATTCTTCCCCGTCAGCGACCATCTGTGCCCGCCCTGCCCTCAGCTTGTGCTAATATTGACGCTTGTGACTGCAGGGTTGAGGAGCCTCCCTCCACCTTCACCACTCTCTCTGCCCACATCATGCGTTGTTTTCCTCATCTCTCTTTCTTTCTTTTTCTCTATTTATCTCTTCTCTGTTTCTATTTTTCTCTTGACTTTTTCTTTCGCCTGTTCTCTCACAGTTTCATTGCCACTGTCACCCCCCTCTCCCCCCCCCCCCCCCCCCCCACGCACTACGGCACCATTTGTCATCCATGTCACTGCCGTCCATCCTTTCTTGTGGGATCAATGATTTTAACAGAATCCCGACTGTGGTGTGTCCTGTTTGTCATTTGGAAGTTTATTATGTAAAATATCTCGCCAAGAGTTTGTGTGTGTATGTGCGCGTGTGTGTGCGTGCGTGTGTGTGCGCGCTTGTAAACGTTATTTACTCTTCAGACCCCAAGTAACGGCCCACCTACAGTATATTATAGTGAACGTGACCGAGGTGTGCGTCACCTCGAGGTTGGGGTTATCATGTAGTGTTTGGTCCAGGAGTCACACTGCCGGGTTTATCGCCTACTACTGTTGCTTCTCACCCGGTGTCCTCGTCTAAGTCTTGTCGAGTCCTCCGTAAACCCTCTCCTCACCTCACTAGGGTCTTTATAGCCTCTCCCTTTACTTCAAAATTCACATCTATGACAAACGTCCCTTTACAGTTCCTCTTCTTGCCCCGTTGAATCCCACCTCCTACATCTCGAGCCCACTCATCCCAAACCCACTCTTGCCCACTCAGTCACGGCCCCACCCCACTCCAGGGCCACCTTACCCCAGCGTCCGCCCACTTGAAGCCCTCACACTGCCCCTTGCAAACTACTCCGCGACGGGACGGGAGTAAACAATGATTTACGGATCATGCAATTTACGACAGAAGAACCACCTTCATCAACATTAGTCTTGTGTTGCAGTGTGGTTAGTGTCTCGCCCAGGACAAAAAGCCATTCATGCCTGAATATAGGCCAAGGTAAAGCAGCCTTATTTGTGACGACGTACCCGAGCAAGGAGAGAATTAATTAAGCACCATGCTTGTATCAAGTCCTTCACGTCAAGATTATCAATGGTCGACACATTAGCGTCAGTGTTGCTCTCTGGGCTCTTGGGGATGGCAACAGAGCGTCTGAGGGTCCTCCCAGGTCCGGCCGGGGATGAGTACGTGGCTTGATTGATGGCCTGAGAATAGGTAAGATCAGAACCAGTCGTCATCAGGTGAAGGCTATCAGGAAGACCAGATTGTGTGGTGTTCTTCCCTCCTGCCGTGAGAGCCAAGGTTGTGTTGCCTGAAGAGTCAGATATATGTACAATAACGCTCACTCAACCTGGCGCTGAAGAGAACACAGCACTGCGATGGTTAACAAGTTACGTATAATATATTCCTCAAAGTGTGCGACATTTTTAAGATGGAGTTATATTCGGGGTGTCGGAGGTTCACTATTTACTGGCCACTCGTAGGTGGTGACCAGGGCCCCGCACCACCCCTGGAGTATGTCATCATACCAGCAGGTCCCAACACCGAATACCTTTTAACCTTCGACCTTACGACAGAAGACCTCACCAGCCAGCCTTTCTGCGTCTACCATCATCAGTATCAGCCTCACTCCCACCATTCTCCCTCTTCCACGTCTGTGAATATCTCCCTCCTCCACGCCTACACCCGCCTCCCTCCGCGCCCGTGTCTTCCATCCACCTCCACGCCCGTACTACCCATTAGGGGGCCCTCTCCTCGTCCACCACCAGTGGGTCAGATAAACTAGTACTGGTGTATACTGTATATCACATCTTAGGCGGTTGTTAAACATTGTATATTAATTTTAAGATGCGATTATTTCGTCACCTTCATTATATAAAGGCGGCTCCACACCAACACAACATTGTTGGTAACTGTGTTATCAATAACGTTGTGAAAATTACACGAAAATGTTTGCAATATTAGTGTAGGGAACATTATCACCAACAGAAATATGTCAAGTAAACTGACTGGTGTGGACTATGTGACTAATTCACACTTCTTACCAGCACTGATGGCATCTTTTATCCAACACGTTGATGACAATGTTACCAACATTATTATTATTATTGTTCCTAAACGAGTGTGGGGGGGGGGGGGGGGGGGTTAAGCCGCCGCGTAGTCGGGATCTGATTAAAACTGGTAATATAACGACTGTTTTACTTTTTTTTAAATTTCTGTAAATATAGCCAGTACCTGGTGTAGGAGTCTGCAGGTATTAAAACATACTTGTTGGACTCGCCACAGCACCGGAAGATTAGTGGGATATTCGGGGATATATCGCGTGTTTGAATGAGAGTGAAAGCTGATGTATTCGATATCTAGTTATCCTCCTCGTATCCGGTGGGCAGGGTAATGCTTTCGGTCCTGTGTGTCTGTCTGTGTATCTTAAAATGACTCGCTAACAGGTATGTCACTTGGCATCAGTCTTTGAAGGTTTGATGGCGCCAAAATTAACAAAGTATTGCCATCGTAAAGGCCCGCGCGATGATAACACAAAGGGCCGAGGGAGGTTAGGTTAGTGGACGGGGGGGAGAGAGAGAGAGAGGTGTTCCCCCCACAGGAGCACCACCGTAACAAGAGGACAAAAACTAGGTAGTCCCGGGCTGCTCTCCCCTTCATATAATGGGTTTTTATTCAAAGGAGCGAGGGGCTGTGTAGGGGAGTGATAGGCCGAGTTGTTTGGTTCATGTTAGTGAAGGTAATAATAGTGTGGTTAATGTTAGTGAAGGTAATAATAGTGTGGTTAATGTTAGTGAAGGTAATAATAGTGTGGTTAATGTTAGTGAAGGTAATAATAGTTTGGTTAATGTTAGTGAAGGTAATAATAGTTTGGTTAATGTTAGTGAAGGTAATAATAGTGTGGTTAATGTTAGTGAAGGTAATAATAGTGTGGTTAATGTTAGTGAAGGTAATAATAGTTTGGTTAATGTTAGTGAAGGTAACAATAGTTTGGTTAATGCTAGTGAAGGTAATAATAGTTTGGTTAATGTTAGTGAAGGTAATAATAGTTTGGTTAATGTTAGTGATGGTAACAATAGTTTGGTTAATGCTAGTGAAGGTAATAATAGTTTGGTTAATGTTAGTGAAGGTAATAATAGTTTGGTTAATGTTAGTGAAGGTAATAATAGTGTGGTTAATGTTAGTGAAGGTAATAATAGTTTGGTTAATGTTAGTGAAGGTAACAATAGTTTGGTTAATGCTAGTGAAGGTAATAATAGTTTGGTTAATGTTAGTGAAGGTAATAATAGTTTGGTTAATGTTAGTGAAGGTAACAATAGTTTGGTTAATGTTAGTGAAGGTAACAATAGTTTGGTTAATGTTAGTGAAGGTAATAATAGTTTGGTTAATGTTAGTGAAGGTAATAATAGTGTGGTTAATGTTAGTGAAGGTAATAATAGTTTGGTTAATGTTAGTGAAGGTAACAATAGTTTGGTTAATGCTAGTGAAGGTAATAATAGTTTGGTTAATGTTAGTGAAGGTAATAATAGTTTGGTTAATGTTAGTGAAGGTAACAATAGTTTGGTTAATGTTAGTGAAGGTAACAATAGTTTGGTTAATGTTAGTGAAGGTAATAATAGTTTGGTTAATGTTAGTGAAGGTAACAATAGTTTGGTTAATGCTAGTGAAGGTAATAATAGTTTGGTTAATGTTAGTGAAGGTAACAATAGTTTGGTTAATGCTAGCGAAGGTAATAATAGTTTGGTTATTGTTAGTGAAGGTACTAATAGTTTGGTTAATGTTAGTGAAGGTAATAATAGTTTGGTTAATGTTAGTGAAGGTAATAATAGTGTGGTTAATGTTAGTGAAGGTAATAATAGTTTGGTTATTGTTAGTGAAGGTAATAATAGTTTGGTCATTGTTTACCTGCCCGACTTAATGATGGTGGAGCAGTGGTTACCTGTCTCACCCTCCACCAACATCACGGTCAGAGAGAGATGAGTATATATAACTATGGGCCGTATTGAAGAACAGTCATGGGGTGTAGGATGCCATTTACGATGACCTTCTTGCCCTGATCTTGTTTCAGGAATACCACCTTGTCGAAGCTCTGGAGAGATCTCGAAGTTTCGATATTTCGAGTACCACTAGCTAATAATTCCCACCAGGAAACTTGCTTCGAGACTTCTCCAAAGCTTCGAAAAGTGAAGAGTTCCATGTGTTAAAGGCGATATTGCTGAAAAAAGATCATAGTAAATGGCGTCGTACACTCCATAAGTCTGAAAAAAGGACAGACAGACAGACAGACATAGGTACGTCATAAAAAACTCGAGACTGTCAAAGGAAAAAAACAAAGTGAAAAACGTTTGAATTTTGATGTGTGGGTTGTGGCGGCGGGAAGAGCCAGCGAGCGAGGACCGTGTTTATGTGGTCGTAAGCCAAGACCTTACCGTCCCACCTTTGATGTCTTGTGCCGTACATTTCGAAGTGAATGGGGCAACCTGTCCTCACTGTGACATGGATCAAATGGGACCAAGTCGTACAGGTCCATTATTATTTATTACTGCGACGTTTGTGTTTGGTGGTGTTTGTTTATGTTCTTATTAAAAAGAGAGGTTGACGTTGTTTTGGTTTTATTTACTTGTTAATAGACGTATATGACACTTGTGTTTACCGTCTGCTTGGTTTTATTTGCTTGTTAAAAAACTTATTTATTTTGTTTATTAATAACAGCCGTGTGTTAACAGGCTCATACATCATGTGTGTAAAGTGGGCCGGTCTGAGCTGGGATGAAGGCAGCCACTGAAATACAAATAAAATTGAAACATATTACTACAGTTACTGTATCATGTTTTATATTTATGCGTCATAAGTATATATTTTTATTAAAAGTCGTTGGTAAGTCAATTTTTATACTTAGTAAGTGGTTAATGAGGGTAGACTAGGAGGATGGAGGCCCTCCCAACACACACTTCTGCGCGAAAGAAAAAGATGATAAGACAACACAAAGAGCGGTGCTCTGCCAGGGAGGCGATGATGGAGGCGTCTCATTGTGTGAACAAATGAGGTGCTAGCCGACGACTGTGACGCTGACTTTACCCTGGAAAGTCGACAAACATCTGGTGTTTGACTACACAGATGCATCTACCCCGCCGAAGCGGCGAGGGCGGCAAGCTAAAGGGAGAGTCCTAAGAATGTTTTTATTCAACGTCTTTACTTATTTTCCACCGCAACCAGAGGTTGTCATGGCGGGGAAAGGAGGAGAATGGTCTGTGAAGGATCCCTCTATTGTTCTTTATAGTCTTATCCAGGGCTACTCTGAAGCTCATTATTGTTCTCGCTTCCACAGCTGTAGCTGGTATCTTGCCCCATAAGTCTACCACCCTCGGTGTGAAGAAGTACTGTACTTCCATATATTAGTACAACATGACAACTTAACGAGCTTGAAGCTGTGACTTCTTGTGTTTCTGCTGCATGACATCTAAAGAGTTTACGCCTTCCGTCCTTTTCAGGTTTTTAATTACCTCATGAGATCCGCCCTGTCTTGTCTTATCTGAAGAGTTGTCAGTCCTAAGGCCATCAGTTTACTTGGATGAACGATACAATTTAGTTGAGGAATAATCCTTAGTTGAGGACATTTGAGAAATCCATAAAGTTAAAGGAACATTGTCTGAACTTGGCATTCAAAGATATGATTTAATAATTCCTAGAGTTTTATACTGATGGGTTTAGAACCTCCAGGATCTTGCGTCGTCCAAGTCCTGAGTTCATGAATGAGCTGGGCATTAGACCGACTGAAGCCACCGGAGACGCCCGGCCCTCCAGTTATATATCCCAGCTCCACAGTATCCAAAGAGGGAATGCCAGTTCCATATATGGCTGACGTCCCTCACCCGGGGAGGTCGCGGGCGTTTTTGAATAGTGATTTTCCTAGGGTTAGAATTATCAGCTATTATCACCTGGTTACAACGAACATACACCTTCAAGTGAATGAAGTTTAAGATAAAAGCATAATCTCGGGTAAAACAGTCTCAGTTTTCCATGGTCAACCCGTACACATTGTTCTATAAGGCTCTATTTTGTTCCTTTTCTCCCCGGGGCCCGTGTGGAAGAGGTAAGAGGCGTGTACCGTGTTCACACTTCACTCACCTCTATAGGGAACACAACCCACTTGGACGGCCTCAGCTCTTATGGCACACACTAGTTTTTGTCCATAATTAAACATGACGGCTGGCGTTCTTAAAGGTGCTTATCTTATTATATTTCTCTTAGTGATAATATTAGAAAAAACTGAAGCTTATAAAACATTAAAGCTTAGTCATAAACACAGAAGCACACTTTGAGAATTTTAATTAGAATGTATGTGTGATTAATATTTTTGGGAGAGGTAATCGATGAAAGGTTTACACACACACACACATCCATCTATTCATCCATTCACCTATCCATCCATCCTTCCATCTATCAATCTTCTATCAATCAATCATCCATCAATCTATCATCCATCCATACACCTGTCAATCATCCAACCAACCATCGTGTTGATCAGCGCCATCAATATCATGCTGGGCCACGCTCTTCTCCCCCCACCCACCCCCACCTCTTCCTCCTCACAGCTCTCAAGACTCAACCAGGTGTGTGTTTGTGTACGTCTAGTATCCTCCCCCCATCCAGGTGTACCCTCAACATTATCCCAGTGACACATTCTGAGGTGTCTCTCTTTCCCCCCCCCCCTAGAGGCCAGTACCATCCCGTATATTAAATTGACTCAGCGGGGGTGGGAGAGAGAGAGAGGGGGGGGGGGGGGAGGGGGAGAGGTGTACCCAGAAATGCAAGACAATATATTATGTTGAATTAAAAGTGTTGTTTGTGAATGGATGGTTGATGCTTGTGGCAAGACGTGGATGGTTGTGTGATGATCGATAGTGTTTTGTGAATGAACTGTTGAAAATTTAATTAAAACAGTTTCTTGCATCCATTTGAAACTAAACTTGCATTCCCTAGAAAGACAAAGAGTGCGGGGAGATATGATAGAAGTATTTAAATTGGTGAAAGGAATCAATAAAGGGGATATAGATAAAGTTCTTAAAATATTCGAGCAGGATAGGACTCGTAGCAACGGATTTCAATTGGATAACTTTAGGTTTAGGAGGGAGATAGGAAGGAACTGGTTCACAAATAGGGTGGTGAACGAGTGGAACAAGCTTAGCAACTTCGTAGTAAGTGCTGGAACGCTGGAAAGTTTCAAAAGGAGGCTAGATAGATTCATGGATGATAGAGAGTGGTAGTAACTCTCGACAGGAGCTGCCATGCACAGGTCAACCGGCATATTGCAGACTCCTTATGTTCTTGGCGTAGGTACGTCTCTCTCTCTCTCTCTCTCTCTCTCTCTCTCTCTCTCTCTCTCTCTCTCTCTCTGTGTGTGCGTGTGTATACGTGGGTACTACTGATTAACACATATGCACACACTTAAGTAGAGAAGGAAGAAGGTGTACATAAATCACAGGTCCCTCTCTCACTCTGTGTGTGGTACCACGGATTCACACGCACATACACTAAGTAGAGAGGGCGTACATTAGTCACAGGTATCATGGTAGGGCATTAGTCATGGGTGAGACGAGCCAAGAAAAACACTCCTGTAATTGTTATTAGCCTTTTGCGACGAGGGTGGAGCACTGGGCCCCCTGTGAGAGGATCCCGTCGAGCGTCCCGGGGCCCACCGTTTGGAATGTTGGTGATAATGGTGTAGGGCTGAGTGGGGGCGTGAGGTTATTATTATTATTAGCTATTATTATTAGTATATATTTTGTTCTATTACTTTTATTATTTTTTCTATATTATTATTATGTGGCCGTGACGTATATATACAAAGTTATGAGTTGATGTTGAGTTATTCTTTATGTTTGATAATTGTCACTAGACTTTTTTTTTTGAAGTAGAGCTTTGGTTATTGTGCTTTTGTTTTGTCTATTATTAACTGATTAGCGATGGCAAAAAAGGTATTATTTAAATGCAGGTACGTAGGACTAGGGTGTTATATACTGTGAAGTGAGTCTTATGGGTTCTTCATAGACTGTTTGAGAATGAAGATAATTACTGTGTTAACCTTCAAGTGTTCTCCAGTCAGTTAATGTTGGTTTAATATTAATTATCAGTGAAGTAAAGATACGCGTCAGGAGTTTAATCAGAATCCCGTCACTTAGTACGATACCGTAATCAGTGTGGATGACTTGGTGTAGTGACTGACCCTGTGTTGTGAGGTGGGTCTTTCATCACCATAAGAGTAATCACACATTGTTACTTACTCATAAACCCAATGTTAATCCTATACAATAATCCTTTACTGTAAACTTTATTATTGGTTGCGTTTAGTCACCCACATTTAGTCTCACCTGACCTTACTGATGGATGTCTTTGGTGCGAGTACAGCTTAACACACTTATAGAGCACTCGTGTTGTTGATAAACTTGTTTCATGCTACACATTAGAACATGTCACCTCCATATATGTTTATAAATGGTGTTGAGTCATACAATAGGTGCTGAGTGTGTGGAACCTGGTGCGGGCTGTGAGGGAGGGAGGGCGTGGAACAAGTGGCCGCCAGCTATCAAAGTTATCAGGCAATACCTTGGGTCACCTAGATACTGTGTGGCTCGAGTGGCATGAGTGAGGCCTTGAGGGTCACACACACACACACCTGCCGTATCTAGGTGTTATAGTATCGGGTGGAGGCGTGGGCACTGGGGGGCACGTACAGGGGGAGGCGTGGGCACTGGGGGGCACGTAAGGGATGGGGTCGTGGAGGCGCAGGTACAGGGGGAGGCGTGGGTACTGGGGGGCACGTAAGGGATGGGATCGTGGAGGCGCAGGTACAGGGGGAGGCGTGGGTACTGGGGGGCACGTAAGGGATGGGATCGTGGAGGCGCAGGTACAGGGGGAGGCGTGGGTAGAGGGTGGAGTAATAGCCGCGGGTAGTGGACTTGGTAGCAGCTCATCCTCATTGACAAAGACACAAAATTGGACTTGTGTAATAAGAAGTCACTCGCACCAAAAAAAAAAAGTATATTTACGATTTTGACTTGAGATAATAAGACACAGCAGATGAAGGATTTTGATAACCATACTGAGACAATAGGAGTCGCGGTGTTTATTCTGACATTCATCGGACCCTTCCTTAAAGATACTTATTGGAGCGATGACATTAACTATACTTACTGATAGAGAGGTAGTAGTACCGGGTATATTTGATAGAAGAGACAGCCGTGGTGACGTTGGTTGAGGTAGTGAATTATGGATATGTCTTGTATGTAAATAAAGAGGCAAGTGTCCGCTCGTGGGAGAACATCACGTACGGTAATAAAATCTTTACACCGAAACCTCTTGACTGATTACATGTTGAGAGATCATTGTGTGTTCTTCACTAGTACAAGGGCCGTCTGTCATTCATCAGCTCTCTTATCTTATCTGGCTGTTGTTCGGAGATCTCTAAGTAAACTAAGGAGACACCTGGCACACCTTTATACGACAGGTGAACGATGTGAACTCATACAGGATCCCAGACCGTCACTTGTAATGCTGGGTTAAATTAAGGTCAGGTTAACTTAAGGCAAATAAAAAATATATCACATTATCGATTGTAGAAAATTCTATAAGGATTTTGTCAATGAGACGGACCTTGACAAAATTTGGTATTAGTGTCGCTATAACATCGTGGGTGACGAGCGTGTACTGCACGTGACCCTCACTCCTCTCTTAAACTACCAGATAAATATTTCAAACTTTCGAAGTGAGCCAGTAAGACACAGAGGGATAGTTTCACCAGAAGAAACCTTAAAATGTAAGGTGAGATCAACATGGCTCCACCTCATGTTTTGGCGGCTCGTCCCCATACCTGAGCACCCGTCCACGGCTCGTGCTGTCCCTCAAGGTGTACATTTGCGGATTTGCTAAAACTCCTCATCTTATACTTAAATTTTTACGTGAAAAAAGGCCCAAACTAATCCCAGTTTAAACTACAGTGCCTAGGTCTGGTCCAGGAAACACCAACAAATAAATTCAGTTAAATACTGACTCGGTGGAGGAGCTTAAGTTACTATGGGTTGAGGGAAACTCTGCGGTGAAGGTGTAGATGTTGTCAACACTATGGGGAAGACGATGAGGCAGCCAGGCTTCCTTCCCTTGGGTGCTGCACAAGAGGATGGAGGGGAACTATGGCGACGGTGGCTGGGAGGGCCTGAGGGGAAACGGTGGTAGACGGGGGAGGTAGGTGAAGGGTGCCGGCTGTCAGTGCCACCTAGACAGGTTGGCGATTTGTGTTCCTTACACTTACACTCGTCTCGTGACACCTCGACCTGAACCATATGGAGTACTCTACCATCCTCTTCCCTACCCTCTCCATTCCTCCCCTCTCTCTACCCTCTCCATTCCTCCCCTTTCCCTGCCTCTTCTCACTTTTTCTTACCACTCCCTGCCCCTCTTCACCCTACCCCTCCTAGCCCTCCACACCCTGCCCCTTCACACCCTGCTCCTCCTCGCCCTGCCCCTCCTCGCCCTGCCCCTCCTCGCCCTGCCCCTCTCACCCTACCCCTCCACACCCTACCCCTCCACACCCTGCCCCTCCTCACCCTGCCCCTCCTCACTCTGCCCCTCCCCTGTGTTTTCGTCCCCTCTCCTCCTGTATCAAGTCACATACCTCACCACATCTTGACTTAGAAATGGCCTCAGGTATTCCTTCCGTGTTGAGGTATAGAAGAGTGAACAACGTGCCTTCCTGAGCACCTAAGTCAGTGTGTTGCTGGGCGTTGAGTGTAGCTTTAGTTAGATGGCGTCCTCATGTTCGCACGCCAGAGTGAGAGTAAAGACAGGGATGCATAATGCTATTTAAATAAGGTTCTTTATGGGGTAAATACTGTAGCTACCTGGGACTTTAACATCTCGTGGGGAATTGAACAATAGAAATTAAGAGCGTATAGAATGAATGTTCTCTGTGGTGTGTGGGGGAAAAGCACAAGTTTGTTCGGCGGATAATAGTGTAAATATTTTTTTTTTTTTCGGTGTTCTTCTGATGGCTCTTGGACACTTATATTCCGAGGGTAAATATGTAAATGCATAAAATGTATATTATTTTGTTCTGTGAGATATTCGATGTAGATTATGACTGAATTTTGTCACAGAGAAAAAAAAAAAAGTGGACGCCAGACACAGTGTAGGAGGGGGCCGGTGTCTGCTGTCCAGGTGATGTCTTATTAGTACCTGTGACTCACCACATACTGTACCTGTGACTCACCACATACTGTACCTGTGACTCACCACATACTGTACCTGTGACTCACCACATACTGTACCTGTGACTCACCACATACTGTACCTGTGACTCACCACATACTGTACCTGTGACTCACCACATACTGTACCTGTGACTCACCACATACTGACTCACGATAGTTAAGGTGACACACTCGACCTTTTTTTCTACCCTGTATTCACGAGAGTTTAGACACAACAACCTTTGGTCGTCTTGTGAGTGAAGGTTATAAGTGCTGTATACTTTATTGGTGTGTGACATTTTCTCGTAACAGTTAATTTCACCGAGACTTTACGTATTATGTCTTATACCAGCCAGCATATTATACAACGCTTTTCCCCCTCTCCACTTTCCCTCCCCCCCTCCCCACTTTCTTCCCCTCCCTCCACTTTCTCCCCCTCCCTCCCTCCTTCTTTCCGGGGGGGTAGGGAGGGGGGAGGGGGATATTTACGGAGGTTCAGTACAACAGTTGTGTGTGTGTCAAGGACCTTAGGTGTTTCTTTACTTGTCTGGGTGTTGTCTCGCGTGAGCTGTGAGGAGATGGCTGAAATAGGGATACTAAAATGACAGACTATTTCGAGATTCATATCTTATTAGTTATTTATCCAGGTTTTTATTAATTATTCATATTTGTTTTTTTTTTCTATATTTTGGAGTCCAGGTGAATACATATTTACCTTTTTTAGGGATATCTGCATGATTTCTCGTAATTTAGAAACTTACCAAAAAAAAAAAAAAACTACTTTGGACTTAGCGAGGCAAGGGGCTTATCCACGTGGTCTAAATCAGTAACACACACACACACGCACGCACGCACGCACTATTACCCTGGTATAAGGTGTAAACAGTGTTGTCAGTGTTGTTATACGAAACGATACTTGTTGTCTAGTACGACTCTTTGTTACCCTCCATTGGCTTTTTTTTTCATTGTAGGTTTTGAAACATCTGGTGTGTGTGTGTGTGTGTGTGTGTGTGTGTGTGTGTGTGTGTGTGTGTAAATCACCAAGTTACTTCTTTATATTACGTGTTCAAAATATCTCTGTTGGTATATTTTGTAGCCAGACAATTTGCTTGGGTTCAGCTCTGGCTAACTTGTTTTCTTTGTCTTATTCATCAGTTAAGTTTGGCCAAAGATTCGACCTTTATTTTCCTCTCTGTCTCTCTGTCTCACTCTCTCTGTCTCACTGTCTCTGTCTCTCTGTTTCTCTCTACATCCACCATATTGTTATTTTTTTTTATTACGCTATAAAATCTCTCTTATTAGATTTCTTTCTATAATTTATTCCTTTATTCTCTTTGTCTTTACCATATCTTTTAATTGACTACTTTCTTTATTTTTTCCTCATTAACTTCTGCCTTCTTTAGTTTTTCTTCATTCATTTTTATTTTCTCTACTTTCTTCCTCATTCATTCCTTTTTTTGTAGTTTTCTTCCTCATTCATTTCTACTTTCTCTTATTCTCATCTTTGGATCTACTTTACTCTCTCTCTCTCTCTCTCTCTCTCTCTCTCTCTCTCTCTCTCTCTCTCTCTTACATTCTCTAATTCTCTCCGTCTCTCACTGTGGGAGGAAGGTGCCCCGCGGGGTAGGGAGGCGTGGCAACCGGCTCCTCCCCCATTAATCTTTGGCTGCCTGGCATTAGGTGAGTCTCTCTCTCTCTCTCTCTCTCTCTCTCTCTCTCTCTCTCTGTTTGTTCATTAGAAGACCCCAGAGAATGAGGGGGTCATTGTTACGCCATTAGCTGTGGTTTTATTCTCTCATTTTTTTATATAATTTTTATCTCTATGTCTGTCTGTCTTCTTTCTGTCTGTCTGTCTGTGTCTTCTGTCTTCTTTCTGTCTGTCTGTGTCTATTTTTATATCTTTCTGTATGGGTCTGTCCCTTTCTCTGTCTGCCTGTCATATCCCCAAGGTTTTAATGCTGTGTCTCCTAGATAATCGTCATCACGTTATTAATCTTTTCCATTAATGATTATATAATATGGTGTATAAGCTTCCATATATTACTTAACACATTAATTAATATTCAAGTTCCTCTTCTTCTTTCTCTGACTTAACTGATGGATAAAGATAGTGGTATATATGAGAGAGAGAGAGAACATTAAGAGGGAGAGAAAGGGAAAGACACAGATAAAGGGATAGAGACAGACAAAAAGGAGGAGAGAAATACTGTAGAGGGAGAGACGGAAAGAGACAGAGATAGAAAAGAGTTGATTTGAATTCAATAGAAGGGGGAAGATGTCTTGGTGTGTGGACATGATGGACGATGAGCTCTTTTTAGAGGTGGCTTGTGTGTGTGTGTGTCTGGGAAGATGTTTTGAAATTCAGTACTGATGCTTATATACATACATACATACATACATACATACTACTACTTTGCTATCAATCGGAATCAAATATGACGATCATCCAGTTATGATACAATAATATGAGTTATTAAGGATGTCACTTCGTTGGTGAGCTCTGAGGTGACTAAGGAGGCCAATACGGGACCGGCAGGGCCGTCCACAGATGTTGCACGTGTGGAGGGCTACATCTAGCGTCCTCGGTTTGCAGTCGGGGTAACCCAAAAGTATTGACACCTTCTCGTGTGGTGCTCCTCCAAGCGTTACGGTGTGGAGTGATCGTCTCCCGGGTGAGGGGGTTGGTTTGGCACTTTTTTCAGGTTTGTCTTAAGACTATCCTTATACCTTTACAGTTGCCTGCCAGCGTTACGTTTACTATTCGTTAAGTGACTGTAAAGTAGCTGCTTTGGCAGTCTACTGTCGTCCATGTGGGTAACATGGCCAGTCCAGGGTAGTTGTTCATGGATAATGGTAGCCGCGATGCTCCTACAGTTGGTGTCAGCAAGAATACTGGCATTTGTTCTCTTGTCTTCCCAACGAACTCGGAGGATGGAATGTAGACTACGTTGGTGAAAGTTTTGAAGTGCCTTGAGGTGCGTCCTGTATGTGACCCATGTCTCGCTGCCGTATAGCATGGTGGGGAGGACCACTGCTCGATATGCTTGTAACTTTGTAGATAATTTCAGCTCCCTACAGCTGAAGACACGGGTACGGAGTCTGCCAAAGGCATGAGATGCACATCTGATCTGATCTTGAATCTCTTCATCGATGTCCGCGGTGGTGGACAGGTGGCAGCCGAGATACCGAAAGTGGGTAACATTAGAGAGGGTAGTACCGTTAAGCTGGATGGGTGGTGGAGGTGTGGCTGAACCAGGGCCAGACTCAAAGAGAATCTGAGTCTTACGTACAAGCACCTCAAGGCTGAAGTGTGTATACGCATCTGCGTAAGTGTTCAGGATCTCCTGTAGGTCGCGTTCAGTGTAAATGACAAGGGTGAGGTCGTCTGCATACTGAAGTACAGTAATGGAAGCTGCCGACACCTTTGTTCCTGCCTGGAGTCCTCTTATGTTGAAAAGACCCTTCATCCGGTACTGGATGACCCCACCGCCGGCTAAATTGGCACTGGCACGAGTTAGGAAGGTTGCCAAGAAAATGGGAGAGAGAGTTGGTGCCAGTACACAGCCTTGTTTTACCCCCTTTGGATGGGGAAGAACTCAGACTGGGTGCCATTGTGCAGGACACTGCCGTCCATGCCATCATATAGTTGCCTCATAATGGCTATGAATTTTGGTGGGCAGCCAAAATGGCTGAGTGTCCGCCAGAGTGCTTCATTGTTAATCGAGTTGAAGGCCTTGGATAGGTTGATTAAAGCCATGTACAGGTCACGACGCTGATCTCTGCATTTTTCCTGTATCTGACGGGCAGCAAAGATCATGTCAGTGGTGCCACGTGATGGTCTAAAGCCACATTGAGGAGGACTTGGGCGATAATCTTGCCAGCTACAAACAGCAGCGAGATCCTGCGGTAGTTGACACAGTCTGACCGGTCTCCCTTGTTTTTATAAATATTGATGGAAGCATCTTAAAAAGATTGAGGGATTTCCTCCATTTCCCATATATTCTCCGAGAGAGTGGAGACGGATGGGAAGCAGAGGTCCTCCTGCCTTATACACCTCGGCGGGGATTCCGTCAGGCCTTGAGGCTTTATTATTTTTCATCTGTTTGATGGCAGTAGCTACCTCATCCAGGAATAGAGGATAGCTGAGGGACCTACTGGGGAGTCAGAACATCCACATTAGTGTTTTGGTTGAGCAGCGAATGGTAGTGCTCTTTCCAGCGCTGAAGGATGCCTTCTTTGTCTTTAATTAGGGAGTTTCCATCAGATGAGTGGAGGAGGGACTGTGCCATGTGTGGTTGGCCCATAAAATGTTTTAGTGTAATTAAAAAATTTGCACATCTTGTGTTGATCTGCAATTTTTTGCGTTTCACATGCTTTATTTTTAAACCAGGCGTTCTTGAGATTGTGAAGTTGGCGTTGGGCCGTCGCTGTCTTCTTGCAGAAGGTATCAGCTTTGGTCTGAGACTGAGGGCTGTTCTGCCAGTCAGTTAAAGCAGCACTTTTATCATCTACGAGTACATTGATTTCTGGGTCATTTTCATCAAATCAGTCCTAGTGTATTCTTTCGATCTGGCCGAGGGTCTCTTAGCAGATTTTTGTCATTGCCGTGTCGAGAATATTCCTTTCGGCACTGGAATTTGGGTTGTTTGTTGTCGGGTTGTTTATCAGCCAATGTTCGAGCTGCTCTCTGAAAGCATGTGCTGCGGCTGGATCCTCCAGACGCTTAGTGTTAAAACCTCTTCTGGAGGTTTGTTGCCTTCGCCGTTTTGGGGCGACGTGAAGTGAGACCTTGGCTCTGATGATCAGTGTCACAGTGGTCTGAGCCACGCATCGGGTGATGAGGACATCTCGGCGATCTCTCTCTTTGACAATGATGTAGTCAGTGAGATGCCAGTGTTTGGATCGTGGGTGTTGCCACGAACCCTTGAACTTGTCAGTCTGCCTAAACAAGGTATTGGTGATAGTGAGGTATAGTACAGCACACTTGCTGAGGAGAAGTAGGCCGTTGGGATTATACTTGCCTAGTCCATTTCTCCCTATGATTCCCTGGTGTAGTCGTTGGGCTCTCATGTTGGTCACCTCTTCCGATTATACCGCAGTTGGTGTCTTCTTGAAACTCTGTAAGCATGTCTACCTGATGCGGGACTCCACCCCAGATATTTCGTTCGGGGCTTACTCCTGTAGCCTTATACCTTACAAGATTAATCCGCAAGGCAGCGGGACAGTGGTTGGTAGACTGCAGGACGTATCCACATGCCAGTGGGCCTATGCTCCGTCCCTCTATGGCCCACTGCTACTTCGAGATCCTCTGCTAGTCCAGCCTGGGGCCACGAGGCACCCAGTTACCGTGTGTTGCCACGAGGCACCCAGTTACCGTGTGTTGCCACGAGGCACCCAGTTACCGTGTGTTGCCACGAGGCACCCAGTTACCGTGTGTTGCCACGAGGCACCCAGTTACCGTGTGTTGCCACGAGGCACCCAGTTACCGTGTGTTGCCACGAGGCACCCAGTTACCGTGTGTTGCCACGAGGCACCCAGTTACCGTGTGTTGCCACGAGGAGGCACAGCAGAAGTGTTGGTGGTGAGGAGGCTGTGTACTTACAGGGGAGAACTTATGCAATTTGCTTTCTTGTTCGCCACGAGGGCTAGCCAGAGGCGGTAGCTGAAAGCGAGAGAAAGCAAGCAGTGCTGCCATACTCGACTCCTTACACCACCCTGTGTGCACACACACCCACAAAAATGTTTCGCCCAACGTGGGGCTCGAACCCACGACCCCGAGATTAAGAGTCTCGTGCTCTACCGACTGAGCTAGCCGGGCTTCATATATATAAGTGACCCTAAGTGAACAGTATTAATCAATGTATAAAGATACAAGGTATTGCTCATCGAGAGAAGAAAAAAAGAGTCCACCCAAGAGTATGACGTCCCTTGGCAGCTTGACTACCGCATATGTGACCCATTGTTTAAGAGTATTTCGTAAGTGTTATCACGGCGGGCATCAACTTAAGCCAGGAACAGGAGTTGTTAATGTACTTGAAACAGATATTGCTAAGCACTTATAGTTGCCAATGGATGTAATTATCTTCTTTGTTCGCTGCCGCATATGTTTAAAATGCCTGTTTTAAATAAAATCGGTTCAACAGGGAAGTACAGTCCCAAATGTCAAAATTATATTAACATGGTTTCCTTCACACACTAAGCTTAACGGGTTAAACTGACCAAGTACGATCATCGTCGTGGAGGGTTGGAAATATTTTAAATTTAATTCAATACGGTTTACCATGACATTAGCCAAATTAGAATGGATAAAATATATATCTTACGACCATGAAGCTTATATCCTAAAATAAGACAGAGCTACAGACAAAATATGAGTGTGGCTTGGTCCTACCCATTTCTCACATAAAAATTAAAGCTGGCTGGTGGGGTGAGGGGCCGCCTGCTGACGCCACTCTACCTGCACTCCAGCATACCTTGTGATCTTTATACCTTGGTGTTAATAAGTCCAAGAAGTTGTAGCAGCCGACAGACAGCGTGTTGCTGGCACCCTGGTCACGCTACACAACCCTCAGAGGACAGCTTAAGCCCACAAATCTACTGCACCTGTTTACAAGACGGTCCCGGACATATATCACGGTTACCAGAAGAATTTCTAGAAATTTTCGTGGAAGTAATTACTAGTTTCTGTGTATGTAAATCCTAATACTTAGTTATGGTTTATATAAAAGTTACAGATAGATAATACATAAAGATATGTTTGATATATGACGTAGGTATCAACCAAGTTTCTCCAGCACTTGGCGTCGTTAGCAGTGGTTATAGGTGCAGATTGGTTGATGCTTGTAAACTGACTCACACTGTTGCCACATTGTAGAGTTCACTATCAATTTCTCTCTTCTTTTCACTGTTAATATAAGGGAATTTTTCTTCAGGTGAACTGACTTATTTTTTCTGAAACTGTACAGACATTTTTTTTTCTCTACGTCAGTGTTAAGGTCTTATGATCCGCCTGTTGTTGTTGGTTTACATAAGAGAAATGGTTTTGTACAAGTGAAGATGGATCTGTTATGCATTTTCGAATATATTTTACCAAGAAGTAATCATCACGCCATCACAGTGATCAACAAGTAATTATCACGTTATCATAGTGATCAACAAGTAATTATCACGTTACCATAGTCGTCAATAAGTAATCCTCACGTCATCATAGTCAACAAGTCATCATCACGTCATCATAGTCAACAAGTCATCATATTCACTTACGCTATACGATGGCGATAAATATTTTGATGCCTGGGGCCGACTGATGGTGTCAGCGGAGCCGTAACTAAGGCAGTGTATAGGTTCAGGGAGCGAGGATAAAAACCCAGGAAAGGCTTTAAAACGTTTATGACAAGGATCCAAGAGCCTGGGGTTTAGGGTGTCGAGACCATTGACGGCGGCGCAGCGAGCGAGTCTCAGCCTTAATCGAGGGTTTTATGGAGACCAGTTTACACTCTGGGGTGAAAATTTTTGGCGAGGTTAACACGACCGTAGAGGAGACGCGGAATGTTGCTGCTGTCTGCCTGCCGGGCGATGTGTTTCCACCCACGGGTTAACTTGAGGCGTAAATGAGTTAAGGAGTTGTGTTAAAACGGTGGTTACGATATTAAGTTGTGGTCGGCGTCGTGTTGTGTAGACCATCCGGCACACGATAAGGTCTTTTACGGCTCTCGCTCAAATTAAACGATGGTGTAGAGTGTGAGATTATTTGGAATTCCTCAAATATATAACATGGAAGGGGGTCGTGTTCCGTAGCCGTCGCAGACTAAGGTCATAAAGTGGACGGGTTCACGGGGAGGGGGTGATGAGGAGAAGCGTAGAGGGGGGAGGCAGGTGATGATGAGAGGGAGGGAGACGATGAGGAGAGGGAGGTGATGAGGTTGGAGGGAGAGGGGTAGGGAAGCGTAGATGAGGGGGGGGGGAGACGGTGTGAAGGGAATTTTAGTTTAACAAATTTATTGACAAAGCTTGGAGTACAGTTTGCCTATCCTGAGTAATTCAGTCAGGTCTTGACACTGAGGGTGCTATCACTTAACACTGCCACGCAGAACAGATGTTCATACACAAAGGAATAGATCTTATTCATTAACAGTATACATAGGTCAGATTCCTGTGGGTTTATGTCGCTGTTCACTGCCATGCAGGACAGTGGTTCACATACATTGGACGTAATATTCTAATAGAAGACTAATCAGTGTGGGCCAGCAAATTTGGGATAAACAGCAAGAATGTCCTCAAGCACACCTGATTCAATGTAGCAATTACAAAGTTCTTGATACAATGAGTCAGGTGGCCTGAAGTCTCTGACAGTGTCACTTTCAATAATATAGTGTTCAAGTGTATGCTTTAAAGGTTTATCACAAAGTGTGAAGGGAGAGGGAAGCAGAGGTGGTGAGAGGGAGGGAGACGATGAGGAGGGGGAGGTGAGGAGGAGGAGGAGGGGAAGGAATGGGAAAGCGGTGAAGAGGGGGAGAGAGGGAGGGAAGCAGTGAGGAAACAGGACATAAAATTAATGAAGTGATTTAATAAAGCTGGTGGCCTTGAGGGTGATGTTACAGTCCCAGGTGATCAGGTCATAATTTACGGTTACCTGTATAATGGGAACATAACGAGGACTTATTTTTAGTTTAAGTTCAATACAGAAAAAAAAACTAATTTTACCCGACTTTCCTGGCAGTTACGCACTTAATTATACATAAACAATACGCATCAGTAATTATATCTGTTATTTTTTACCTGTTTTTTTTTTTGCGTATATCAGGTTATTGTTTTATTTCTTTCTTTATGTAAAAGTTAAAGTCTCTGGTGTTTGTGTAGTACAGAGTGGTTTAGGGGTAGGATGGTGCTATGGTAGACAGGTGTGGGTAGGTGTAGGATGGTACCGTGGAAGGTAGGTGTGGGCAGGTGTAGGATGGTGCCGTGTTGACATGCATAAGCAGGTGTGGGATGGTGGCGTGGTAGACAGGTGTAGGATGGTGCTATGGGAGACAGGTGTGGGCAGGTATAATGTCCCTTCACCTGAACGATTTGTAAGGCTATAGATATTCAGTATAGCTCGTCATATATTCACGTCACCTAGCCTTATCTAACCTGATTTAATCCATCCCATCCTAACTTACCTAACCTAACCTTTTCCCTAAATCTATCGTTTTAACCTTACCTTACCTAACTTAACCTAACTTAACCTAACCTTACCCAACCAAAACAAACCGTATCTTAACTTATCAACTAACCTTGCTTACATCGGCCTAGTCTTTACTTAACGAACGTAATGTAACCAAACGTAGCCAAGATAAATATAAACCTAACCTACCCTACCGTATAACCTTTCCCAAACAGTCGTAACCTAAAGACATCAGGTTATTTAGAATTTAAGGAACTATAGCAAGTTGTATTTTATTATCTTCATTATGTGATTGTGGGATTTTGTCTAAGGAGTCAATCAAACTTTGGGGAGATAACTTCTGGCAGGAGTTAGTTCGTGAATGTCTCCATGGTAAACACTGTAGTTGTTTCTGGACACTGGTGAAGTCTGGGGAGTATTTGTTAGTGTGTGTGTGGTAGGGCAACAAGCAGGAACGTGTGTGTGGGTGGGTGGGTGTGGGTGTAAGAAGGGAGGGAGGTGGGTGAGACAGTAAGTAGGAAGATGTGGGTGTTGCAGCAAGTAGAGAGATGTGGGTGGGGTGGGTAATGGCAGCGAGTAGGGAGATGTGGGTGGGGTGGGTATGGCAGCGAGTAGGGGGTGGGGTGGGTATGGCAGCGAGTAGGGAGATGTGGGTGGGGTGGGTAATGGCAGCGAGTAGGGAGATGTGGGTGGGGAGGGTAATGGCAGCGAGTAGGGAGATGTGGGTGGGATGGTTGTGGCAGAAAGTAGGGAGATGTGGGTGGGGTGGGTATGGCAGCGAGTAGGGATATGTGGGTGGGGTGGGTAATGGCAGCGAGTAGGGAGATGTGGGTGGGGTGGGTAATGGCAGCGAGTAGGGAGATGTGGGTGGGGTGGGTAATGGCAGCGAGTAGGGAGATGTGGGTGGGGTTGGGTATGGCAGTGAGTAGGGAGATGTGGGTGGGGTTGGGTATGGCAGCGAGTAGGGAGATGTGGGTGGGGTGGGTATGGCAGTGAGTAGGCTCAGTAGGGGGATGTGGGTGGGATGTGTGTGGCAGAAAGTAGGGAGATGTGGGTGGGGTTGGGTATGGCAGCGAGTAGGGAGATGTGGGTGGGGTTGGGTATGGCAGTGAGTAGGGAGATGTGGGTGGGGTTGGGTATGGCAGCGAGTAGGGAGATGTGGGTGGGGTGGGTATGGCAGTGAGTAGGCTCAGTAGGGGGATGTGGGTGGGATGTGTGTGGCAGAAAGTAGGGAGATGTGGGTGGGGTGGGTATGGCATCGAGTAGGGAGATGTGGGTGGGGTGGGTATGGCAGCGAGTAGGGAGATGTGGGTGGGGTGGGTAATGGTAGGGAGATGTGGGTGGGGTGGGTATGGCAGCGAGTAGGGATATGTGGGTGGGTGGGCGGTAACAAGCAGTGAAGTGGGAGAGGACCCAATCTGACGCATTCCATCTCATCATCCTCCTGCATCCCAACACTGTCCTATTATTTTCGTCCCCTTCCTCCTGTACCACACCTCCCCTTCCTCCTCTACCACACCTCCCCTTCCTCCTCTACCACACCTCCCCTTCCTCCTCTACCACACCTCCCCTTCCTCCTCTACCACACCTCCCCTTCCTCCTCTACCACACCTCCCCTTCCTCCTGTACCACACCTCCCCTTCCTCCCCTACCACACCTCCCCTTCCTCCCCTACCACACCTCCCCTTCCTCCTGTACCACACCTCCCCTTCCTCCCCTACCACACCTCCCCTTCCTCCTGTACCACACCTCCCCTTCCTCCCCTACCACACCTCCCCTTCCTCCCCTACCACACCTCCCCTTCCTCCCCTACCACACCTCCCCTTCCTCCTCTACCACACCTCCCCTTCCTCCTCTACCACACCTCCCCTTCCTCCTGTACCACACCTCCCCTTCATCCTGTACCACACCTCCCCTTCATCCTCCACTACACCTCGCCTCCCCCCTCAACCACACCTCCCCCCTCAACCACACCTCCCCCCTCAACCACACCTCCCCCCTCAAACACACCTCCCCCCTCAACCACACCTCCCCCCTCTACCACACCTCCCCCCTCTACCACACCTCCCCCCTCAACCACACCTCCCCCCTCAACCACACCTCCCCCCTCAACCACACCTCCTCCCCCCTCAACCACACCTCCCCCCCATCAACCACACCTCCCCCCCATCAACCACACCTCCCCCCCATCAACCACACCTCCCCCCTCAACCACACCTCCCCCCTCAACCACACCTCCCCCATCAACCACACCTCCCCCCTTCTACCACACGTCCCCCCTTCTACCACACGTCCCCCCTCAACCACACGTCCCCCCTCAACCACACGTCCCCCCTCAACCACACCTCCCCCCAACCACACCTCCCCCCAACCACACCTCCCCCCTCAACCACACCTCCCCCCTCTACCACACCTCCCCCCTCAACCACACCTCCCCCCTCTACCACACCTCCCCCCTCAACCACACCTCCCCCCTCAACCACACCTCCCCCCTCCCGGTATCATATCTCCCTTCCTAGATCTACTCTCACCAGCCACACACTCTCTCTCTCCCCTCCTAATATTCCACCCACTTAACCACATTCACCCCCACGCCTCTTCCTCACTTCCCCTAACCCACAAGACCAGCCCCGTCTCTTAGCATACCTCAGTGATAACAGTGCAAACCTTCCCTGCCCTCTCCTCCCTTCCCTTGCCCTCCCTTGCCCTCGCTTCCCTTGCCCTCATCTTTGTGTCTTCCCCTATTTGAAGGCAAAATTCCACCTAACCTAGCTTAATCTAGACCTAACTAACCTAGCTTAATCTAAACCTAAGCAAAACGTATTCTTAATCAGTGGATTTTGTTTGGTCTAGTGTGTGGCTGTCCGTCTGCCCAGGTAGGTAGTGAACCTTCACCTGTGCTTCACCTGTCAGGCCCTAAGACACCGCCGTGCTGCCCTCTTACCTGTTAATTACGTACACCTGGCATAACTCACACCCCCCCCTCCTTTCCCTTCTTAATGGCCGTGACTGTCCTGTTATTTCGTGTGAATATCTTATGCGCGCGTGTGTGTGTGTGTGTGTGATCTTCCTTCCTCCTCTTTCTTTCTTTCTGTACCTGTATTAAACAAGGTAACAGTTGTGGTCCCGTATTAATAACAAGTGACCTGTAATGTTATGCTGGGGTCACTTAGGTTAGGGCATTACACAAGGCCTCTCACTTATGTCATTCCTCGCTGTAATGAATGCCAACACTTGTGCCAGGATATTGTGGGGAATATACAGTTGTTGTTGGAAATATAATTCTTGTTGGAAATAAGAGTAGTTGGCATTAGGTGGAGATGCATTATGGGTGGTGGGTGGCATCAGTTGAGAGGCATTATGGGTGGGTGGCATCAGTTAAGAGGCATTATGGGTGGGTGGCATCAGTTAAGAGGCATTATGGGTGGGTGTCATCAGTTAAGAGGCATTATGGGTGGGTGTCATCAGTTAAGAGGCATTATGGGTGGGTGGCATCAGTTAAGAGGCATTATGGGTGGGTGGCATTGAGAAGTATTGTGGGTGGCTGGCATTAGTTAGGCATTATGGGTAGGTGGCATTGATTGAGAGGCATTATGGGTGGGTGGGTGGCAATGCGTAACTGATGTTGAAAAGGGTTTGGTGAGGGGAGGGGTGAGGCAAGGGGAGGGGTGAGGTACGAGAGGGGTGGCTTAATGGGAGGGTGGCAAGAGTCGTGGTGTTGAAGGGGGCGAGTAGATGAATGAGTGGGTGGGTGGGTGGGCGGTTGAGGTTAACCCTGGGTGGTATGTGACCGCCCAACCATGACGTAGGTGTTATTAATAATTTTGACCGCCTTTTGTGGAGATAATTACGTAGTGGTGTGTAAATAAACGTAAAAGAAGGTAAATAAACGTAAAAGAAGGTAAATAAACGTAAAAGAATGTAAATAAACGTTAAAGAATGTAAATAAACGTAAAAGAAGGTAAATAAACGTAAAAGAAGGTAAATAAACGTAAAAGAAGGTAAATAAACGTAAAAGAAGGTAAATAAACGTAAAAGAAGGAAAAATTTACAGTAAAAAAATAATTAGTGGGGTGATATGACTAAAATGTTTGATTATAACTAAGAAAATGTATTAAATGAAAGTGTTGTGGTAATTGATTGGTAATTTAGGTCAAGTTAGGTTAAGGTTCGGTATTAGGTATTCTTAAGGTGAAAAAAACTGGGGGTGCTAATCTTCATGTGTGTGTGTGTGTGTGTGTTTTAATAACATTATGACATGGTACACTTTATGAATCAATATATAGAAAAAAATATTGAGCAAGAGTAGAATAAGTTACATTACTATATAAGAAAGGTAAATATATATATCACTGAGAGAATATTATTACGGTAAAACCTCTATTTAACGGACTATATGGAGATGAAAGTCCGTTATATCGAGGGTTGTTAAATGTGACTCCCCCATTTAACGGATTATATGGAGAGTATAGTCCGTTATATGGAGGGTATAGTCCGTTATATGGAGAGTATAGTCCGTTATATGGAGGTATAGTCCGTTATATGGAGAGTATAGTCCGTTATATGGAGAGTATAGTCCGTTACATGGAGAGTATAGTCCGTTACATGGAGAGTATAGTCCGTTATATGGAGAGTATAGTCCGTTATATGGAGGTTTCACTGTATAGCTATATTAAGAAAATGTCGGTAGAGGATAATTCAAAATATTAGATATAACAGTTAGATATTTGTTATGGTAAAGTTATATAGATTAATATAGTCACTAGATATATAGACTTAATCTTTATACAATTGAGACAACAAAGTGGTAGTTGTTGAGTCAAATAGTGAAGTGAGGGAGACGCGGCTTGGTTGTGGCAATAAACAGTGAATCAGAGACAAGGTTTAGCTTGTTGGTGGCAGAGGTCAGTGTCTGGTGGCAGCTTCTCCAGGGTGCCTCTATAGGAAGTCACATCATATTTATTAAAGTTATTACACTAACAGAAAGGACACAGACAGACAGACGGACGGAGGGAAGATATGTTATACACCCCCGGCTAACTGATGACTGGGGATAAAAACGAAACAAAGTGTCATTGGTTGTTGGGTTGGGTTACGTTAGCTTGGGTTAGGTAAGGTTGGATTAGGTTAGATTAGGTTAGATTATGTTGGGTTAGATTAGGTTTGGTTAGGTTGGGTTAGATTAGGTTGGGTTAGGTTAGGCTAGCTTCTGTTAGGTTAGGTTTACGAAAAAAAATCCCTTGCGCGTTAATTCATTACCAGTCAGACCAGAAAAGAATGATTTTCGGGCTGACTGATGTAGCCAAGAACCGAGTGCGTTTACGGATCACCTAAAGATTAACACCTCCCCCCCTCCTCTACCCTCATTATTTCACCTGATTATTAAACACCTTGACGCTGCCTGAGGTGGGTTAGGTTAGGTTAAGGTGAAATAGCTAGGGGTGCTAATCTTGAGGTGAGTCGAGGCTGTTTTACCGTGTGTGTGTGTGGGAGATGCTGCTGAGAAACGGACATACCTAAGTTACAAGAAGCACTTAGGAAACACACACACACACACACACACACACAGACACACACAGACACACACACACAGACACACACACACAGACACACACACACACACACAGACACACACAGACACACACACACACACAGACACACACACACACACACAGACACACACACACACACACACACACACACACACACCAAAATACCGAATTAATGTTTCCTGTTCTCTGCTTGGCCAGGCACCACTACCGTGACCAGGGGGGATGTGGAGGGGGGAGGGGAGCGAGAGGTGAGGGAGGGGGTGGAGTGAGCACAAGAAGAACGAAAGATTGCAGTAGGAGAGAGAGATGGAGGGAGGGGCGAAGGAAGATGTGAGTGCTGGAAGAAGAGGAGGAATGAAGGAAGGAATGAGGGTTTGAAGAGGAGAGGGAAGGGTAGAAAAAGTACAGGAGGGAGATGGAGAGACGGAAGTACAGGCGATAGAAGGAGGAGGAGGAGGGGGAAGGGAAGCAGTAGCAGTAAGATGAAGAAGATGATGATAAGACAACCTGAACCACACAACTATGCTGGGATTTGACTCACATTTTTTTTTTTTTACCCTCTAAGTACTATAAGGTCGAAACTCCCACACATAACCTACCTCACTGTAACGCTTCGGGTGGGGTTAATTCATCTCCATTTTACTTGGGGAAATTATGGTGTAATATTTTGCGTGAATTTTAATATTTATAGCGTAATATATCAAGGAAATATAATAGGGTTAATGAATTGATGTTATATGGGAATAATAAATCGGATATTATGGTTTAATAGTTTATATATGTGGTTAGTTTTTAATAGACATTGTGTGTGGGGGGGAGGGTGTGACGTGTTATTGTTGGGTCTTTCATAAGATTTGCGGAAATAATTATCACACAGGTAGTATACTTGACGGTGATGAATGAGGGTCTACCTGGTCTGGGTATTTGGGTAATTAGGATCATTAATGACCTCATACTACTACATGCTTACCTCAGGCTACCTCATACTGCCACATACTTACCGAAGGCTACCTCATACTGCCACATACTTACCGAAGGCTACCTCATACTGCCACATACTTACCGAAGGCTACCTCATACGACCATATACCTACCTAAGGCTACCCGCATGCTACCACATACTAAGCCATTATCAATTACTTACCCACATACCACCCAATACCTGACGACTGGAACTAATTAACCCATCCTTACCTGAGTCGTGTCTTAACGCTGGCGAGGCTGTGCTGTGTCCTCCTGTGGGTGAGAACCTCCTTCAAGAGCCAGTCCTCCTGCAGTAGTGTGTTGTTCTCTCAGTCGGTGTAAAGTGTGTAGGTTAATATCTCGTGGTATAATGGACCGTCAACGTAGGCTGAAGGAAGGGAGTGTTTATCTGGTGGCGGTGGTGGTCGACAGGCGTTAGGGTTTACCTGAATAACTAGGCACCCCAGTTTATTTTACCTGGACATTACCCATCTGAACGCTATTTGGGGTTTAGATTAAATTATCGGTAGGTTAGGTTAAGTTACAGGTAAGTTAGGTAAGGGTGGTAAGTCTTCGGGTGAAAGGAGTTTGGGTGCCTAATCTTCAGGCGATAATGATTGCCCGTGTTCGTGATGATTTCCGGTGTGATCCCCGTGAGTCTCCAGTGTTGGTGTGAAGCCTCAGGTGGTCAAGGTGCCCCTTTATGGGTCACACGAGGCGCGGAGGGTGAGGCCCAGGGGTGGCCGGCAAGGTCGACAGAACAGGAGAGACACGTCCCTGGCTGGTCCCCCCGAGCTGCACTTTACGAGGTGGTGGCGGCGGCGGCGGCACGAGTATCGCCAGCAGGTATATCATAACAAACA
The DNA here is from genome assembly GCA_958450375.1 of Homarus gammarus. NCBI lineage: Eukaryota > Metazoa > Arthropoda > Malacostraca > Decapoda > Nephropidae > Homarus > Homarus gammarus. The sequence continues at coordinate 3,971,273 of CAUDMG010002480.1, read as the reverse complement.
CTAATAATGGTACAATATCTTCAAACAATAAATACATTAAGGGAAGAAAATAATCCTATCATTATTTATGTTAAAGTGAGAGACCGAGCCGTAACTTTTGTAAATAAACATGGAGGTGTGGACGGCCACCAGTGCCTTGTGTTACGTAGTGACCCGCCGCTGCCCTTAATATATATCTGAGGTCACAACCTTGCTTACAAGGCGACCCATGTACCCAGCGACGCCACACGGTGTATAAAGACAGCAACACCACCACGCCTCACACTATGGTTAGTGACGTCACGCAACGGTTATTCCTTATCCCACAAGGGCAGTACACAGAGCCTCGCCTCAGGACTCACCACCCGGCCAGCTAGGTTACAAAATGACGTCACACTGTGTTTAAAAAAAACTATAAACAAACAGTACTGAGCCACCAGCTCCAGTACTGGTCCGTGTATGACGCGGTTCATCTCGACGTTCGACTGCTGGGAGGTGATATTATACAGTCAGTAATTAAATAAAACTATTGACATTGGCCAGAAACACGTGTAGATAAATGAATAAGTAATGGGTAAGGTTGGGTTAGATAATATACTGTATTGATATTTATCTGTGTGAGGTGAGGGGTGACTGGTCTGTGCTCTCTCCCCTCGAGGTGTGGCACTCATCTTGACAGTGTACCCTGTTGGGGGTGATGTACACTTGATAATTAGCTACAATAACAAAATTTATAATGCTCTGAAAACACTTACTAAGATGTTAGTAATTGATGGGAAGGCGAGATTAATAGAATACCTGTGTTGAGGGAGAGCCCCTGTGGGGTCACCACAAACTAGGGTCTTCATTTTAATGCTCTACTGTTGTACTTTTTTAAGGATGTGACTTTAAACTACTAACACTTTGGAGGTGGACAGATGTATATATATATATATATATATATATATATATATATATATATATATATATATATATATATATATATATACACATATATACACACACATATATATATATATATATATATATATATATATATATATATATATATATATATATATATATATATATATATATATATATATATATATATATATATATATATACACCACTTGTTGGCAGGGAAGCTTCGGTGTGAGAGAAGGAAGAGAATTTCCTACATTCTTGGTGTGATGGGACAGCGCGGGAAGGATTTCCTGCTGTTTTGTTGTGGTTTACGGTGATGGCTGCCTGTTGGGCCCTAGTGTGGCTCACGACTCTTAGAAATGTGGTTTGTGTAAGTTGGAGGAGGACACTACCTCTGTCTCTGACTGATTTATGAGTGACGGGAGCGTATATATATATATATATATATATATATATATATATATATATATATATATATATATATATATATATATATATATATATATAATTTTTTTTGACTTGCGTTTGTATGTGTGCGTAATTACGTGCACGAGAATATATGGATATATAAATGGTAATACTAATTACAACAATAATCAAGTTAGTCATTAAGGATTATTATTAAAAGTTCAGCTTAAAACAATTAGATCTGGGATCACTGTGTTCTGTACAAGACAGTGTAACAGGTTAGGATTATAATTCACTCAATACACAAGACGCTGCCCAGTACTTACAATATAAACACGTGAGGTAAGACACAGCTGTAGTGTACAGTGAGTGCTATTTGTGTCATTAAGTAGGTGACATGCCAGGAAACCTGTGTTAAACGTATTACGGTGTGTGTGTGTGTGTAATAATAATAATAATAATTAACGGTTTATTGAAAGAGCTTGGCAGCCAGAAGGCTGAAAATATACAGTTACATATTTGGGGAATGGGTTACGAATTACAAATAATATACAAGTAACATAAGTGACACAAATAAGACATATAATAACTTAGATGGGGAAAAGCTCAAACTACAGTTCAATTCAACGTAGTGACAGTGTTACAGTATTACAAGTTATTGATAATTTTTACAATGGTTGGGACTGGGCTGTTCTTATAGCGATCAGTTCGTGCACGTATGGGCTGGATGCGGTTGTGGTGTCGAACAGCAATTCTCGGACAAGGGACCTCGGGTGGTAGTAGGAGCCGGTGTCGGGGATGGTGTAGAAGCTTCTTACCAAATTTGCAGATGAGGTCGTGGTGATGGTCAGTGTGTGTGTGTGTGTGTGTTTTTACCGGTGTTTGTGCGTGTATCCGTATTAATTCCTCAGTAAACCTCGGCTTATTACGGTTAGTTAATGTATAATTAGGCAGAACTGTCCCAAATTGTCCAGTATATATAATACCACATTGGTGTACAGGTCTTCCTGGATCCCGATGCTCAGTAGGCACAACAAAAATTACAACATACAGATTGTTTCTTAAAGATTCACTTATACATTACCTTTGTCTCTTAAGTAATCATAACAGTTTAAGAAAGTCTCATTATAATTGTTATTTGTTTGTGTAAACTATGTTAAGCAGTGTTCTTAAAGCTTCACTTACAATGGGTATTAACAGTACAAACAAAGCGTTGAGACTGACAATGTATCGTATGTTAAGACTCGCTAGAGAAGATGTTGAGTGTATTTGTCTGTAATGCCACAGCGAGATAAGCGTCGTCTTCCCCGGCGTAACAACTAATATTCCATCGGTAAAAAAACGCCACTGCAGGCAGAGAAGGCTGGCGAAAGTCCAACTGACATAGTTTTCTTAAATGTGAAAAACGCCAGACGCTGGTGATGGTTCGTGCTGGCGCCGCTTTTCCTTAAGGTATACTGACTTAATACGTTCCATAAGATACGATTGTGGGGTTAAGTCGTGGTTATATTCCCTACACCCCGCTACAGAACCAGGCCGTAGATTAAGGCCTATCTCTCATAGTGACTCAGAGTGAGGCTGGGTTTAGGCCTAGATGGTGCCCAGCTGACTTGCACAACGCCGTGATATCGAGAGAGTTTGTGATAATGTTTAGTTCCCGTCAGCCGTCCACCGTCACCCTCACCTCATCACGACCCTCGACCCTCCCAGCTTTTTGGCTATCGTTTGTGATCTTGACGCAGCGATGTTTATCTTGGCGTCCGTCCTGTACACTTATTCTAATTATTCCATGACCGTTTATGGAAGCGTCACTCTAGCCTCGAGGTGGAGTGGGGGTGGGGGGGGGGTGTAGGGGAGAGATATTGACCTTTTTTCACGGCGAGATGGTAAATGTCAACAGTCTTGGGTTGGACTGAAGGGATGGAAAATCAATTGGTTCCTAGTGACGAGAAAAGATCCCTGCTGCCATATGTGGTGGACGCGTGGGCGATATACTCGATAATTTTCAGAGAGGTTGGTGACGTGGTGTGTCGGCCAGGTCTCTCCTCTCATGTATGAATAAGTATACGACAGTGTGTGTGGGGGAGGGTGGGGGGTGGCGTAATATTAACATAACAACGTCATATCATTTTACACAGTGGGGATAATAGGTCATTCGTTTACCTGACTTAGAGAGACACTGAGGTATTATTATTATACCTGTGGACGAAATTCTCATAACACTCTCCCATTACAGCGAGAGTAACACATCATTAACCAAACATCATCATGCCTTATGTGTTTGGTGGCCCTGGCTATCGTGCGCCCACAGCAACTGCGCATTACCATAACTGATGTGCAGATGGATTTCCTATCACCTTTTTATGGGTGTGGAGTTTGTGTAGCAGGGAGCGTGTGGTATAATCCTGCCTGACGGATAAATGCGTCTTGGGTTCCTCCTCCTACGGCCCCCCTATAAACCTTAAACGCCCTGACAAAAAACACACTTATACAGTACACCTCTGTTGACGATGGTAGTTTATCATTGTGGTCCCTGATGGGTGAGGGTAAACATTCCTCCTCAAGATTTACTGTCCACCTCTGCTCCACCTCCTGATCTTTTATCTTGTGTACTAATGGGGATTTTTGTCCTTCTGTAGACGAGTGTTCTGGTTTACATTGGTTTATTATTTGTTAGGGTATCTATGAATCTCTCCTGCTTGTCTGCCTTGATTTATTTTAATGTACAGTTGCGGATAGAATTCCCTGAACACTTGGCAGGATCATTAGGTGGTGCGGACTGGAATTTTAATACATTTTCTCAGATTTTGTCTTTATATTAAGGAGTGTGTGTGTGTGTGTGTGTGTGTGTGTGTGTGTGTGTGTGTGTGTGTGTGTGTGGTTCAGACATATGTGATGAAAAACAGCTTCAGTAGATGTATACCTATCATTATACAACCTAGAAATAGATGCTAGATGTTGCTAAATGTTCAGGGGGTTTTGGCCGCAACTGTACATGTATACGGTATATCTAATTTAATTTTTCTGTTCAGTATATAAACTTTACATATATAAATGTTTTACGTAATTTATATAGTTGAATACTTTAACTTCCACAGGCCATTTATATGTATATTTAATAATGTAGTAGTAATAATAATAATAAAAAATAAATAAATAAAAAATTGTATATATTCCTAGTTAATTGAAAAAAAAATGACAAACTCCATTTTCTGACCCAATATAGTCATTTCTTCCCAGGTCCTAATGCTATATGTTCTTGTATTTTTTCAGGTAAGTATCAACACAGACGACAGCTGACACCTCCGGGGGAGCTCAAGGTGTCTGTACCGAGTGTTATCAGAGAGGTATTGTGGCCCAGTGGTATTATTTTCGTCCTGGTTTTTGTTTTGGGGTTTTATATTGTATTGGATTTGTATTTATTATTTTATTTATGTGTATATTATTGTTTCATTTTTTTATGCGTCACATTAAGAATATATATACAGTAATCTAGTGCAGGTTTGACGTAGTTAGTCTGTGTTGATGATTTCTGAACCGTAGTTTGTAATACCCTAGAGCAGTGGTTCTCAACCTTGTTTGCCCCCATACACCCCTTTCACCATATATCAGAATGTCATTCCCCCTCCTTTCCAAGATTGTCTGCCTCAAAAAGTGCATTCCAAATAATATGCATATAATACTGAAAATCCTTTATTTTTTCCATATTAGTATCAGTTTTCACCCCCCTGAAAACCTGAGGGGGGGGAAATTCCCCCCCGGTTGAGAACCCCTGCCCTAGAGCGATGACTAATTACCCAGATACCCTATACCACCTTTGGGGAGAAGGTCGCTATCAGCTTTGGGGCATCACTGAGGTCAAAGGTCACTGTAGCCCAAACACCAAATTTGACTTGGCGAACCGTAAATTCTGGAGTTTGTAATGCACGTGTGTGTGTGTGTCGCCCCTCCACGTAACGAGGAGGCAGGCAGCGTCGCCCCATAAGGCTGTCTTCACGAATGGCCGGGATTATCGTGTTGCTGCAGATTGCTTGTTAGTTCCCTTGTGTTGGTGTTTGACCCCCACACACTCACCGGCTCCTGAGAGAGAGAGAGAGAGAGAGAGAGTAAAATATAGATACACACACACACACACCCCCCACGGGAGACAGTAACATAACTACTCATAAACTCACAAAACATAATAAAAGGGAAGCTTTATGGCGAAGATACGACGGATAAGTCAAAATTCCATCAGACCCGCTGAGCCTTGTACACGGTGCTCGAGAAGTGCTCATTGGCTGCCTTAGGCCACACACGAAAAAAAAAAAAAAATATTGTCTTAGTGGAGAATAATATCCATCAGTCAGATCGGTAAAAACGGGTTTTGGGGTGATTTAACGCATCAATAATTGTTCCATTTATGTCTCTTTTAAAGGTCATATTGTTGACATGTTTAAATCTATAGTTATTCATATTTAAAGCATCATAGACGTAGGTACATCATTATAGGTTGTTGTTGTAGTGTGTCCCTCCGTTATCAAGGCGCCTCACATATTTATCTGGATTACGTCTGTCGTTTCACACAAGCCAGCATCATCCATTAACTCCTCCTTTCCCAGTTATCCGACGTCTTGCTCTCCACTCACACACTGATGCTTCCTGTGATGGCTGCCACCTCTTCTCTAACTTGTCAGTATCGTCTTTAGTCTTCCATCTTTCTTCCTACCTTCCATCTTTCCTCCCGCCTTCCATCTTTCCTCCTGCCTTCCATCTTTCTTCCTACCTTCCACCTTTCCTCCTGCCTTCCACCTTTCCTCCTACCTTCCACCTTTCATCCTACCTTCCATCTTTCCTCCTGCCTTCCATCTTTCCTCCTGCCTTCCATCTTTCTTCCTACCTTCCATCTTTCTTCCTACCTTCCATCTTTCTTCCTACCTTCCATCTTTCCTCCTGCCTTCCATCTTTCCTCCTGCCTTCCATCTTTCTTCCTGCCTTCCATCTTTCTTCCTACCTTCCATCTTTCCTCCTGCCTTCCATCTTTCCTCCTGCCTTCCATCTTTCCTCCTGCCTTCCATCTTTCCTCCTGCCTTCCATCTTTCTTCCTACCTTCCATCTTTCCTCCTGCCTTCCATCTTTCCTCCTACCTTCCACCTTTCCTCCTGCCTTCCATCTTTCCTCCTGCTTTCCATCTTTCTTCCTACCTTCCATCTTTCTTCCTACCTTCCACCTTTCCTCCTGCCTTCCACCTTTCCTCCTACCTTCCACCTTTCATCCTACCTTCCATCTTTCCTCCTGCCTTCCATCTTTCCTCCTGCCTTCCATCTTTCCTCCTGCCTTCCATCTTTCTTCCTACCTTCCATCTTTCTTCCTACCTTCCATCTTTCCTCCTGCCTTCCATCTTTCCTCCTGCCTTCCATCTTTCCTCCTGCCTTCCATCTTTCCTCCTGCCTTCCATCTTTCTTCCTGCCTTCCATCTTTCCTCCTGCCTTCCATCTTTCTTCCTGCCTTCCATCTTTCCTCCTGCCTTCCATCTTTCCTCCTGCCTTCCATCTTTCCTCCTGCCTTCCACCTTTCCTCCTGCCTTCCACCTTTCCTCCTGCCTTCCACCTTTCCTCCTGCCTTCCATCTTTCCTCCTGCCTTCCATCTTTCCTCCTGCCTTCCATCTTTCCTCCTGCCTTCCATCTTTCTTCCTGCCTTCCATCTTTCTTCCTGCCTTCCATCTTTCCTCCTGCCTTCCATCTTTCTTCCTACCTTCCATCTTTCTTCCTGCCTTCCATCTTTCCTCCTGCCTTCCACCTTTCCTCCTGCCCTCCATCTTTCCTCCTGCCTTCCATCTTTCCTCCTGCCTTCCATCTTTCTTCCTACCTTCCATCTTTCTTCCTGCCTTCCATATTTCCTCCTGCCTTCCATCTTTCCTCCTGCCTTCCACCTTTCCTCCTGCCTTCCACCTTTCCTCCTGCCTTCCACCTTTCCTCCTGCCTTCCACCTTTCCTCCTGCCTTCCATCTTTCCTCCTGCCTTCCATCTTTCTTCCTGCCTTCCATCTTTCTTCCTGCCTTCCATCTTTCCTCCTGCCTTCCATCTTTCCTCCTGCCTTCCATCTTTCCTCCTGCCTTCCATCTTTCCTCCTGCCTTCCATCTTTCCTCCCGCCTTCCATCTTTCCTCCCGCCTTCCATCTTTCCTCCCGCCTTCCATCTTTCCTCCCGCCTTCCATCTTTCCTCCCGCCTTCCATCTTTCCTCCCGCCTTCCATCTTTCCTCCCGCCTTCCATCTTTCCTCCCGCCTTCCATCTTTCCTCCCGCCTTCCATCTTTCCTCCCGCCTTCCATCTTTCTTCCCGCCTTCCATCTTTCCTCCTGCCTTCCATCTTTCCTCCTGCCTTCCACCTTTCCTCCTGCCTTCCACCTTTCCTCCTGCCTTCCACCTTTCTTCCTACCTTCCATCTTTCCTCCTGCCTTCCATCTTTCTTCCTACCTTCCATCTTTCATCCTACCTTCCATCTTTCTTCCTACCTTCCATCTTTCCTCCTGCCTTCCATCTTTCTTCCTACCTTCCATCTTTCTTCCTACCTTCCATCTTTCCTCCTACCTTCCATCTTTCCTCCTACCTTCCATCTTTCCTCCCACCTTCCATCTTTCCTCCCACCTTCCATCTTTCCTCCCGCCTTCCATCTTTCCTCCCGCCTTCCATCTTTCCTCCCGCCTTCCATCTTTCCTCCCGCCTTCCATCTTTCCTCCTACCTTCCATCTTTCCTCCTGCCTTCCATCTTTCCTCCTACCTTCCATCTTTCCTCCCGCCTTCCATCTTTCCTCCCGCCTTCCATCTTTCCTCCTACCTTCCATCTTTCCTCCTGCCTTCCATCTTTCCTCCTGCCTTCCATCTTTCCTCCCGCCTTCCATCTTTCCTCCCGCCTTCCATCTTTCCTCCCACCTTCCATCTTTCCTCCTGCCTTCCATCTTTCCTCCTGCCTTCCATCTTTCCTCCTGCCTTCCATCTTTCCTCCTACCTTCCACCATTGCACTATAAACTCTAAATAAAGAACAACTAATAATAATAACACAGGTAATGATAGTCAATAAAATACCTGAACATATAATAAGGCTGTGAACTTTTATTTATTTACTTCTGAACTAAAAAAAATGACTTGCCCCCAGAAATGAATTTATATTAACCTAAAACTTTTTAACCATAAACCCTCTCATCCACGAGTAAACAAGATAAACCCTCTCATCCACGAGTAAACAAGATAAACCCTCTCATCCACGAGTAAACAAGATAAACCCTCTCATCCACGAGTAACAGTTAACCCCATCCACGAGTAACAATAAACCCTCTCATCCACGAGTAAACAGATAAACCCTCTCCACGAGTAACAGATAAACCCTCTCATCCACGAGTAACAATAAACCCTCTCACGAGTAAACAATAAACCCTCTCATCCACGAGTAAACAAGATAAACCCTCTCATCCACGAGTAAACAAGTTAAACCCTCTCATCCACGAGTAAACAAGATAAAACCTCTCATCCACGAGTAAACAAGATAAACCCTCTCATCCACGAGTAAACAAGATAAACCCTCTCATCCACGAGTAAACAAGATAAACCCTCTCATCCACGAGTAAAGATAAACCCTCTCATCCACGAGTAAAGATAAACCCTCTCATCCACGAGTAAACAAGATAAACCCTCTCATCCACGAGTAAACAAGATAAACCCTCTCATCCACGAGTAAACAAGTTAAACCCTCTCATCCACGAGTAAACAAGATAAACCCTCTCATCCACGAGTAAACAAGATAAACCCTCTCATCCACGAGTAAACAAGATAAACCCTCTCATCCACGAGTAAACAAGATAAACCCTCTCATCCACGAGTAAACAAGATAAACCCTCTCATCCACGAGTAAAGATAAACCCTCTCATCCACGAGTAAACAAGATAAACCCTCTCATCCACGAGTAAACATGATAAACCCTCTCATCCACGAGTAAAGATAAACCCTCTCATCCACGAGTAAACAAGATAAACCCTCTCATCCACGAGTAAACAAGATAAACCCTCTCATCCACGAGTAAACAAGATAAACCCTCTCATCCACGAGTAAACAAGATAAACCCTCTCATCCACGAGTAAACAAGATAAACCCTCTCATCCACGAGTAAACAAGTTAAACCCTCTCATCCACGAGTAAACAAGATAAACCCTCTCATCCACGAGTAAACAAGATAAACCCTCTCATCCACGAGTAAACAAGATAAACCCTCTCATCCACGAGTAAACAAGATAAACCCTCTCATCCACGAGTAAAGATAAACCCTCTCATCCACGAGTAAACAAGATAAACCCTCTCATCCACGAGTAAACAAGATAAACCCTCTCATCCACGAGTAAACAAGTTAAAGATTGTTTATGATCCACAAGGAGACTGAAGGTTGTTTTTGATTCGCCAGGAAAAAAAAGGAAGTTGATTGTTGTTTGATCCAAAAGTAAACAAATGTCAGGGTGTTTGATGGTATACTTCAAGACTTTTACTACACTACATGTAAACAATTATAATAGTGTTTGATTAATACTCTACAGTTTGGTTAGGTTGGGTTAGGTTAGGTGAGCGTTGGGTTAGGTTAGGTTGGGTTAGGTGAGCGTTGGGTTAGGTTAGGTTAGGTTGGATTAGATTAGGTTAGGTTGGGTTAGGTTAGGTTGGGTTAGGTTAGGTTGGATTAGGTTAGGTTGGGTTAGGTGAGCGTTGGGTTAGGTAAGCGTTGGGTTGGGTTGGGTTAGGTTAAGTTACGTTAGGTGAGCGTTGGGTTAGGTTAGGTTATTTTAGCTTCGGGGTATTTTAAGTTGGGAATAGGTTAGGGTAATTTAAGCTCGGTTAAATTAGGGTATTTTAGGTTACGTTAAATTATTTTAGCTTAGGCTAGGGTATTTTTGGTTCGGTTAGATTAGGTTAGTTTATTTTAAGTTAGATGGTAGGTGATGGCTTGGTGGGTTGTTGAGTGGGCGGATGGAAGGGTGGGTTGTTCGGTGGATGGGTTGGGTGGGCGGATGGGGTGTTGGGTGGTGTGAAGTGGGTGTGGTGGCGAGGAGGTTGGGGGCGGATGGCTTGGTGGGTTGTTGGGTGGAAGGGTGGGTTGTTGGGTGGGTGGATGGGTTGTTGGGTGGGCGGATGGAAGGGTGGGTTGTTGGGTGGGCGGATGGCTTGGTGGGTTGTTGGGTGGGCGGATGGAAGGGTGGGTTGTTGGGTGGGTGGGTGGCTTGGTGGGTTGTTGGGTGGGTGTATCAGGTGGCGGCCATGTGGGGGAGTGATGAGGCCCACAGTGTATCTCAGAGACAAGAATCATTAATTACTGATTATATTGCTGTCATGGTCGGCCCTGTTGGTGGTGTAAAAACTCTCTCTTCCCTACGCCCACCTGTTGCTTTATCTCACGCCTATCTATTCTTCCCACGCCCATCAATCCTGCCCAGTCACTCTTCCAACGCCCATTTACTCTTCCCACGCCCTCTAATATTCCAATTTTACTCCCCCTAGTTTTCTCTCTCTCTCTCTCTCTCTCTCTCTCTAAGCCCAGGTATTAGTGAGAGAAATCAGCTGTGTGTTAGAGAGAGAGAGAGAGAGAGAGAGGGGGGGGGGGGGTTGGGTAGAGGAGAGACAGGGTTGTTATCGCCCCCACCTTCAGTTGTCTTAGTGGGAGGTTATCGCCACGTTTTTTTTTTTTTTTATTATTATTGTAGCGCCATGAATATAATTTACGGCTAAAAGGAAACTGTATTTCTCATTCAGGAGTTCTCGTAAAAGTGGCCGCTTGCTGAACACTCTGGTCCAGTTTTTATTTTCATGTATGCAGTAAGTGAATTTTTTTATCGCAAATGCATATGTATAGTTTTTTTATTTGTAGGGGGGGATGGTGAGGGGAGGGGGGGGGTTGTTGGATCGATGATGACTAGCAAGATGGTGTTCATCATTAAATTTTACGAGTTTATTGATGAGCGGCTCCGTGTTGGTGAGTGTTGTGTTGGGCAAGATACAGGACCGCCCAGCGAGGATCTCTGTTCCTCGGTCATCTCCCGGCTAGAAATAATACACACACACACAGCCTCTACTCCGTCCAATGACCCAATTAATCACCTCGACTCCTGGGGACGCCGTTAAGCCCTCACACTGCCCCCCCCCTCCCCCCCCCACACACACACACTCTGAGATGTATAATAATTTAATCATAGAAAATACTTAGTCCTGATCCCAAATCTTCGTTTACATAATGACTTACTGGAGTGAGAGGTGAGGGAGTGGAGGAGCCGCCGGTAGTGAGAGGTGAGGGAGTAGAGGAGCCGCCGGTAGTGAGAGGTGAGGGAGTAGAGGAGCCGCCGGTAGTGAGAGGTGAGGGAGTAGAGGAGCCGCCGGTAGTGAGAGGTGAGGGAGTAGAGGAGCCGCCGGTAGTGAGAGGTGAGGGAGTAGAGGAGCCGCCGGTAGTGAGAGGTGAGGGAGTAGAGGAGCCGCCGGTAGTGAGAGGTGAGGGAGTAGAGGAGCCGCCGGTAGTGAGAGGTGAGGGAGTAGAGGAGCCGCCGGTAGTGAGAGGTGAGGGAGTAGAGGAGCCGCCGGTAGTGAGAGGTGAGGGAGTAGAGGAGCCGCCGGTAGTGAGAGGTGAGGGAGTAGAGGAGCCGCCGGTAGTGAGAGGTGAGGGAGTAGAGGAGCCGCCGGTAGTGAGAGGTGAGGGAGTAGAGGAGCCGCCGGTAGTGAGAGGTGAGGGAGTAGAGGAGCCGCTGGTAGTGAGAGGTGAGGGAGTAGAGGAGCCGCCGGTAGTGAGAGGTGAGGGAGTAGAGGAGCCGCCGGTAGTGAGAGGTGAGGGAGTAGAGGAGCCGCCGGTAGTGAGAGGTGAGGGAGTAGAGGAGCCGCCGGTAGTGAGAGGTGAGGGAGTAGAGGAGCCGCCGGTAGTGAGAGGTGAGGGAGTAGAGGAGCCGCTGGTAGTGAGAGGTGAGGGAGTAGAGGAGCCGCCGGTAGTGAGAGGTGAGGGAGTAGAGGAGCCGCCGGTAGTGAGAGGTGAGGGAGTAGAGGAGCCGCTGGTAGTGAGAGGTGAGGGAGTAGAGGAGCCGCCGGTAGTGAGAGGTGAGGGAGTAGAGGAGCCGCCGGTAGTGAGAGGTGAGGGAGTAGAGGAGCCGCCGGTAGTGAGAGGTGAGGGAGTAGAGGAGCCGCCGGTAGTGAGAGGTGAGGGAGTAGAGGAGCCGCCGGTAGTGAGAGGTGAGGGAGTAGAGGAGCCGCTGGTAGTGAGAGGTGAGGGAGTAGAGGAGCCGCCGGTAGTGAGAGGTGAGGGAGTAGAGGAGCCGCCGGTAGTGAGAGGTGAGGGAGTAGAGGAGCCGCCGGTAGTGAGAGGTGAGGGAGTAGAGGAGCCGCCGGTAGTGAGAGGTGAGGGAGTAGAGGAGCCGCCGGTAGTGAGAGGTGAGGGAGTAGAGGAGCCGCCGGTAGTGAGAGGTGAGGGAGTAGAGGAGCCGCCGGTAGTGAGAGGTGAGGGAGTAGAGGAGCCGCCGGTAGTGAGAGGTGAGGGAGTAGAGGAGCCGCCGGTAGTGAGAGGTGAGGGAGTAGAGGAGCCGCCGGTAGTGAGAGGTGAGGGAGTAGAGGAGCCGCCGGTAGTGAGAGGTGAGGGAGTAGAGGAGCCGCCGGTAGTGAGAGGTGAGGGAGTAGAGGAGCCGCCGGTAGTGAGAGGTGAGGGAGTAGAGGAGCCGCCGGTAGTGAGAGGTGAGGGAGTAGAGGAGCCGCCGGTAGTGAGAGGTGAGGGGTAGAGGAGCCGCCGGTAGTGAGAGGTGAGGGAGTAGAGGAGCCGCCGGTAGTGAGAGGTGAGGGAGTAGAGGAGCCGCCGGTAGTGAGAGGTGAGGGAGTAGAGGAGCCGCCGGTAGTGAGAGGTGAGGGAGTAGAGGAGCCGCCGGTAGTGAGAGGTGAGGGAGTAGAGGAGCCGCCGGTAGTGAGAGGTGAGGGAGTAGAGGAGCCGCCGGTAGTGAGAGGTGAGGGAGTAGAGGAGCCGCCGGTAGTGAGAGGTGAGGGAGTAGAGGAGCCGCCGGTAGTGAGAGGTGAGGGAGTAGAGGAGCCGCCGGTAGTGAGAGGTGAGGGAGTAGAGGAGCCGCCGGTAGTGAGAGGTGAGGGAGTAGAGGAGCCGCCGGTAGTGAGAGGTGAGGGAGTAGAGGAGCCGCCGGTAGTGAGAGGTGAGGGAGTAGAGGAGCCGCCGGTAGTGAGAGGTGAGGGAGTAGAGGAGCCGCCGGTAGTGAGAGGTGAGGGAGTAGAGGAGCCGCCGGTAGTGAGAGGTGAGGGAGTAGAGGAGCCGCCGGTAGTGAGAGGTGAGGGAGTAGAGGAGCCGCCGGTAGTGAGAGGTGAGGGAGTAGAGGAGCCGCCGGTAGTGAGAGGTGAGGGAGTAGAGGAGCCGCCGGTAGTGAGAGGTGAGGGGGTAGAGGAGCCGCTGGTAGTGAGAGGTGAGGGAGGAGAGGAGCCGCTGGTAGTGAGAGGTGAGGGGGTAGAGGAGCCGCCGGTAGTGAGAGGTGAGGGAGGAGAGGAGCCGCCGGTAGTGCAGTCACAGTGTTGCCAGAACAGGGTATCTTGGGGGAGGCGGGGAGGAGGTGTTTAAGAGGGGTCGTCAGGAAGTTCTTTAAGATAGTGTGTGTATTCAGGTGTTTAAGGCATTGTACTCAAGGGGTTAAGGCATTGTACTCAAGGGGTTAAGGCATTGTACTCAAGGGGTTTAGGCATTGTACTCAAGGGGTTAAGACATAGTACTCAAGGGGTTAAGAAATATCTCAGGGTTCCCACAGTCTTCATGAAAGTCCCGGTAAAGAATATCTAAGTCATGGTAAGTTATATATAAATAAAGAGCGTCTGAGGTAAACTGTCTGGTGGTGGTGTATGAGGACCAGGGTTATGACATTCCTTCACCTGGTCAACGTCCGTAAGTCTGTGAATATTTACAGACCTGTTACATGGTCATCATCCTTGAGTATTCTGTCATTCTAACACGTGTTGTCAGTGGGCATGAGAGGGTGTATCTTGTTTCATTGATTATATTCATCTATGTATACTGTTAGTGGGAGGATATGTATACCGTTAGTGGCAGTATCTTGTATCACTAATTATATTCATCTATGTATACTGGTATTCCTGTGGTCGCCTCGTATAGTATCGTGGTTAAAGCCGCTGTGTAGATGAAGGTTTTGGCCGTTCTCTGCATTATTTCAGTAAGTCGGTTATGTATAATTTGTCACAGAAGCTTCTTTGAATAGCTCTCCAGATTTTAAGGCACACCCTGGAAGCTTAAAATTACAAAAACATCATATATTCAAGCTTAACACAAGAAACACACATGATATTCCAGCTTTAAATAGCAAAAATATCAGGTACTCCAGTTTAAAATTACAAACTCAGATACTCAAGCTTAAATTAACAAAAACATCAGATATCCCAGCTTTAAATAACAAAAACAATAGGTATCCCAGCTTAAAATAACAAAAACATTAGATAACCCAGCTTAAAAAAAATCTGATATCCCAGCTTGAAAAAAAAATGGTATACGCCTGATGCTGTATTCTGTAGGTTGGTTAAGACTAATAAGCTGTCCTTGAAGTGTCTTAGATTACAGTCTTGGTAACACACACACACACACACACACATACACACATCCAACCACACACACACATACTGTACACACACACACGTTCCCCCAAGTGTTCCGTCTTAATGTTGGTCCTTAGCCGTAGATGTGAGAACTTAACTACCTGCCACTTGTAAGGAGGAAGATAAGGAAGAGGATGAGAAGGAGGATTAGGAAGAGGATGAGCAAGAAGACTAGGATGATAAGATTATGTGGAGGAGGAAGGAGAAAGGAATGAAGACCATGGAAGAGGGTGTAGGAGGAAGGATGAAAAGAGGAGGAAGGAGAAGAAGATACAGAAGGGGATATGAGAAGCGGAAGAAGGTGGTAATGGGGAGGGGAAAAAAGAAATGATAAAGAAGGAAAGGACGAGGAAGAGGAATAAGAGGAGGAGGAGGAGGATGGTAGAAGAATAAGAAGAGAGAAAAACTGACAATTGTGGTGAAAGAGGAGGAAAGGGAATGATAAAATAGCGAATGAGGAACTATAGAAGGGGACGAGGAGGAGGAGGAAGAAGCACAGATTAGAAGACGAGGTGAATGAGAGGAGATAAACAATACTGATAAAGGACAGGTGAACGGGGGAAGAAGAGGAGGTAGTGATGAAGGAGGAGTAAGAAGAGGAGTACTGTATATTATAACCCTCAGTATCAGGTTCAGCAGTCAGTCATGTCAGTCAGTCAGGTCATCACATCACCATTCACGCGGGAAGTTTAATGTACACACTTATTTAATAGCACAAGTCCAGGGTAGAGGAAGGGCCCTGTAGAGTCTATTTGTACTATCATATATGGGGGAAAATAACCCTTAACACATCTTATAAACTCACTCGTATAAAAGCCTCTGATGCTATATGTCCAGGCTGACGTCACGGTGTTCCTCAAGATAAGACCCGGGTTCTTCTCAAAGATTAGTACGGTAAATCCCCTCCCCTTCCCCTCCCCTCCTCTAACTGGTGAGTGATGTGAGGAGGCTCCTACCTTCTCTCACTTCAGTTACGACAGAAATAATGATGACAACGGGTTTCATAGTTGAGGTTTTGCCGCTCCTATTTTATTTCTGTTGTTCTAAATTACGATGGAAAGACTAGTGTGGATGGGTGTTGACAGTGGCCAGCAGGACTCATCACACCAAGACCTAACCCCTTGTGTTGCTCTGAACTTTCTAACAGTCTAGACGCCGCACTTGGCCTGGCCTGTTTGTGAAATTTTAATCGTTGGTTTCGTAGTGGTGTACAGCTTATGGTGACTGTGTAGGTATAATGTAAAGGGGAAAAACACAGGTATTTAGGGAGTCCTTTTGACGCGGAATCCTCGCAGCCAAATCCCAAAGCATACATCGTTCTCATTCCTAAGATGGTTGAGTAGTGTGATCAGTCTAGTAGCGAGAGTTGTGTGGTGGTGGGAGGGTTCTCTGGGTCGTCTCCGTCAGTAATACCTGTGTGAGCAGGATCAGGTCCTGGGAAGGAGCTCCGGCTGTGCCTCCCGAGGTCGGTAATGAACCTCATGTTAGGGATCTCTGTGTTGACACAGGCGCCTCACTTCTTCACCAGGATCCTGCCTACACACTTGGTCTCCTGCCATAAAAAGAGCGCCACTTCAGGCAGAAGGCGGACGAAAGCTCTCCTGGTGTAGCGTCCACAAGCACGTCAGCAGGTGTTGACTTCACGTTCAGACGTTGCAGCTGTGTTATGGTAACGCCACGGGCGTTGAGTGCTTCCTTCAGAGCAGCTGTCTTATATCCCTGAAGCACATGAAGTATTGCACAACTGTTCTGTTGGGGCGTGAATGTACTGTATATACCCGCACCAGAACCCAATACTGAGCACTGTCACATGGGTCAACGACGACATCCATCAAGATTAAAGTGCACGGTTACAGCTTAGGTCGTTAGAGATAGTTGTGTAGTGATAATATTGGTATATTTATAATGGGAAGTATTGGACACATTGCAACCTTGTAACGTCACGGGTCAAGTAGTCGAAACGGTCCGCTGGCAGAGTCCGCTGTAGTGTCAGTTATCGTATCAGAATTCCGCGGTATGCTGTACGTCGTTGTACCGTCACTTGTCAGCTGAATACCCGGGAGCATTCCGTCACTGTGTTGACGTCATAGTGCTAGACGGGAACATATCTGGCGTTACTGGCGGGAAAGTTGCACGTAGCTACGGCCCCATAACACAAGTAGCTACGGCCCCACAACACCACAATTAGCTATGGTCCCACCAACACAACACCAAGGTTTTCGCCGCCTTCATCATCATATTTAAGGAATAAATTCATACTCGGTTAAAATAAAGTCTTTTATAACAAATGCGTCTTGGAGGGAAACATGTTGACAGGAAATGGGAAGATGTAACAAAGACAAGATAAAAATGCGGTAAATATAGATAAATAAATAAACGAACAGTGAATAAACATAAATAAATACATGAAAACTAAAAAAAATTAATTAAAAAAAATCTTATAAAAAACAAGAAAAATAATAAAAAAAAAATTAATTTGATACGAGAAAAAAAATCAGGATAGAATTAGTGGAATTTCCGTAATAGATTATTTTGAGGGGAAATTAAAAGATATATTTGTGTAGGAACGGATGAATAACAAGACGGCTCCCTCCCTCTCACACCCCCCTCTCACATTCCCTACCCCCATCCCCCCCCAACTCTCCCCCCCCCTCCCCTTCCCTTCCCCCTCGCACTCTTACCCTTTCTTCTCCCCTCTCCCTCTTCTCCCCTCTCCCATCCCTCTCTTACCCTCTCTAACTTCCCATTCTCCCTCTACCCTCCCCCCCTCTACCCTCCCCCCCCTCTACCCTCCCCCCCCCGTGGGTACGATGAGTTCATCCCCTGAGTACAGTGTCATCTTACTCCAGGGTAGAGGCCATCGTCTATACAGGGTTAAAACATCGTACTCAAGAGGTTAGGTTATTGTACTCAAGGGGCTTGGTCATTGTGATCAAGGGGCTAGGTCATTGTGATCAAGGGGCTAGGTCATTGTGATCAAGGGGTTAGGTCATTGTGATCAAGGGGCTAGGTCATTGTACCCAAGTAATTAGCATCGTACTCAGGAGGCGAAACCTCGTACTCAAGTGGTTAGGATGAGAATTGCCAAGATGGAGAAAAGGAAGGAGGAGGAGGAGGAGGATGGTGATGATGATGAGGAGGATGATGATGAGGAGGATGATGAGGAGGAGGAGGAGGAGGAGGACGATGATGATGAGGAGGAGGAGGAGGAAGATGATGATGATGATGATGAGCAGGAGGAGGATGATGATGATGAGGAGGAGGAGGAGGAGGAAGATGATGATGATGATGAGGAGGAGGATGATGATGATGATGAGGAGGAGGAGGAGGAGGAGGAGGACGATGATGATGATGATGAGGAGGAGGAGGAGGAAGATGATGATGATGATGAGGAGGAGGAGGATGATGATGATGAGGAGGAGGACGATGATGATGATGATGAGGAGGAGGAGGAGGAGGATGATGATGATGAGGAGGAGGAGGAGGAGGAGGAGGAAGAAGAAGATGAGGATGAGGAGGAGGAGGAGGAAGATGAGGAGGAGGAAGATGATGAGGAGGAGGAGGAAGATGATGATGAGGAGGAGGAAGATGATGAGGAGGAGGAGGAAGATGAGGATGATGATGATGAGGAGGAGGAGGATGATGATGATGAGGAGGAGGAGGAGGAAGATGATGAGGAGGAGGAGGATGATGATGATGAGGAGGAGGAGGAGGAGGAGGAGGAAGAAGATGAGGATGAGGAGGAGGATTAAGATGATGATGAGGAAGAGAGAGATGATAATGATGATGAGGAGGAGGAAGGTGATGATGATGAGGAGGAAGATGATGATGAGGAAGATGATGATGATGAGGAGGAGGAAGATGAGGAAGATGATGATGAGGAAGATGATGATGATGAGGAGGAGGAGGAGGAGGAGGAAGAGGGAGATGATAATGATGATGATGAGGGGGAGGAGGAGGATGATGATGAGGAGGAGGAGGAGGAGGATGAGGAGGAGGAGAGGAGGAGGAGGAAGAGGAGAGAGAAGATGAGATGAGAGAGGAGGAGGAGATGATGATGATGAGGAGGAAGATGATGATGATGATGAGGAGGAGGAGGAAGATGATGATGAGGAGGAGGAAGATGATGAGGAGGAGGAAGATGATGATGATGACGAGGAGGAGGATGAGGAGGAGGAGGAGGAGGAAGAGGGAGATGATAATGATGATGATGAGGGGGAGGAGGAAGATGATGATGATGAGGAGGAAGATGATGATGATGATGATGAGGAGGAAGATGATGATGATGATGAGGAGGAGGAGGAAGATGATGATGAGGAGGAGGATGATGATGATGAGGAGGAGGAGGAGGATGAGGAGGAGGATTAAGATGATGATGAGGAGGAGGAAGATGATGATGAGGAGGAGGAAGGTGATGATGACGAGGAGGAGGAAGATGACGAGGAGGAGGAGGAAGATGATGAGGAGGAGAGAGGAAGATGATGATGAGGAGGAGAGAGGAGATGAGAGGAGAGAAGGTGATGATGATGAGGAGGAGGAAGATGATGAGGAGGAGGAGGAAGAGATGATGATGAGAGGAGGAGGAAGATGACGAGGAGGAGGAAGATGATGAGGAGGAGGAGGAAGATGATGATGATGACGAGGAGGAGGATGATGACGAGGAGGAGGAGATGATGAGGAGGAGGAGGAGAGATGAGATGAGAGGAGGAGGAGAGAAGGAGGAGAGATGATGAGAGAGAGGAAGAGATGAGATGAGGAGGAGGAGGAAGATGATGAGGAGAGGAGATGATGAGGAGGAGAGGAGATGATGATGATGAGGAGAGGAGAGATGATGAGAGAGGAAGATGATGATGATGAGAGAGGAGAGGATGATGATGAGGAGGAGGAGATGATGATGATGATGAGAGGAGGAGGAAGGATGATGAGGAGGAGGAGGAGATGATGATGATGAGAGAGGAGAAGATGATGATGATGATGAGAGGAGGAGGAGAGATGATGAGGAGAGAGGAGATGATGATGATGAGAGGAGAGGAAGATGAGAGGAGGAGGAAGATGAGATGAGGAGAGGAGAGAAGAGAGATGATGATGATGAGGAGGAAGATGAGATGAGAGGAGGAGATGATGAGGAGAGGAAGGGAGATGATGATGAGGAGGAGATGATGAGGAGGAGGAGAGATGATGATGATGAGGAGGAGGAAGATGATGAGAGAGAGGAAGGATGATGATGATGAGGAGAGATGGATGAGGAGGAGAAGAGAGGAGGAGGAGGAGGAAGATGATGATGACGAGGAGGAGGAAGATGACGAGGAGGAGGAAGATGATGAGGAGGAGGAGGAAGATGATGATGATGACGAGGAGGAGGATGATGACGAGGAGGAGGAAGATGATGAGGAGGAGGAGGAAGATGATGATGATGACGAGGAGGAGGAAGATGACGAGGAGGAGGAAGATGATGAGGAGGAGGAGGAAGAAGATGATGATGAGGAGGAGGAAGATGATGATGATGAGGAGGAGGAAGATGATGATGATGAGGAGGAGGAAGATGATGATGATGATGAGGAGGAAGATGATGATGATGAGGAGGAGGAAGATGATGATGATGAGGAGGAGGAAGATGATGATGACGAGGAGGAGGAAGGTGATGATGATGATGACGAGGAGGAGGAAGGTGATGATGATGAGGAGGAGGAGGAGATGATGATGATGAGGAGGAGGAAGATGATGATGATGAGGAGGAGGAAGATGATGATGATGATGACGAGGAGGAGGAAGGTGATGATGATGAGGAGGAGGAGGAAGATGATGATGATGAGGAGGAAGATGATGATGATGAGGAGGAGGAAGATGATGATGACGAGGAGGAGGAAGATGATGATGATGAGGAGGAGGAGGAAGGTGATGAGGAGGAGGAGGAAGATGATGATGAGGAGGAAGATGATGATGACGAGGAGGAAGATGATGAGGAGGAGGAAGGTGATGATGATGATGAGGAGGAAGATGATGAGGAGGAGGAGGAAGAAGATGATGATGACGAGGAGGAGGAAGATGATGAGGAGGAGGAGGATGATGAGGAGGAGGAAGATGATGATGATGACGAGGAGGAGGATGATGACGAGGAGGAGGAAGATGATGAGGAGGAGGAGGAAGATGATGATGATGACGAGGAGGAGGAAGATGACGAGGAGGAGGAAGATGATGAGGAGGAGGATGATGATGAGGAGGAGGAAGATGATGAGGAGGAGGAAGATGATGAGGAGGAGGAGGAAGATGATGATGATGAGGAGGAGAGATGATGATGATGATGAGGAGGAAGATGATGATGATGAGGAGGAAGATGATGATGATGAGGAGGAGGAAGATGATGATGATGATGACGAGGAGGAGGAAGGTGATGATGATGAGGAGGAGGAAGGTGATGATGATGATGAGGAGGAGGAAGATGATGATGATGATGAGGAGGAGGAAGGTGATGATGATGATGAGGAGGAGGAAGGTGATGATGATGATGAGGAGGAAGATGATGATGATGATGAGGAGGAAGATGATGATGATGAGGAGGAGGAAGATGATGATGATGATGACGAGGAGGAGGAAGGTGATGATGATGAGGAGGAGGAAGATGATGAGGAGGAGGAGGAGGAGGAAGATGATGATGACGAGGAGGAAGATGATGATGAGGAGGAGGAAGATGATGATGATGAGGAGGAAGATGATGAGGAGGAGGAAGATGATGATGATGAGGAGGAGGAGATGATGAGGAGGATGATGATGATGAGGAGGAGGAGGAAGATGATGATGATGAGGAGGAGGAGGAAGATGATGATGAGGAGGAGGAGGAAGATGATGAGGAGGAGGAAGATGATGAGGAGGAAGATGATGATGATGATGAGGAGGAAGATGATGAAGATGATGAAGATGATGATGACGAGGAGGAAGATGATGATGAGGAGGAGGAGGAAGATGATGATGACGAGGAGGAGGAAGGTGATGATGATGAGGAGGAGGAGGAAGGTGATGATGAGTAAGGAGGAAGATGATGATGATGATGAGGAGGAAGATGATGATGAGGAGGAGGAGGAAGATGATGATGAGTAAGGAGGAAGATGATGAGGAGGAAGATGATGATGAGGAGGAAGAGGAAGATGATGATGATGAGGAGGAAGATGATGAGGAGGAGGAGGAAGATGATGATGATGAGGAGGAGGAGGATGATGATGATGATGAGGAGGAAGATGATGATGATGAGGAGGAGGAGGAAGATGATGATGATGATGACGAGGAGGAGGAGGATGATGATGAGGAGGAGGAGGAAGATGATGAGGAGAGGAGGAAGATGATGATGATGATGAGGAGGAGGAAGATGAGGAGGAGGAGGAAGATGATGATGAGGAGGAAGATGATGATGAGGAGGAGGAAGATGATGAGGAGGAGGAAGATGATGATGATGAGGAGGAAGATGATGAGGAGGAGGAGGAAGATGATGATGATGAGGAGGAGGAAGATGATGATGATGATGAGGAGGAAGATGATGATGATGATGAGGAGGAGGAAGATGATGAGGAGGAGGAGGAAGATGATGATGATGATGAGGAGGAGGAAGGTGATGATGATGAGGAGGAGGAAGATGATGATGAGTAAGGAGGAAGATGATGATGATGATGAGGAGGAAGATGATGATGAGGAGGAGGAGGAGGAAGATGATGATGATGAGGAGGAGGAAGATGATGATGAGTAAGGAGGAAGATGATGATGATGATGAGGAGGAAGATGATGATGAGGAGGAGGAAGATGATGATGATGATGAGGAGGAAGATGATGAAGATAATGATGATGATGACGAGGAGGAAGATGATGATGAGGAGGAGGAGGAGGAAGATGATGAGGAGGAGGAAGATGATGAGGAGGAGGAGGAAGGTGATGATGATGAGGAGGAGGAAGATGATGATGGGGATGAAGATGATGATGAGGAGGAAGAAGATGATGATGAGGATGATGATGATGAGGAGGAGGAGGAGGAAGATGATGATGATGATGATGAGGAGGAGGAGGAGGAGGAGGAAGCTGATGAGGAAGATGATGATGATGATGATGAGGAGAAGGAGGAGGAGGAAGATGAGGAGGAGTGTGGTGGAGGGACAGCTGGGACGATGGAGCGACAGATTGTGTTACGAGTGAAAGCGATCCCCTCCCTGACCGTTCCCTCACCCTGACCCCTCCGTTCCCTCACCCCTCCCGTCCCTCACGCTTCCCTTACCCTCCCCTCCCTCACCCTGACCCCTCCCTTCCCTCACCCTGACCCCTCCCTCACCCCTCCCTTACCCTCCCCTCCCGTCCCTCACCCCTCCCGTCCCTCACCCCTCCCGTCCCTCACCCCTCCCGCCCCTCACGCTTCCCTCACCCTCCCCTCCCTCAACCTGACCTCTCCCTCCCCCCCCCCCTCATACTCACAGCTCCACTTATATCATTGTTGTTTACCTTGTCAGTATTATCGTGTGAATCACCTGCAAATTAGACACCCCAGTTTATTTCGCCTGACGATTAAATAACCCGATGTTACCTGGGGGTTAGGTTAGGTTGGTATTTATCTCCACGTTTCTTACTCACTCAACCTACACATCTCTCTCTCTCTCTCTCTCTCTCTCTCTCTCTCTCTCTCTCTCTCTCTCTCTGAGAGGTCGTCCCCATGCTGGATGTATCAGGGCTCTAAGGTTCGTTTGTGTGAGAGAGAGAGAGAGAGAGAGAGAGAGAGAGAGAGAGAGAGAGGTGTGTGTATGTGTGTTCTTGGTGCTGCTGTCACCTGTGTGTGTTTATGTGTGTATCCCTGTGTGTAGTTTGTGTATGTGTACGTGTTTATGAGTGTATATTGGTGTTGTAAGAGTATATGCGTTCGACTGTGTGTGCGCGTATGTATGTATATTGGTAGTGTGTGTGTGTGTGTGTTGTTGCTATGAGAGTGTGTACTGTGTGTGTGGGTCTTAACGTTATCGAAATATCAAGTGTTTTGACCCCCCCCCCCCCACCCGTCAAGTTGGAAGGTGGTCGTATAGTGCGGAAATGTGTTCCTCCATCACCTGTGTCTCCAAACAACACCGTCACAGTTGTAGTATCACTATTTATGAATGAATGAATGGGTATTGGTCGTGTAATGACGAACGTGATTTTTTTTTTACGGGGATTAGCCCACCCGAGCACAGGTCACTGACCCACATCAGGACCTGGGGTCGAAAATGTAATAATAATAATAATAATAATAATAATAATAATAATAATAATCATAAAGACCCATAAATAAATAAAAAAAATGAAAAAGTCAAGAGCGAGAAACAATATATGTATGTTGTGTTGTCAATGGTAAGAGAAACAATTGAGACCCTGCAATTGTGTGTAAATGAGGCAGCGATTGGTGGGTAGGTTTGCTATAGGTCATACAGATTGGCTGTTTGGAGACATGGGTTACCTCGGGGGTGTAGGAACACATTTCCACAACTGTACCAGGTTTACCACGACCCTTAAACCAGGCTGCAGGGAGGGGGTTACCTGATCTGATTCGACTCGTGCACTAAGTTACACGTGGGGGTCGTACGTTTTACGTGATGTAAACCTAACCTAACCTTTATTTGGTCTTACTCAATGACGTCTCCTGACACTTAACCCTTGAGGGACTGACTGGTCGTCGTTCTTGACACCACCAGCACCACCACCCTAGAGGAAGAGTCGTACTACCATTACATACCACTGTAAACCAGGTCACAAGGGAGGGGCTACTACCATTAAATACCATACCATCAGATAGTAGTTGTACCATCATGTGACACCGAACCATCAGACAGTCGTACCATCATCCCTAAACCAGTTCCCAGGGTGGTGGTACCGAGCATCTTCCAGTTTCTTTATATGGGGCAGTACCACCGTGGGATACCAGAGGTGCTCAGGTGGGCATTATTATCAGGTGTCAGTGGAGGTGAGGGTGAGTTAGGAGCGTCGCCACGGGTCAGTGAGGGTAGGAGGGAGGGAACTCTGGGGTTTGTTTTTCGTCTGGGTCATCGGCAGGAGGTGAGGACTTGGAACAGAGGAGGGATGAGAGGGGGGAGGGGAACACAAAACCCCCTCACCATCCACCCGTAACTTAGCCTGCCCCCCCTCTCTCCCCTCCCCCTCCTTTCTTTCCTTTCCTCACGTTGGGAGATGAGGGTCAAGGGAGATGGCGAGGATGAGGGTAGGTGGTGGATTGTAGTGTGGAAGTGTGGGTAGTAGCTGGTAGTATGGTTTGTGGGTGGTATCTGGTATGTATGGGTGGTAGCTAGTAATGTGTGTGATAGTGTGGGTGGTAGTGTGAGTGATGGTGGATGGTGCTGGAAGAATATCTGGACATGTTGAGGAGGGAGGGAGGAAGGAGAAGGAAGATGAAGAGGAGTTGAGTCGTGTAGTGCAGGAAGAGGCAGGTCATGTTTCCCTGAGTACCTCTCTTACTTACTGTCTCCTCATAACTCTCTTCTCTCTGTCTTCCACCATTTCCTCCAGCATAGTTACACATTCTCACGCTTCTTGCTGCCTCGCTTTAAAATCTGTGTGTGTGTGTGTGTGTGTGTGTGTGTGTGTGTGTGTGTGTTAAACAATGAGACTAAGACCAGAAGGCTTCCGGGTGTTTGTGGACTTACGGAGGCGTTTGTGTGTTTGTTTATCTGGCGGCATAAATCCTGTCACCACGACTCGCCGCAGTGTTGGGTTGAGACGATCTGAGTGAGATGACCACCACGTCGGGAATCACAACCAACCATAGACGTGTTATAGACCAATAGTTGTGATTGGTTGTTAACTTTGTAAATAATATCTGTAGTGTTGTAATAATTTTTTTTTTCTCTTTTAATGTCGGTCATAAAAAGACAATTTGGAGGCGAGGGGAACACACACACACACACACACACACACACTGAGTTTGTTTACATTGTATGATTTTATCAGGATCGCTCAGATATTTTTGTGTTTATGTTAGCTCGCCAACATCCCGTCCATTATCATCTTGTCACACTCTCTACCACACCCTCTACCACACCCTCTACCACACCCTTTATTTTCTTTTTCTTCGGTTTTTTCCTCTGTGTCAACTATTTCGTAACACGAGGATCAACGTGTACAGTGTATACTTGCGTGGTGTTGCAACTGGTTATACTTGAAAGCGAGGGAGCTGCTGTGTGGTGTGTGTGGGAGCGAGGGGGCTGGTGTGTGTTGTGTGTGGGAGCGAGGGGGCTGTCGTGTGGTGTGTGGGAGCGAGGGGGCTGTCGTGTGTTGTGTGGGAGCGAGGGGGCTGTCGTGTGTTGTGTGGGAGCGAGGGGGCTGTCGTGTGGTGTGTGGGAGCGAGGGGGCTGTCGTGTGGTGTGTGGGAGCGAGGGGGCTGTCGTGTGGTGTGTGGGAGCGAGGGGGCTGTCGTGTGTTGTGTGGGAGCGAGGGGGCTGTCGTGTGTTGTGTGGGAGCGAGGGGGCTGGTGTGTGGTGTTGTGTGGGAGCGAGGGGGCTGTCGTGTGGTGTGTGGGAGCGAGGGGGCTGTGTGTGGTGTGTGGGAGCGAGGGGGCTGTCGTGTGGTGTGTGGGAGCGAGGGGCTGTGTGTGGTGTGGGAGCGAGGGGGCTGTCGTGTGTGGTGGGAGCGAGGGGGCTGTCGTGTGTGTGGGAGCGAGGGGGCTGTCGTGTGGTGTGTGGGAGCGAGGGGGCTGTCGTGTGGTGTGTGGGAGCGAGGGGGCTGTCGTGTGTGTGTGGGAGCGAGGGGGCTGTCGTGTGGTGTGTGGGAGCGAGGGGGCTGTCGTGTGTGTGTGGGAGCGAGGGGGCTGTCGTGTGTTGTGTGGGAGCGAGGGGGCTGTCGTGTGTTGTGTGTGGGAGCGAGGGGGCTGTCGTGTGGTGGGAGCGAGGGGCTGTGTGTGTGTGGGAGCGAGGGGGCTGTCGTGTGTGTGGGAGCGAGGGGGCTGTTGTGTGGTGTGTGGGAGCGAGGGGGCTGTCGTGTGTGTGGGAGCGAGGGGGCAGTTGTGAGGTGAGTGGCAGCGAGGGGGCTGTCGTGTGTGTGGGGAGCGAGGGTGCTGTCGTGTGGTGTGTGGGAGCGAGGGGGCTGTCGTGTGGTGTGTGGGAGCGAGGGGGCTGTCGTGTGGTGTGTGGGAGCGAGGGGGCTGTCGTGTGGTGTGTGGGAGCGAGGGGGCTGTCGTGTGGTGTGTGGGAGCGAGGGGGCTGGTGTGTGGTGTGTGTGGGAGCGAGGGGGCTGTCGTGTGTGTGTGTGGGAGCGAGGGGGCTGTCGTGTGGTTGTGTGGGAGCGAGGGGGCTGTCGTGTGGTGTGTGTGGGAGCGAGGGGGCTGCTGTGTGGTGTGTGTGGGAGCGAGGGGGCTGGTGTGTGGTGTGTGTGGGAGCGAGGGGGCTGCGTGTGTGTGTGTGTGGGAGCGAGGGGGCTGCGTGTGTTGTGTGTGGGAGCGAGGGGGCTGCCGTGTGTTGTGTGTGGGAGCGAGGGGGCTGCCGTGTGTTGTGTGTGGGAGCGAGGGGGCTGCCGTGTGTTGTGTGTGGGAGCGAGGGGGCTGCCGTGTGTTGTGTGTGGGAGCGAGGGGGCTGGTGTGTGTTGTGTGTGGGAGCGAGGGGGCTGGTGTGTGTTGTGTGTGGAGCGAGGGGGCTGGTGTGTGTTGTGTGTGGGAGCGAGGGGGCTGCTGTGTGTTGTGTGTGGGAGCGAGGGGGCTGCTGTGTGCTGTGTGTGGGAGCGAGGGGGCTGCTGTGTGCTGTGTGTGGGAGCGAGTGGGCTGCCGTGTGTTGTGTGTTGGGGCGAGGGGGCTGCCGTGTGTTGTGTGTTGGGGCGAGGGGGCTGCCGTGTGTTGTGTGTGGGAGCGAGGGGGCTGCCGTGTGTTGTGTGTGGGAGCGAGGGGGCTGCCGTGTGTTGTGTGTGGGAGCGAGGGGGCTGCCGTGTGTTGTGTGTGGGAGCGAGGGGGCTGCCGTGTGTTGTGTGGGAGCGAGGGGGCTGCCGTGTGTTGTGTGGGAGCGAGGGGGCTGTCGTGTGTTGTGTGTGGGAGCGAGGGGGCTGGTGTGTGGGAGCGAGGGGGCTGGTGTGTGTTGTGTGTGGGAGCTAGGGGGCTTCCGTGTGTTGTGTGTGGGAGCGAGGGGGCTTCCGTTTGTTGTGTGTGGGAGCGAGGGGGCTGCCGTGTGTTGTGTGTGGGAGCGAGGGGGCTGCCGTGTGTGGTGTGTGGGAGCGAGGGGGCTGCCGTGTGTGGTGTGTGGGAGCGAGGGGGCTGCCGTGTGTGGGAGCGAGGGGTCTGGTGTGTGGGAGCGAGGGGTCTGGTGTGTGTGGTGTGTGGGAGCTAGGGGGCTGCCGTGTGGTGTGTGGGAGCGAGGGGGCTGTCGTGTGGTGTGTGGGAGCGAGGGGGCTGTCGTGTGTTGTGTGGGAGCGAGGGGGCTGTCGTGTGGTGTGTGGGAGCGAGGGGGCTGTCGTGTGTTGTGTGGGAGCGAGGGGGCTGTCGTGTGTGTGTGTGGGAGCGAGGGGGCTGTCGTGTGTTGTGTGGGAGCGAGGGGGCTGTCGTGTGTTGTGTGGGAGCGAGGGGGCTGTCGTGTGTTGTGTGGGAGCGAGGGGGCTGTCGTGTGTTGTGTGGGAGCGAGGGGGCTGTCGTGTGTTGTGTGGGAGCGAGGGGGCTGTCGTGTGGTGTGTGGGAGCGAGGGGGCTGTCGTGTGGTGTGTGGGAGCGAGGGGGCTGTTGTGTGGTGTGTGGGAGCGAGGGGGCTGTCGTGTGGTGTGTGGGAGCGAGGGGGCTGTCGTGTGGTGTGTGGGAGCGAGGGGGCTGTCGTGTGGTGTGTGGGAGCGAGGGGGCTGTCGTGTGTGTGTGGGACGAGGGGGCTG